>JAFBJW010000063.1:51852-494774 GCA_016785235.1 Pseudorhombus dupliciocellatus
CCGTGAGGGAGCGGGGGGGGGGGGGGGGGGGGGGGGGGGGGGGGGCCCGGCCTTTCTCTCTGCGCCTCTGAGAGGCTGTCACGTGGACCAACAGCGCCTCCCTGTGGCCACCTGTGGGACTGCTCGGAGCCGCTCACGGTTCAGACATGAACATGAACCTGGAGTGACAGAAGCTGACTTGAACTGCGTCATCACAGAAGGAGGAGCTCACTCACTGTTTCTGGCCTCCATTTTGCTTCTCCTCCAGGAGGAAGATGATCCGTTTCATTCAGGTTCAGGCTGAGGCCTCCTCTGGTTCCGACTGGGAGACTAACTACCAACCTGACCACGAACCTGAATACTCTCTGCTCAACTAACCAGTAAACTAACAAATAACTCCAGCATATGAGTGACAGGCGTCAGGGCCGCAACACCTGAGACCACTGTCCTTCACGGGGAACAAGCCCCGCCCCTTCCCACCTCTACTTGTCTCAGCTGCTTCCCAAACATCAGCCAATCAGAGGCACGTTGGAGGCGGGGCTTATGCAGGTGAACGTTTCCCTCCTCTTCCCTTCTGCTCCTCATGGTGGCAGCATGTCAGCTTCTCATATAGGCACGTGCACAAGCACGTGCACAGAAGAAGAAATCGTGTTTATAACCTCCTTCGTATTTTCCCATTGAGGTGTGATTTAGTTTAAATACAGATGTGAACTGAGCTGCTCCTCGACATATCGTCTCATGACATCACTGCTCATGTGTGAAGGTTTGCACCAGCCAATCAGGTGAGAGTGAAAGAGGAGGCGGAGTCAGCTTGTGAACCTGGCGTGATTTTATTTCATCTTCAGCACTAAAGCCGATGATGTCGTGAGTCGAGCAGGAATCTGTGAACATTGTCATGGCAACAGTTATTTAATCTGCCGAATTAAAAAAATTAAAAACTTGTTGAAACATTGATGCAGCCTCTCCAGCTAAAACGTGATTCTGAGAACCAATGAATTTGTTCAGCGCTCATGTGATCAGACTGGGGGCGTATCCGTTTAGTCCAGGTTGGGACCCCTCCACTCGCCATCACTTCTCCCATGGCTGGACTCGTTGGTCCAACGGGGGACGTAGCGGGGCAGGGGAGTAGGCAGCAGTCCTCGTCTGTTCTGCGGCTCAGGTGGACGGGGGCAGCGCCAACTCTCCTCTGGGCGGGGCGGTGCCCTCCACTGACGGTTGGGGGGAGGGGTCGTCCATCTATACTGCTGGCGGTGGACTCCTGGATCGGGACGCAAGGTGTCGTGGGGAGGGCGGTGATGTGGGCGGTGGCTTAATCCTCTGGGTGCGAAAGACCTGCAGGAGAGAGAGAGAGACAATACTATTCTGTTTACAGATTCATCTGAGCTCTGGCTGCTCCTCACCTGGAGTCACCACAGGGGGCGTGTCTCTCTTCTCTGTCGTAGGAGCGTGCTGCAGCGTCACATGGTCGATGTGTGGCCCCTCCTCTCTGTGGCTCTGTCTCAAAGTCGTCCATCCCCATGTTACTGTTCAAAAAATAAACCACCAGAGATGAGTCAAAGAAACTGAAATGCAGTGTGTGTATGTGTGTGTGTGAGTGTGTGTGTGAGTGTGTGTGAGTGTGTGTGTGAGTGTGTGTCACCTCCTCTTCCTCCCATGCTCCAGATCGTCCAGGTAGTTCTCCCTCTCTATCCTGTGACCTCGTGACGAGTTGAACACTGGCAACACAGAGCGTTTGTTTACATTCGACTCAGACACGTGAAGAACACGCACACCCGCGTGACGATCGGACTCACGGTGGACGGCGTCTTTCGGCTCCATCCCGTCCACGTCAATCAGATACCTGCAGATCAGGTAGCCGGTGCGGTTCAGGCCGTGGGTGCAGTGGACACCGATCAGTTTGTCTGCGATGGAAACGTCTGTTAACGTGGGCTGGGGACACGTGTGACAGCTGATCTCAGTCGTGTTAAAACAAGGCTGCTGTCATCACGTGTTCTCACCGTTGTCCTCGTTCTCTCGGAGGAACCTGCGAACTGCACGCTTGAAGCTCAGGATGGTGGAGTCACAGGGGACCTCATGACCACGCGTGAAGATCTTCACGAACAGCAGGCTGCTTGGCATGTCCTGCACACACACACACACACACACACACACACTCTTTATCCTCCAAACAAAGGCGGGTCCTGTCTGTGAGTGAGCGGTGGCCTCTGGGTGTTCACCTGGGGTTTGTAGTATCGTGAGGTGAAGGTCAAGTCGATGATGAGGCCCAGCTCCTGCCGCTCTCTGCTCAGCGTCTCCAGCAGCTCCCAGGGCCCGAAGACGTCCGCGGGACGGAGCAGGCGGGTTATCGACTGGAGGACAGACGACCACGAGACGTCAGGTTTGAATCAAGCTGCCACTTCACACTTTAACTCCATGTTGGACCTCTCACCTCTTTGAGGGGAACTTTGAAGGCGATGAAACGGGTCCCGCTCAGTCGTTTCCCCACGGCTTTATAATCCAGCCACCTGGGGGCGGGGGGGGGGCGATGAAGAAGATGATGATGATGATGAAGTGTTTCCTCAGTCAACAGATCAAACCTGATCCACTCAAACTGCTGGAGTGTGTGTGCGCATGTCCCGCGTGCCTCGGCCGGTGGTCCGCTCTCGTGTTGACGTGTTAGCATGTTAGCATGTGAGCAGCCACTCACCTGTCAGGTAAACCTCGTGGCATCTTCCTCACAGTGACCGAACACACCGGTGGGACGGGACCGTCAGCACGCGCCGCTTCACACGTCACTTCCGCTCGTTGCTCGACCGGAGACACCGACGCGACCGCAGATAAAAGTGTACGGGTAAAAGTTGAGGCGGAGCCGGTCACGTTCCGTTTGTTTACTGCAGCTGCTGGCGCGTGCTGATGACGTAGCACACACGGCGCCTGACTCCACAGAGGCCTCTAGTGGTGAGGGAGTGTAACTCCAGGAACATTCCAACAGACTGAGTTTGTTTTTTGAATAAAATCTTTATTTACAACAAAGAAACCGAAACAAACAAAGTTATATTTAAATAATGCCTTCAGTGTGTGTGTGTGTGTGGGGGGGGGGGGGGGGGGCTAAGCTCGGGGGGGTATCAGCTGAACACGGGTCTCTCTAACTGATCGAAGGAGTCCGCTTCCTGGCGTTTTCTGAGCCGACCAATGACATGGCTGAGAGCCCCGCGGCTCCGCCCTCTTTGTGGGACCCGGCGAAGGGGAACACCTCCCTGGTCAAACTGGTCATGAGACAGGGCATCTCCTTCTTCCCGCCCAGAGCGCGACCTTTGGCCTGGAAGCCGTAGGCCACGCTGTGGGACAGCCGGGTCATCAGCCGGGTCAGCTCCAGCTCGCGGTTCCCCTCTGTCTCTAAGAGAGTGCAGAATGTCTGGAGGAAGACGGAGCCCAGAGCATGCGTGAAGGCTGCGTAACCTGCAGAGAGGACAGAGGTCAGGGGTCAAACAGAGGACACGTTTAGCTTGGGAGGGGTTCTGAGCTCTGGTGCTACCAGGGGCTGTAGCGTGCATCACCGCCGTGTCCACAGGAAGCTGCAGCTCCTGAGAGAAGCTGCCGTCAGTGACATCAACGCCGGAATCCACCTCCACGCCATCGTCCAGGGCGTGTCCCCGACAGGCCTGTGGACAGAGAAGAGTCCTCGTGAAACACAAGCTCCTTCGTGTCCACAGAGACAAGTTGATCATCGTCATGTCTTCACCTGAATGAGAAACACTTTGGCCTTGTCCTCCATGTGCACGTTGTTGAAACACGAGAAGACACGAGACAGACGCACGCGTCCCCCGTCAGCTCCGAACACGCAACCCTCGTCTCCATGAGACGACAGGACGGCCAGGAAGCAGTCCTTCACAGGACGCCTGCTCTCTGAGGGACAGACACAACATCTGTGTTAGTCAGTCTTTGGATATGGGTCTGATTTGCAGATTACCGGCTTCACCATCACAACACGTGGCACACGTCAACAAACAGAGGACGTGAAGGACAAGACAGAGATCAAATACGTCCGGCCAGAACCAGTGTCCCCAGCAGAGGTTCTGAACTGTCAGAGCGGAAGAAGGAAAGACTCTCTGTCACTTCACGTGATAATGGAGACATCAGTGAGACATCAGGGAGACATCAGTGAGACATCAGTGAGACATCAGTGAGACATGATCAGATAGTCGTCCTCTCCCCTGGTCCTCTGACCTCAGACCAGGTCTGGACAAACAGGCTCTGCTGGGTTTTATCGGGGGATCAAACTTCCAGAAACGAGCAGGACAGTGCTGACCGGTCCAGGACGTCCTCTGTGTCTGATGCGTTGATGAGGTCACGGTGCAGAGAGACAGGGACGACCAGCGGCGACCAGGCCCGTAGCTGAGGGCAGAGGTCATGTGACACAGACAGCGTGCGTCTGTTTGCTCAGGGACCGTCCGACACTGTAAAACTGAACTAATTACACAACTCCAGGTGCGAGTGGGCGTGGCCGTCAGGTCCGGGAAGCCGAGCGTGTCATCGGTGAGTCACGTGCGTCTGGAAATTCACCAGCTCCAGGTTCTCAGGGTTCCTCTGGAGAGCCAGGACTCCGCTTGGCTGATCAACTGTGATGTAACATGTGACCTTTACCTGTCATGAGTTATTTTACAGCCACCAGATTAACCCATCAATGATCCGTTGGATAAATCACATGATTGATTCTTATCTGACTTTCACTTCGCTCTGGACCAGGTCATGATTCCATCTGCATTTTATTCACTGACGTCTTGAAACAGGAAGCATCATGAGAATCTTTCGCCATCATTAAAAAAACTTTGCTTATAGAAAGATAAATATCAGCTTGAGCAACACATGAAACATCGTCACACAGGAGCTCTCAGAGCGTGTGTTACCTGTGAGGAAGAGCTGGTAGATCTCCTCTCCGCTCAGGTCGCTGTGGAGCTCCACCCTGAAGCCCAGTTTGCTGAGGGTCCTGTGCAGCCTCTTGGCGTCGGCCTGGGCCCCGGGTCTCCTCCCCAGCTCCACCCCGGGGTCGAACTTGGCCACGGACACGACCAGCGCCCTGTTACACAGCCCGTCCCGCTCCACCTGTCGTCTCCAGTGCAGCATCTTCCTCCTGCTCGGTCTGCTCTGATGAAGAGGAAGGTTCTGAGTCTAAATCCTTCCAGTTTAACAGCTGAGGCCACGCCTCCAGCCTCACCTGTGTGACCACATATGGAGCTTCCTGTCGCAAGCAGTGGCAGGGTCACATGAGCGGGCTGAGTTACGCAAGCGTGTCTGCTCTCCTCATGACTCTACAACACGTCCTGATAAAATATGATCATATTGTCATTTTTTAAATATTTTAGTCAAAGTTTTACTGATCCACCTCTTTATCAGACACACTGCACGTGGCGTCAGTCTAATCATATCTGCTGATGCTCTTATTTCATGGGATTTCGTTGCTGATTAATAAAAACAGGATGTGATGATGAAACTGTCCGACCCCTCCACACTAAAACTCAGAGGCCGTGTCAGAACTCAGTGGATATTTATTAACCCAGAGGAGGAACCAGAAAATGAAGCAACGCCACCAAGTGAAAAAGCTTTGAAACGATCGAACCCTGTGCCACACCTCGCTGAACAAGTTGAACGCTCGTAAAAAGGCTTTAGAAAAAGAGAGAGCTAAAAAAATACAGCCTGATGGAGTTAGAGTCAAATATTGACCAATTGTCCTTTACAGTATAAAATGTGATACATCTATAAAAAAAGTTTTAAAAAACAGAAGACAAACAGATCACTTGGACGAGTCACAGAAGGCGGCTCCTCACAGCTGATTGGTTCTTCTGAGCGAACGGCTGCGACTGAGTTAAGGCACCGTGAGCGCTCACTGCTGATTGGTGAGCGGAGGTAGGAGGCGGGACAAGGAAAGGCTGCGGGTGCAGGGGGGGGAGAAGGGGTGAGCTCCTGGAGGCGGCCATGAGGGGTGAGGGCGTGGGGGTGTCGGAGGAGGCGGAGGACGGCGTGGAGGGGCCAGAGGTGGCGGCGCTCCGGCTCAGGGGGAGGGCCGACCTGTGGGGCTTGGTGGTGAGGGACAGCGGCTGCAGCTGCTCGGCGTACGGCGACACGTGTCCGCTGTAGGAGGAGTGCGTGTGCTCGGTGTGCGTCGGGGCGGGAGCGGCGGGGGAGGCCAGCGCCGTGGTGGGTGTCGCCGGGGATTCCAGCGAAGAGGCGGGGCTGGCCTGCGACAAGTGTGTGTGGGTCAGGTGAGAGATGGTGTGAGGGCGGGGGTGTGTGTGTGCAGTCTGTGGGGGAGGGTGGGGCAGCACAGTGTGTGGCGTCTCCTCTCGAGGTCTCTTCAGCTGAGGAGGGAAGTCCTCGTCTGCTGCCGGAGCTGAGGGACAAACACGGGTCATCAGAGAGGGACACTGGGGACACAAAGCCCGGCTCTGAGTCGTCATCTCCTTACCTTCAAAATGAGTCTCGCTCTTCGTCCTCTTCCTCTTCTTCTTTTTACCCTGAACACACACACACTGGGCGTTACACCACGGACCAGCTGATGAGGACCGACATGAGGACAGGGGCGTCCTCCCCGTCTCTGGTACTCACATAGTTCTCTCTGGCCGACCAGCCCGGGTACAGCTTGGAGTGGAGGAGGCGCTCCTGCCGAGCCATTTCATAAAACTTACTCTGCTCCTCCTTGGACAGCGAGTGCCACTGTGGACAGGAGACGACCACAGGTCAGCGCACAGACAGAGACACAGACAGAGACACAGACAGACAGAGGTTCTCACTGACCCGCTGTCCCAGGATCTGATTGATGGTGGCGCTCTCTTTCACGTTGCACTGGGCCACCACCTTGGGTCGCTCCTCCCTCATGTACAACATGAAGGCGTTCAGTGGTTTTTTGATGTGAGGCTTCTTCTCCTCCTCTTTCTCCTGCGGAGCTTCAGGCATCGACTTCCTGCTGAACAGAAACCAGAACATCAGAGAGGAGGAGGAGGAGGCGGAGGAGGCCACATGACGGAGGTGTCGGTACCTGGAGTGGCTGTTGCTGCTGCAGCCAGGCTCCTGCTCCGCCCTCGTGGGGACGATGGCAGGGTGGGGGGTGGAGGTCTGGGCGGTCGGCACCAAACGAGGAGAAAAACCACCGGACACTAGACTGTCGACACAACACGGGTTCGATTAAACTCGGCGTGAGACCTGTGGAGCTCACCTGACTCAGAGACACGCCCACCTGGACAGAGCTGCAGGGGAGAAGCCTCCTCCCATGGGATACATGGACTGTCTCTGTCTGGAGACACAGCAACAGAGAGGAGGTCAGTGTGTGTGAGAGTGAGGGTGTGAGTGTGTGTGTGTGTTACTCACAGCCAGTCGAACAGGTGAGGGATGGGAGTCATGCCTCCAGGAGAGACGGGGTAACAGGCAGAGTGAGACGACCTGGACACGCCTGAGATCGACACACAGTTAGACGTGTTCTTCCAACATCATCATCAACACGTGTGTGACAGGTGTCACTCACCTGCGTCAGGAGAGAAGCCCGGTGACGCCCTCTGAGGGGAGAAGGCCTCTGGACTGTAGGACAGCAGCGGGTGGAGGTGGGTCATGTGGGGGTGCTGCACCACAGGCACACTGTTAGACTGGAGGGGGACACACACGTTAAACTGCAGCACCGTCCTCTGTCCACCAGGGGTCAGCGTCCCCCTCTTCACGCGCGTGTTTCTAAGCTCTTAAGTCGTTTATGATGAAGTCTGACTCACTCACAACATTAAATTTAGCGTGCACTTCCTGTAAAACAGTCAGAGAGTGAGTGAAACCCAGGAGGACTCCAAGGCACGATGATTAAAAGGATTGTGAACAGTTCTCAACATGTTTCAAACAGTCTGAGTATTATTTTCTGTTTTAATTCTGTGTTATTCTGCAGGTGACGATGTAAAGCCTCAAATAGAAACGCACAACTGTGGCTGTTTCAAGTGAGCGGACTATAAACTCCCAGTGTGCCCTGATTCCAGAGTCACATGACCTTCAGGATGTCACTTGACTGTGCAGTTCTCAGAATCTTCCGAGCACAGCACAACGGTTTCTCCAGCTTCTCTGAAACTGGTGTCAACTCAGTCAGGTTCAGCTCACAGGTTTTCTGCACCCAGTTTCTGCTCGAGATGATTCACAGCTGCTTTTCAAGGAAGTTCAAATATTCCAGGAAGCTGTTCGATGGTAGCGCCGCTGATAACGTTTCTTTTGTTTATGTCCCACAACACTGAGTCCAGACTTGGATCGAGCCTCGGCCCAGCGACTGACCAGGTTGCAGCTGGTTTGCAACCCCGTGTCTTGGTGTCACAGCGGAGGAACACACACACTAACAGACACTGTTTGTTTACGACATGTGACTGAAACTCTGCGGGGGGGGGTGACAGTGAAAATCCCCTCATTTTATTCTGAGCCTCCTGGGACAATTTCCCCTGAATCAACCGTCTGATTTCTTGTGTAAACGTGCGACTGCTCGCGTCCCTGACCTCGGCCTCGGCAGCAGGACTGAGGTCAGTTGTTTGCAGATTCCTCCGTGTGTAAACAACAGAGACACCGAACTCCACCACTTGTGATTTCCAAGATTTTAATCAGGAACAATCAAGGCTTGTGTGGCAGGGTGCGCTCGGAGGCGGGACTGTGGTCAGACATGTGGTGCAGACACACCGTGACCAATGCAGCACAACTCAGGATTCATTTCATTAGTGTGTGTGTTAGCAGTTCTCACCAGCTGGGTCGGAGTAGCAGTGTCTCTGATGGTTGGTCTCCCAGGGACGTCCAGCAGAGGCCACTGAAACGGCAGGTACTGTGGAGACAGAGGTCAGCAGGTCAAAGACGAACAGATCAGATCAGCACCCATCACTGTTATGTACGTATCTGACGCCGTTGTGGTTCACGTGGTTTCACGACCGCTGACACCAGGTCAGATAACTTCATGTTGACATGACCTTCTTGTTTGGTCCATGTCCCATCTGCTAACATGGAGGCCATCCACATTCCACAGCTGCACCGTGAAGGAGCCGTCATGGACGGGGGTCACTAATCGTCCTCTTCCTGACCGTGTCTCAGTCCAGCTGTTCTGCAGCTCGTCCTCTTCAGACGTGCACGCACCAAACCTCCCCCACCAGCACTGGGACACCCCCCCCCCCCAATCGGAGGCCTGAGGAAGCTGCACTAACTGGATCCAGCTGTTAGACATACCAAATCAATGTGCGCACGCACAGATTAGATCTTTGAGTGTGAACTCAGAGGGAAGATGGAGATCCAGCGTGTGTGGTTCAACACAGGTCATCCTGGTATTGTAACACAATGTGGAGTAAACAGGAATTCTGGGATTGTCCAGTCTGGTCTGCTGAAAGGGACCAAGTGTAAGTACACACACGGCCTCTGGAGATCATCGTGGTTGCCATGGTTACGCACTACTCCAGACGTCTCTGAACCAGAGACTGATCTCGTTTTCATTTGAAAACTTTTGTGTTTTAGTCCAAACTCAACTCAGGAACGGAAAGAAATCACTGCTCCTCCCTCAGAGGAGGCTCTGACAGAAGGAGACACTCCTGTTTACATCACATGACCGTGTGGACAGAGTCGTCTCTCCAGGCCTCAGGAGCGTGAGGGCAGTCAACAGCCTGCGTTTACCTTGACTCCTCTCCTCCTCAGAGGGAAGGAGGGAGGAGTGAGGAGGCCGAAGAGCAAACAACGTCTCTGCTGTGTGTGTGTTGGGGGGGCAGTGCGTTAGGTATAACGAGATGTAACGACCCCCCCTGGTGAGTCATGCATTAGGACCATTCAGACGCTGCTAATGACAACAATGACCTGCTAACAGGGGGAGGGGTATTACAAAGCACAGGAATGCAGGTGTGTGTGTGTGTGTGTGTGTGTGTTGGGGGGGTGGCTGTGTGTTTAGCCGGCATGTGTCTGTGTTAAATCTGCAGAGGAAAGATTCTGAAAACAATCAGGAGGATCCAGTGATTCAGACATTCAGAACACGTGAGGAACGGACCAGAACTCTGGCATCTGAGCAGACGTGTGACAGCTGACTGCTGTGACCTCACAACATCCTCCAGTGTCCTCTGCAGCAGCACAGTCTCAAAGTTCCACTCCTTCCTCTGCCGACGAGGCAGCTCTCAGATTAGCGTTGCTGCATTAAACCATCTCCCTAAACCCGGATAATCTGAGCTGAGCCTCCATGAAGCTGCAGGCGCTGGGAAATTGAGCAACACGCTGTCGATTCCTGCTGCGCGGCTGCCAGCTCCAGCAGCTAATCTGCATCATTCCTGACAGACTGTGTCCAGGCCTGTCTCACAACAACACACCTTTCGAGACAGCGGTGAGTCAGAGCTCTGCAGGTCTGAAACGCAGCCGGAGCCTGTGAGCATGACGTCAAACACCAGGCTCCTGAGCTGCAGCTCGACTCTCGTTTTTCTCACGCTTGACTTTGGTCCACCTGAAGAGTCTGAGGCCCCACCTCCACCGCGTGACGTCACCAAGGTAATGTCGACTTGGACGACTTAAACATCTACTCCGAGAGTTCATTCCACACGTGGTGTCTCATCGTGTGTCTTACCGGCCGGGCACTTGGTGGGAGGCCTCCGTTAGAGAGGTAGGGGCTGCAGAAGTTCCCCAGGTCTGGGATCATGAAGAAGGGATAGCCCACGTAGGGCGAGGGCTGGAAGAGACCCCCGTCCTGCTGCCTCCTCAGCGCTGAAACAGACACAGACAGTTATCACGCACATCGCCCCCTGGTCCACAGAGCTTACTCCAGGAGGAGGGAGTCACTTGTGAGAGAGGAGCAGACAATCACAACACTGAGTTTACCGTCTTCAAACAGCTGACTGTGTCTGAGCCTGTTCTCCACATCAGGACGAGGCCGGGGACGCCTGTCCGCCTGGAAACACACAGGTAAACGCAGGTGGTGAGACACAACACGGAGCTCTGTGTCCCCTGTGTCTCCACCTGGACAGAGACTGGCCGTTTGTTTCAAACCACCTCACACACTTCCCCTTCCGCTCTCCTCCCCGTGAGGAGTCGCAGCGGTTCGGACCTGTTGTTGTGGTCCGTCCCGGGTCTGTGAGCTCACCTCGGAGTCGGAGCTGCTGTTGGTCTCGGACTCGTTGACCAGGGATGACTTGACATCGTCCAGGTCGGTCCCGGCGGACACGTTCCTCTTCTCCTCCTGCTCCCCCTCGTCTTTGAACGGGATCAGCTCGTCGCTCGCCCCCAGGTCGTCTCCGCCGGTTAGCTGCGGCATGTCGGCTCGTTAGCTGCGGGCTAACAGGGTCACGAGTTAGAGCCAACTTACACTTGGTGGAGCAACAAGCCGAGAGAACCCGGGAGAACCCGGGAGAACCGGTCCGGAGCCTCCGGCTGACGTCAGCTCCGTGACTCCAGCCGGAGGCTAACTGCTAGCTAGCTACCTGGGGACGGCTCAGTTCGTGGCGGAATTCCTGAGGAGTGGAAATAAATCCCCCGGCAGCGGGTTCGCTCCCGGTTCCGATCAGTCCACGCGGTCAAACTTCCACACGGTCGAACCCGGCTCAGCGATCCCGCTCATAACCCGCTGGTGCCCGCGACACAAACCGAGCTCCGTCCCGCGGCGCCGAGCGAAAAGTTTCCTTCTTCTCCGCAGTTTCTCCGGTGGAAAAAGTCGAGGCCGCTCCGGGTCCAGTCCCTACATCGTCCCTCGGGTTCGAACCGCGCATAATCCCAACAGACCGCCGTTAACGTTCGATCCGCGAGGAGGCGGGTCCCTGCCGAGCCGAGAGGTTCGAGTCCTGGAGCCGAGCGATGCGGACCGACGGCTCGGTCCCTCCGGAGCCGACTGGAAGGAGCGGACAGTCGGGGAGAGAGCGCGGGGAGCACCGGGGATCTTTACCGACCCTGGATCAGTGCGAGCGGTCAGCAGCGCCCCCAGTGGACAGGGGAGGGAACTGATCCCAGAGCAGACACAACAGGTTGATCCCGTCTGAGGGGGAATAACAACACACACGCGTCGAAAGTCAATAAATACAGTTTACAGTCAAATAAAGAAAGTATAATATATGAATAATCTAATCAAGAAGTGAGCTGAGGTAGTGTGGACTCAAGAATCATCGTGGTACACTATATTGCACATGTATTTAAAGGTATTGCAGATGCTGTCAGAATAAACCGAACTCCACAGTATACATCTAATGACACATTATTATAAGTCAACATTTACAGATGCACACGTTGAGGTTGTAGGAGGTATTATTGTCCCTGTTTCCTTGCACTCACACACACACACACACACACACACACAGGCTCAGCTCTGCAGCAGCCCCCTGTGGAGCACAGCCTGGCGGTCATTAGTATCCACGGCCCTGGAGCCTCCCTCTGAGTCTTTGTTTGTGTTCCAGGTTGGTCTGAACTCTTTGTTCACCTTCGACATTTACACACTGATGATGACTGACTACATTATTCAAATGGACAAATGTAAAACTCAAACACATCCAACTGCAGCAGCTAATGAGGCTTGCAGCTCTCAGTCTGGCTCCGCCCCCCTCTCATGGTTACTTCTGTTTTCACAAAACCAAGATGGAGCTGAGCACAAACTGTGGCTCACCACCAGCAGTGATACTGGAACCTGTTCTGACTGAACCGTGTGTTCCCTGCAGCTGTCAGACTGAGGCGAGACACCTCCATCCTCCTGCTTCCACCATATTGGAGTTTCCTCCACTAAAGGCACAAAACATACACTCGGCTTCCTCTGGAACAAAGGAGGGATTTCCTCCAGCCTCCACACGCTCACATGAACGTATACACAAGCACGCGGAGGGGGTCAGCGGCTCGTCCGTGAGCCCGGGGGTTATGGCTGAGCAGAGGTATGCAGCCTCTTCCCTCGCCGTCGCCCCAGGTCCTGCATCGCTTCAGGGGAGAGGTCTTTAGTGTCTGAGCTGAGCCAGAAACTGAGCCGTCCATGTAATCCCCCTCCTGCTGACACACACAGCTGCTGCTGCTGCTGCTGCGTGTACCGTTTGTTTCAGTTTCAGCTCAGGTTTTATTCCCCGCAGCAGAGGGGTCATATCTCTGCCTGCCGGGGTCGAGGAGGTCGTGCCTGTGATGGATTGTCTCAAAGTGTGAACGCCTCGTCACTGCTGAAGCTGGAGACGATTGGTTGAATCATAATATGATAATAATTATGTTTAATGGAGTCCTATGTCATCGCTGTGAAGTTGACCCTTGACCTTTGCTATATCGCTCCCTCTGACTCACATGTCGTATGACTCGTGGTTGCAGCTTCGGGGCCTGGACGCAACATGTTGGAGAAGGAATTCCTGCAGGGACACAGGAGGAGTGATGGAGTGTGTGTGTGTGTTCAGAGCTCATTACAGCACAGAAACAGAGGAAATGAGACGCAGTAAAGCCAAACTGTTGACGTCCCTCCCCCCTCCCCGGGTGTCCACATCACAGCGTTGACGTGTCGTGGAGGACGTGCGTCGCTCTGACCTCCGTGTTGGGTTTATGTAAGAACACGTGTGTGTGAATGGACACGGTTCAGGAGTGAGGTCATGGACGGCCAGCTGTTCACGAGCCTCTGTCTGCACCTGGAGCTCCTCGTGAACATGCTAACAACACGTCACCTCCTCACGTGTCATTCAAAGAATGTTCCCACCGTTAATAAAGATGGATGCCCTGACGTCCTTCCCTCCTCCATGTCAGCAGATGGGACATGGAGCAACCTGAAGAATCAACGTTAATAAATACTCTCTGGTTCCACCTGTACAGAGACTATTTACAATTCTTTATTTCTCTTTCCCTCTGAAATATAACGTCTGTTAAAAACCAGCAGGAGGTGGAGCGACCTGAATCATAAAATACATCCCACAGCATCACAGTGACGGACGTATAAAGTGTTAGCAGCTAAACACACACACACACAGATAGAGGAGTGTGTGTGAGGTGACGGGGGTGAGGGTGTAGCCTCAGGAGGTAATTTGCTAATTTGCTTCGGTCCATCAATCACCCGTTCCTTCACTAACAGGATCGCGTGGGAGAGAGTGTGTGTGTGTGTGTGTGTGTGTCAACACTCTAAAGCTGGATTAACTCTGCAACAGTATCCTGTGACTCATCCAAACCGTAAAAAAATCTTTTTCAAACTTCATGTCAGAGTCAGTGTGTGATGACGTCATCAGCGCGAGCCAATGAGCAGAGGGACAAAAGGTCTCATGAGACAAGTCCAGAGAGTCTTCAGTGACAGAACCTGTGTGACAGCTCCCCCTGGGGGTGAAGCACGTGCACACACTCTGGAACAGGTGTGTGTGACCAGACTGACCAGCGGTGTGTAAAATACTACATAAATATCAGATGTAAATGTACTCCAGCAGACAGCCCCGCCCTCTCGTTGGCACCTGAACGCTGTCTCTTTATTTCCTTCAGATCTTTGGAGTTTCTTCTGAGTCAAAGAAGATTGGACAGATGGATCCAGATGTTCATTAGCGTAGCGCAGCACTGACTCCAGGTCCACACTTCCTGGTTGGGCCGTGGACGAGGTGAGTTACCTGTGGAAGAATGTGGCTGATCAGGTTCTGCCTCTCTTCCCCGACTGGTTTGGCTCTTCACACTCTCTCTGCTCTGACACTGGAAACTTTTATTCATCCACCGGGATCATTTGGTTCCTCCTGAAGCGGCAGCGGGTCGGACAGGGGACGGGGACACGTGGACTGAAATGGCGGTGAATCTGAGTAAGAACGGTGCTGCCCTCATGGCCGCGTACAAAGACGTGGTGGACGGGAAGTCGGACACAAACTGGTGAGTTGGAAGTCTCAGAGAATAGAGTCACACCTCAGTGGAGTCCAGACCCGTCCCCATGGTTGTGTGCTGCTGTGTCTGCAGGGCTCTGTTCACGTATGAAGGCAACAGTAACGACATCAGGCTGGCCGGACAGGGAGGTAAGACCAGGAACTTTCAGCACAATACATCAGCCACGTTCGCTCATTCTGGACGCTGGGACGTGCACCTGCTGTTGGCTGGAGGGATTCAGGTGGGGTCAGGTGATCTGCAGCTGAGACAACACGCCTCCATCATGTCCCTGCCTGAAAATGAGCCCACTACATGTCCACCTGGTCCATCTACTCTGAGCAGAACTGTAGGTCAGAAATGACCAGCTGAATAAACCTGAGACACTTTGTCTCACTGCCAGAGGAGGGCGCCACGCTGCAGGTTGAGCAACCTGTTGCAGCACCAGCCTGAACCAGAACATGAGACATGACACTGCTGGAGCTCTGTTACACACACCGGTTCCTAATGTGTGTGTGTGTGTGTGCAGATGGAGGTTTAGAGGAGGTGGTGGAGGAGCTGAACAGTGGGAAAGTGATGTACGCTTTCTGTCGTGTCCACGACCCCAACTCTGGCCTGCCCAAATTTGTCCTCATAAACTGGGTGAGTCTCTATCTCTCTCACACACACACACACACACACACACACACACACTCCCATGTGAACACAGTGGCGTTGTGTGCGAGCAGACAGGTGAAGGCGTGAAGGACTCTCGTAAAGGACAATGTGCCAATCATGTGAGCTCCATGGCCAATTTCCTCAAGGTGAGTCTGACGCTCAGGTCACATGACCGGAGGTCAGTCTGTGTCCCTGAGCTCATGTTGCACCTGCGACCCTGTGTGACTGCAGGGAGCCCATGTGACCATCAACGCCCGGGACGACGACGACGTGGAGCCGGACAGCATCTTGACCAAAGTGTCCAAGGCTTCAGGAGCCAACTTTAATTTCCAGGAGAAGACAGAGTACAGAGACGCTCCCAGAGGACCTGTGGTGAGGAGACACGGCAGGACGGTTCCTTCGCGCTCGACTTTCCCCGACTCATTCTCTGCTGCGCTCGCAGGGCTCCGTGTACCGGAGGGTCAACGCCGTGGAGGAAATCCAGCAAACCAAAAAGGACGACTTCTGGTTCCAGACTCAGGTTCTCACACATTCTGGTCTTCACGCTGCGTGAGACTGAGCCGAGCTGAACGCGACTCTCCTCCTCAGAGGGACGAAGAGCTCCGCCGGCAGGAGGACAGCAAACGGGTGGAGGCGGAGAGACAGAGGATGGAGCGAGAGAGGATGGAGATGGAGGAGAGGCAGATGAGGGAGAGAGAGAGGAAATCCAAGGAGAGAGCTGAGAGGATCGAACAGGACAGGTGAGTCAAAGACATGAGACGGACTAATGTCTCCTGATCCGTCCACTCGTCGTGGCGTCAGAGAACTCACAGAGACCATGTGTTGCTCTGACCTCAGACTTTATCAGAGACAGAGAGAAGAAGAGGAGCAGCGAGCTCAGGAGCAGCAGCGCCAGGTGAGAGCACCCAGGTGTTTCTCAAGTTCTCAAGGGGACATCATTCTACCACCGAAGAAGAAATGAACTCTGACTCGTCAACAAACAACTGTGCTTCCCTCTGGTGGCTCGGATGAAAACGACGTCACGTGTCTGTTTCAGAACCAGCAGGAGACCGAAGTCAAGCGGACGGGAATCAGCGCCGCGGCGTCCGTGCAGAAAGCCAACGTGAGAACAAACAGCTTCTGTCTGAACGAGGACGCTCGCGTCTCTGATCACACGTCTCTGTCGTCCTCAGGAGGCCAAGTCCCTGATCTCTCAGAGATCCTTCAACCCCAGAGACGTCTTCAAGCAGAGGGAGCAGAGCTTCGAGGCCGGCCACAGAGCGCCCACATCCAGACCCGGTAACCAGCACTAACCAGCACTAACCAGCACGAACCAGCAGGAAGTGGCGATCCGCGCTGACTCAGTCTGTCCTGCAGGGAAGCTGCAGAGTCCATTTGTTGCCCAGACGTCCTTCGACAGAGACACAGCGAGGCAGCCTCAGTATCCCCTCCCCCCAGCTGTGGTCCAGGCCTCTCCCGTCCGGGCCCCCTCACCCACCCCACCCCCCCCACACCCAGGTGAGGGTCCTCTGCACGCAGCCCGTGCTGAGGAGGGGGAGGAGGAGTGGTCGGATGAGTTTGAGGATGAAGCAGATGACGCCACCTCAGGTATGACATCATCACATGATTGGTGTCTGTGAGGGTCGTGACCTCGCGGGTGTAACGTCCTGTCCCCAGGCTCTCAGGACTACCTGTACGTGGCAGCAGAGCAGGAGACGCCCGCTGAGAGTCTGTACGAGAACGTGGAGCAGGGTCCCCGCACGGTGAGCGCACGCTGACCTCTGACCTCCTGCCTGTGCAGACATGATGTGGAACCTCTGCTTCATTTAAAGGGCGAAGACACCGGGGCAGCCGCCAACGGAGAGGACATCCGGGCCAGAGCCTTGTACGACTACCAGGCCGGTACGTCCCTGAGCTAACAGCTCACCGCTAACTGCCTGTGCTGGCGGCTAACAGCTGACCTCTGCTCCACAGCCGACGATTCTGAGATCACCTTTGACCCCGATGACATCATATCGGGGATTGACATGGTGGACGAGGGCTGGTGGAGAGGCTACGGGCCTGATGGACATTATGGGATGTTTCCTGCCAACTACGTGGAGCTGCTGTAGCTCTGCACTGCTTTTACTCAGTGACTCGATTTGGAACGTGTTGGTGGTTGATGCTGTACCTTCTCCTCTTGACCACAGGGTGGCGCCTGTTTCAACAATATTCAAAGATTATAAGGATGAATAAATAAATTAAAGTTATCGC
Source organism: Pseudorhombus dupliciocellatus (assembly GCA_016785235.1). Taxonomy (NCBI): domain Eukaryota; kingdom Metazoa; phylum Chordata; class Actinopteri; order Pleuronectiformes; family Paralichthyidae; genus Pseudorhombus; species Pseudorhombus dupliciocellatus. The sequence continues at coordinate 69,478 of JAFBJW010000063.1, forward strand.
TCTCTGTTGTCCATCCATCCATCCATCTATCTGTCTATTTGTCTAATCACTTGTTCAACCTGTGCGTGTGCGTGTGCGTGTGTGTGTGTGAACTCTTTGGAGGCTGCGCGTAAAAAGCGCGTCCCCACTCATCTTGAGCTCCTTGTCTGGTCGTGCGCGTCCTCCCTGCAGTCTGTGTGCACAGTCCGACCGGGACACGCGCAGCCTCGTGCTCGTGTCCCCCAGATGAGAGGATGCAAGTGTCCTGATTGTCTCAGAGCGTCGGAGCCGCGTCCTGCAGCCGTGGACATGGGGAGCCGCTCAGACTGGGAGGACAGCTCCGCGTTCCAGTAAGTGACCGAAGATTCTTCTGTTGTTCAAGAGTATTATAGTGCAGTATTTATACACAGGAACTTACTGCAGATAAACGGACCTTTGTGAAACTGAAGACATGTAAAATCAATAAATAATAATTCAGGTATTAATGAATGAATGTATTAATAGCAAATTATTATATTTATAATAACGAATTCAAATGAGAATAGAAAAGAATACTTTCATTTATTTATAATCTGTGCACATCACTAGATCCTTCAGTCAGTGTTTATCTCGATAATTAAATATGTTGATCAATCTATAAATATATGCTCACAAGTTATTTCCAACACATCATGTGACAGAATGTGGGTGAGCGATCGGCAGGCGGAGCTTATTCATCTTCATCTTATTTTTAACGGATTTCAATCCACTTGTTCAAAGCTCTTTTAAAATAGTTTACTAACAGTGTTTAAACTTCCTTCTAATTGAACTCTGTGAAACTGTCTCTGCTGTAGATCTCGCTCACAGCGTAACGGCCGCATGGCGTCCCCTTGACCACCAACACTGAATCCTGTTAGAGCCTTTCACCGTCACCATGGCAGCCGCCCCCGGCGCCACCTGCTTGTCGGAGCTGTTCCCCAACAGGAACGGCAGCCTGACCTCTGACCCCCGACCCTGCAACCGCAGCGCCGGCCGGACCTCGCCCTACACGCCGCAGGCCACCGCGGCCTTTGCTATAGCCATCACCTCCATGATGCTACTGACCATCGTCGGGAACATCCTGGTCATCATAGCCGTGCTGACGTCTCGATCCCTGAAGGGCGCGCAGAACCTTTTCCTGGTTTCGCTGGCGGCGGCGGACATTCTCGTCGCCACGCTCATCATCCCCTTCTCCTTGGCTAACGAGCTGCAGGGCTACTGGGCGTTCAGCGCCGTCTGGTGTGAAATCTACCTGGCGCTGGACGTTCTCTTCTGCACCTCCTCCATCGTGCACCTGTGCGCAATAGCTCTGGACCGCTACCTGTCCATCTCTCGGCCCGTGTCCTACGGCGCCAAACGCACGCCCTCCCGGATCAAGGCCGGCATCATCGTCGTCTGGCTGATCTCTGCCGTCATCTCCTTCCCTCCTCTCCTCTCCCTGGATAAGAGCGAAGGAGGCGAGGAGGCGTGCGAGCTGAACAACGAGCGCTGGTACATCCTTTACTCCACCATCGGCTCCTTCTTCGCCCCCTGCGTCATCATGATCCTGGTGTACGTCAGGATCTATCAGATCGCCAAGCAGCACACGCGATGCTCGCCGGCACAGAAGCAGAAGGCGGTGGCGGTGGCGGCAGCCGGCGAGCCCGTGAGAAAGCCGTCTGAGAGGTCCCCACAGAACGGGGATCAGGGAGGGACGAGCGCCAGCCAGCGAAGAAAACCCCCCGCTACGGCGTCCTGCTCCAATTCAACGCCATCGCCACCTCGACAGCCTCCTGAGAGCGGCCGGAAGCGTGACAGCCAGCAGCGCCCCGACAACGCCGACAACACGTCCAGCTCCGGCTCTGAGCCCGAAGGCGTTCTCCGAGCAGAGATGAGCAAAACCACCGAGCGAGCCGCCGGGTCGCCACGCAGCGAGGGATTTAAAGTTCCCGCGCTCCACCTGACCGGCCGACACAGAGCCACCGTGACCACGTCGTCCGGCACCAAACTGGCCCCTGAGGAACCCCTGAGGGCGGCCGTGTGCCGACGCAAAGCCCTGGTCAACCGGGAGAAAAGGTTCACCTTCGTCTTGGCCGTCGTGATGGGCGTGTTCGTGATTTGCTGGTTCCCCTTCTTCTTGTCCTACGCTCTCCAGGCCGTGTGTCCCGAGACGTGCAGCCTCCCCAACCCGCTGTTCAAGTTCTTCTTCTGGATCGGCTACTGCAACTCCTGCCTCAACCCGGTCATTTACACCATCTTCAACAAGGACTTCAGGAAGGCCTTCAAGAGGATCCTGTGCCGGGACGCCAAGGGCACGTTCTTCTGAGAGACGGACAGAGACGTGTCCTGACGCGGCCCGGCCTCCAGCAGAACCAGCACTGTGAATGTGTTCGCTGAGTCAGAGCTGCACTGACTCACTTATCTGTAATGTTATTTAAACAGTGTCACTGTGTCTTCACCGACTCTGAGGACCATCATTTGATTAGAGACGCTCTGCTCCTCCAGATGAAGCTCTGTTCTCTGGGAGCTGGAGATGGAGCCGCTCAGCAGGAGGACCAGAGACCAGAGGAGGAGGAGGAGGAGGCCGATCCCTCATGTCATGAACTAAACTTCTCAAATGTTCTTATTTATAATCATGGAAACACTGAACCATGTGTGGATCCTTTTGGAGTTCAACTTTGAAATGTCTGTTTCATCGTGCTGTGCTTTTATTTTGAAGTGGTAAGGTATGAATAAAGGCTTGGGTGTCGGTCCTGGACAGAACAGGAACCGGGCTGAGGATGAGATGATCTCAGATCTGATCGTTTGAAGTTTGCCGTGTCTTCGGGATGATGGATTCAGAGCCCGGGGGCTTTGTTCTGTCGGCCCGTTAATGTCCTTTTTACGACGCCGTATTAATCCTCAGCCTCGTGACATCGTTTGTACCGTCGGCCCTTCTGATGCACGGTGACGACACGTGAACGCTCGCCGAGACACAGAGGGTGTGAAACGACATTAGGAGCCTCGTGTTCTCAGAACTGCGTGTCCTCAGAACAATCATTTCACATTGAACACACCAACACACAACATGAGATACATGCGTGACATGGGTCTGTCTCCGTCTGTCTCTCTCTGTTGGTCGATGAGTCCCTTCACAGAATGAATCATATTTTCACAATAAAAGAAGATAAATGACTCAGTCCATTCAGTCTTGAAGCGTCTTGTTTTAAAAGTGTGTGTGTGTGTGTGTGTGTGTGTGCGGTGCTGTGAATAATTCAGTCAGATTACATATTGATGCTGCTCAGTCAGATTTTAACGCACGCATGACCATTATTTAAAACAGCATCACTTTATTAAACAGCTGCTTATGTAAATGCTCTCATATAATATTCACACTTTAAAAGACTTGGACGCTCTGTCTCTGGCTCCTCCAGTTGTCTTCAGCTGTCCTCACATGTGTCCTGGACACTGATGACATCACAACGTTCTGCTGGGGCTCTCAGTCCAGATGCTGTGTCTCCTCAGGAGGGGGACACAGTGTCTCAGCAGAAGTGTAAGGGACACATGTCCATGAGGACGAGCTCTGAGAGCAGCAGATGTCTATGTCTTCTGTCTGTGGCTCGAACCCTCTGCTGACGCTGCAGCTCCGCCCCGCTCACACTTTCCCTCCAGAGATTCTTCACGGAGGTTTGGACGTTTTTTTTTTTTTCTTCCTTTGAGGCGACTTCTCGCCGTCAGCGTTGATTCTGCTTCGTTCAGCCGTTTGTCCACAGGAGGAGATGTTAACGGAGCTGAGGACAGCTGGAGGCCGAACGACATTAAACCAGCGATTGATCTGTTCATGTCATCACACACACACACACACACACTCTGACAGACACAAACAGGAAACATTCATTTCAAATTTCATCCATTAAAGTCGACCAACGTCAGGGAGGAAATGAAGGTGGTTTCCAGGAGTAGTTGTAGTCACCACACACACACACACACACACACACACACACACACACACACTGATCTCTCTTCAACTTCCTTCCATCACTATGTTTCATATTTTCTCTGATGCTGAGTCAGAAAGTGAACACACTGGTTCATTGTGTCCTGGAGGAGGAGGAGGAGGAGGAGGAGGTGAGACATGGGGGGTGTCAGCTGTGACAAATCATTGTGAAGAAGATGAGAGCAGGAGTGTGTGATGAAGAGATGATGCTCACGTTGACAGTCCCAGCTGCTAACATGGAGGAGGCAGTTTATACTGCAGCCGGCCAACGGGGGGGCGGAGCCTTCACGTCTCCGTAGCAACATGAAGGAGGTGAATGTGGCCTCAGACGTGATGTTAGCGGCTCCTAACGAGGGAAGGTGAGTTTCAGGCTCCATTAAACCTCCCTGTGCGCTTTGAAACTTGCTGCGAAGTTTTAATCGATGTGTGAGTTGTGTTAGACCTCGTCAATCTCTGCGGCTCCGCTCTTTGTCTCCTGGAAGCAGCCACTCATAAAATGTCTGCTCTTTTTTTCTCCTCCTGCAGTTTCTGACACAACAGGCGCCATCAGACGGATGATTCATCCGGCAGGAAGACCGGGCCGGGCTTTAATAGGCCGCCATTAAGAGCGGCGCTGCCGAACCCTGTGGCGTCCTCCTCGTCCCCGTGGGATGTGTGGCATGTGTCCTCCATTAACTCAGCCACCCGGCACCGCTCCTGTTCACACACTGAGGTGGAGGCACTCTGCGCCTCCTTCCCTCTCACAGGGCGAGGAGGTGCTGACGGAAGCTGCTTCACGTCCAAACGTTATTGCCTCAGGTTTCACTGAGTTTGACTCCTCGTACGTTCACGCTCTGTCTCTGCTGCAGGGTCCTCCTTCTCACCGTCACCTCCTCTGAGCGAGGAGCGTCTGCAGCTGACGGACGTGAGCACAATGCAAAGAAAACCGCGGGCGACAGTCGCCATTTCATTCCACTGCCTTCTGACAGCAGAGGGTGTAACTTGACATTTGTGTGGTTGAGGAGGCGAGCGAGCGGAGGAGGAGGAGGAGGAGCTGCAGCGTCCACCTCTGTGTCCAGAAGATGACGCCTCTATTCGCTGACATCAGAACAAACCACTGGATCGGACTCGGTATTTATAAAGGGGGCGGGGCTTACAAGCAGCACCGCAGCCAGCCACCAGGGGGCGATGGAGAGGCTGCGGCTTCACTTTGGGGCTTTCTTCATGTTTATTTACAGTGTGAGGGTCAGACATGAGTCATTTGACTGAGCAGCTGGGTGTGTGTGTGTGTGCGGTCACCTCACTTCCTGGATGTGATGAACATCTTCTCTTTAATCTGGTTCATCTGGTCAGAGTGAGATTGATGTGGTGGGAACAGCCGATCGATGTCCTCGTTTCCCTGAGGACGGAGACTAATGTGAGACCAGGAGCCTCTTGAAAGGCGGTTAAAACCGACACTCCCCCCCCGAGGAGGACACGCACGTCTTAATCAGCTGTTAATGGCACAGAGTGTGTGTGTGGGAGTGTGTGTCATGTGAGGATCTTACAGGAGTGAAAAGTGCCTGTGAGCATTAACGATGCTGCTTCACTTCACCTGAGAAACTAAAGTTTTCACAGAAAGAATCTGTGATGGTTTAACCTCTGTTACATGGGCCTCATCACAGACTGTCCCTGAATGATCATCAAACCCTCTGCATCATGATGGAAGGAGGGGGGGGGGGGTTATAGGTAGGTAGGAAAAAACAAAGTGAGTCAAACAGAGACAGAGACGGATGGAGAAAGAGCATGAACAAAAACCAGAGAAATAAATATGACAGTTTCCAGGATTCAGTGATAAAACGTGTTATTAAAACAAAACAGGCCCTTGAGAATAAAGACATTAAAGGACGCTGATGTTTATGGAAGAAAATATCCTGGTTCTTTATACGCTCTCATTCTGAACCTTCCACTCAAAGTGTCTCAAACTGCGACATCGTCTCTTCAGACGTTCGGTAAAAAGCCACGCGGGACGCTACGTGTGAATGTGGTGCAGCACCCTCTTTGACGGGGTTCGTCCTCCTGCCTGAGCCGGACGCTGCAGGGCCTCTCAAAGCCGCCGAGCTGCGGAGAGCGTGTGGGAGGACGCCGCATTGTTTGGAACAGCACAGTTTGTCACAGCGTGTGAGTCATGAAACGATTAAAAAGGAGCTCTGTGTGTTTCGTCCTGTGCTGAGCTGCTGTTTAAAGCTCTGGGGAGAAGACGAGCGTCACACGCCACTGACGGAGGCCGCCCTCCCGATTCCACTGCTGCTTCCACACTGCACATAGAACAACCTGTGATTTGTAGTGATGACAGGAGCCTGGCGCCGGCTCCACGCCGCCGCACGTTCATCTGCATTATTTACATGAGGACGAATCCTTCTGATTCCAGGCTTTATTACGAGTTGCAGATTTCCTGGGAGCCGCACAATCACATTAGAGCGGATCAGAAGGTTAAGTGACAGAGCTGGTTCCAGCAGACGACAGATGGAACGAGACTTGCTCCTGATATTTTACACCACCACCACCTCATCCTTGATTGAAAGGAAGATACTTCTGTCCCGGCCCCAAGCAGCTGCTCCCCGAGGAGGGACAGATCCTCTCATATCTGATATCATCTCAGGAAGACACCACACAACATGAACACGGCCTCACGTTATCTCGACAGATTTAGTTTCACCTGAAGAACAACAGCTTTACTGTATTGACCTGGAAACACAAGAGTGTCAGACCGCTAACACTTCAACACGCACGTGTTTTAATGAAAAAACAACGAGATGAGAAATGATTCAAGGATTCTCAGTGTCACCATAAACCTGTGAAGAATTTCAGACTGTGGGACTGAAGAGGCCCACCAGAAAAAAGAATAACTGAATTAGAAATCATGCTGCCCGCTTCAGCTCGTGAACTATTAAATCTCCAGTCATCGTTACGTTGAACGTTCTTGACTTTTTAAAAAATCTTTTAATGCTGTATTACTATTTTATTTTTTAGGATTTTATGAAACAGGAAGTAGGAAGTAAACCGGAAACACATGTCTCTGTCGTCACTGTTGGAAAACAAAAACAAACCTCGGCCCTGCTGTTGTTTTTACTCTGTTTTTATTCCGTGTGTCGTCTTCGAGTCTCACAGCTGCTTCTTCATGGTGAAGCTTTGGTTCTCGTTGAATATCGACATGAATTTGTTTTAATCTCTTCTCGTTGTTCCGATGCTAACGTGTGCTAGCTAGCCGGGCTAACGCTAGCGAGTGTTGCTCAACACTCAGACCGTGTTTTCGTCTCCTCTCCCCGGCCACAGGTGCTGGTGTCGGTCCCGGCGGAGCTGTAGGTGAGCGGTACCGGAGCAGTAACGTCTCGGTGTCGGATCGGTAACAGAGCGGCGCCATGGCTCAGCAGAGAGGAGTCAACAGCCTCCAGTTCAACCAGGACCAGAGTGAGCTTCATCAAACAGACGAACCTGATGCAGCTGTGCTTCGGTGTTGGTGTTAAACAGTGGGAAGTGTGGACAGACAGGAGGTGAAGCCTGGTGTCTCAGTGTCTCCTGGTTGTCCTCCGCAGGTTGCTTCTGCTGTGCGATGGAGACGGGCGTCCGGATTTACAATGTGGAGCCTCTGATGGAGAAGGGTCACCTGGGTGAGTGGCTTCATCTGCTTCCTCTGCTTCAGCTGCCGGTCACACTGAGTGTAAAACACTGTGTGTGTGTGTGTGTGTTTCAGACCACGAGCAGGTCGGCAGCGTGGCCCTCTGCTCCATGCTGCACCGGTCCAACCTGCTGGCTGTGGTTGGGGGAGGAGTCAACCCAAAGTTCTCTGAGATATCTGGTGAGAGATGGAAAGACTTTAAATAATCAAATGTTTGATGTGGACACTCTGACGGGTCTGTCTCGTCCCAGTGCTGATCTGGGACGACGCTCGGGAGTCACGTGACCCAAAAGACAAACTGGTCCTGGAGTTCACCTTCACCAAACCGGTTCTGGCCGTTCGCATGAGGCACGACAAGTGAGTCTGAGTCAGAACCGCTGGCCTGTGGGTCGGGGCTGAGACGCCACCGTCTAACTTGTCTCTGGTTCCAGGATCATCATCGTGCTGAAGAACAGGATCTACGTGTACAGTTTCCCAGAGAACCCGGTGAAACTCTTTGAGTTTGACACCAGAGACAATCCCAAAGGTAAAAGACGTCTCCTGTCCTTGTGAGCTTCTCAAGACGTTTGTAATTTGTCCCCATCAGCCTGGTGCACGTGTCCCTCTGTCCTCTAGGTCTGTGTGACCTGTGTCCCAGTCTGGAGAAGCAGCTGCTGGTGTTTCCAGGTCATAAATGCGGCAGCCTGCAGCTGGTTGTAAGTTCGATTCCCACCACCGCACCTCCACCATTCTGATCAAAGAACGGAGGAATCAACCCGTGTTTTCTTCAGGATCTGTCCAACACCAAACCTGGAACATCCTCCGCCCCATTTACCATCAACGCCCACCAGAGCGAGATCGCCTGCGTGGCCCTGAACCAGCCCGGCAGCGTGGCGGCGTCGGCGTCTCGCAAAGGAACGCTCATCCGTCTGTTTGACACGACGACCAGAGACAAACTGGTGGAGCTGCGCAGAGGAACCGACCCAGCGACCCTCTACTGGTACGCACCACGCGCCGGTGTTAGTGGGCTGTGATTGGTCGTATTGCTCTGACCTCTGTCTCCCCCCCCTCAGCATCAACTTCAGCCATGACTCCTCCTTCCTCTGCGCCTCCAGTGACAAAGGCACGGTTCACATCTTCGCGCTCAAAGACACCAAACTTAACCGCCGCTCCGCGTACGGCTGCTCCTCCACTTCTGTCCTCTCTGTCCAACTGGGTGTCTCTCCTTTGTCTCTCATTTTCACACTGTCCCTCTTCCTGTCTCCAGACTGGCCCGTGTGGGGAAGGTGGGGCCTGTGATTGGTCAGTACGTGGACAGTCAGTGGTCGTTGGCCAGCTTCACCGTTCCCGCTGAATGTGCCTGTATCTGTGCTTTCGGAAAGAACACGTCGAAGAACGTCAACTCCGTCATCGGTGAGGGGATGTGACCACACGTTTGTTTCAAAATCACCACCAGCACGGGTGGATGATGATTATTATCATCTCTGAAACGATTTGATGGACGACTGGAAGAATTTAATAAATGAAAACACACCAGATGAGATTAAATATGTTTAAGTGTGTCCTTCGCCCCTTTCTGACGTCAACTCATTTCCACTCCCGCAGCCATCTGTGTGGACGGGACCTTCCACAAGTACGTGTTCACGCCCGATGGGAACTGTAACCGGGAAGCCTTCGATGTGTATCTGGACATATGTGACGACGACGACTTCTGAGGAACCAGACGATGGTGTTAACTTCCTGTTCCACTCAACACACGTGACGCTGAGCTTCCATCAAGGTCTCTGGTTGTCTTTACAGGATGATTTGGTTTTAATACAGACACAGATCTTATTGAAAATGTCTTTTTTTAATATTAGAGATGTAAGTTTATGTCCACGAGGAGCGATGGTAGATTTCAGAACTGTGTGCCGCCACTTTGAACAGCAGACGTCACAAAGTGCTTCACAATAAAACCAGAAAAGCAAAAGCCATGAAACCAGAGAAACGATGACGTTGGTCAGTGGATGCTGAGCTCCTGTTCTTTTCAGCGTCGTTAAACCCACTGAAAATAAAGTCTTTTTTAAGAAGTCTGACAATTCAACTTATTGGGTAAAAAAATGATCACAGCATGTACTTCAGAGATGGCGCCCCCTGCAGTCTGGTGGGGAGAAGGACTAGAGCGTGCACGCTGCACGTTCTCTTTAAACGGTTCAACAACAAATGAATGGATCGAGAAGAATTCAGCCAGATAAAGGTTCTGGCCATCTTCCAGAAAAAAAAAAAGAGTCCCCCCCCCGAGAAACAAATAAGGACCAAAACAAATGTAGATTGAGTTGTTGGTCATACAGCGCCACCTGCTGATTTGTCTAATTCAAATGACAGAGGAGCATGAAATGTAATTTTCTGTCTTTTTATCAAATGAAGAAACAAATGACACCAACCTGGTTAACACTGGAGCTGCTCTTTACAAAAGAAACTCAGCTCCAGTCAAACAAGAAAACCAATTCTTCAGGCCAAACTAACGAGAACACAGTTTTATCTTTTATAAATCCATAGTTTGAATCGTTCCAGGTGTTGCACCAGAGTCAAGTTTAAAAGTCTGAGAGCGTGGGGCATCAGTGGGAGCTTCACTGGATGGTGGGGGGGCCGAACATCTGCATAGTCTCCACCACGAGCGACAGATGATCCAGAAACGAGTTCACAGACACTCGGAGGATTCGGGCTTCGTCGGCGCTCCACCTCCTGAAACACCGAGACAGACATGAGAGGTCACACTGAGGTCAGAGGTCAGGCTGAGGTCAGAGGTGGAGTCGTGGTTCTTACACGGACAACGTGCTGTCGGACACCGACAGAGTTTTACTGATGCCGCCCTTCCTCGGCTCTCGGTCTGGGGACAGAGAGCGCAAAGCGATCTGGGCCTCTCTGGTCGTGGGGAAAGGGACGTCCAGGGAACTGCAGGAAAGTTAAAGAGCTGACCTTTGACCTGCGTCATCACAGAGCTGCTGCTCACAAATAACCACGAGGCAGAATCTGAAAAGCTGCTGCCCCGTGATTGGCTGATGGGACAAGCAGGTGAAGCTTTAGTTTCTCATCATCTTATCAAAACGTCCGGGAAATCTTTGCCCTTTTAAACTTTGCATCAGAGTCACGGTGACTCGGTGACATCAGTCTGAACTCTCATCAACCATTCGCAGAGAGGAGGCTCCGAGAGTCAGTTCGGCTCCATTCATCTTCCAAACTCTGTACGAATAAAGTTTCAACCACAGGTTTCACCGAGTAACCGAGAACATCCACCGGTCATCTGGTGATTTGTTATGTTTGTTGGACCAATAACGTCCCCAGAGCTTTGTCTCGCCGATCAGACCCTCGGCTAAGCTTCGACCTCAGAACGGAAAGGATACAACTCCAGCCTCTCGGACTCAGGCTCTGTTTTACCGCAGCCTCCCTCGGTCCTTCCGCCTGGCGCCGCCATCTTGATTGTGTTGCTGTTCCGGACAGGAAGTGACGTGTTTTTCCGGCGTAGTCACACACAGAGCCAATGGCCGCTGCTGCCACTAGTGGCGGAGAGCGGTACTGCAGGAGCACCTCAGCAGCGCGTGACAAATAAAACAAATCCGTCAAGTCATGAAATTCTGTTGCTTCGACCACATTCAAATAAAAACAGCTCCTCTGCCAGACTCAGCTGAGACTCAGAGACCTGCACCCTGGACCCTGCTGCCCTATCAACGTCATTTATCATCATGCACTAAACAGATGGTTTATTTTTCTGTCGTGACACGAAGAATCTAAAACTTGAACCGTGGCAGGTTTAATAAACCACCAAAACTAGTAAGCATTTCAAAATAAAAGCATGGTGTGACTCTTATTTTGTAGTGATGCTGTCAGATTCAGCTGTGCCTCCTCCTCCTCCTCCTCCTCACTACTGAAAGACTCTCTCTCTCTCACCGCATGTCTCCTTCTGTTCGTCCATAAACTGACGTATTGATGAATATCCAGTGTTATTTTTTTTGAGACATTTTCAGACAACAGACAGTGGACGCTCTCTCTCTCTGTCTCTTCTCTCAAGACTTTCCTGCGGACTGGAATAAGTGAGTACTCCCTGAATGTGCGTCTTGACTGACTGAGATAAAAGACTTGGACAGACATGAGCGGAGGAAGTAGAAACAGATCACTGACTTTATTTAAACTGCGATGTCTGTCCCTCAGCATGGTGTCTCCCTGTGCGTTAGGTTGTGTCTCCAGCTGATCCGTCCATGCTCGTCCACATGGCTGCGTCCAAGAGCGCTGGGACCCTGCGGGACCTGCAGCTGGCCCTGCAGCTGAAGATCGAGGAGCTGCGGCAGAGGGACGCGCTCATCGACGAGCTGGAGCTGGAGCTGGACACCAAGGACGACCTGATCTGGCAGCTGCAGCTGGAGATGGACAGGCACCGCAGGCCGTCTCAGAACGCCACAGACACGGCCAGCGCGGGTGCGTCGGCTTCAGCCAGGTCCAAGGACGCCAGGCACCGTCAGGTCGTCCAAGTTGACCGTGGTCTCTCTGGATGTCTCCGTCAGGGGCGGCGGTGCAGAATCCGGCGGCACCCGACGAGCCGCAGAGAACCAAGAGACAGGCGATCTCAGCGGAGCCGTCGGCGCTGGACCCCTCCCAGCTCAGTGATGTCACCCTCACCAGCTACTGCAAGTCCAAAGAGTGAGTTCAACACGCACACGCCGAATCTGACCTGTTGACCTCTTGACCCTTTCGTGGACCTGCAGATCCAGCGAGCTGATCCAGAGGGCGCTCATGGACAACGACTTCATGAAGCACCTGGAGCACGGGCAGGTGAGGACACGTCTGTGCTGCCTCCTCTTCACACGTGTGACTTTATAACGTGTCCACGTCACGTGTCCAGATCCTCACCATCATGGACTGCATGCGTCCCACCAGCCTGGCCAAAGGCTGCTGCGTGATCCAGGAAGGGGACGACGGCTCCACCGTCTACGTTCTGGAGGGTAAGACAGACGTCAGCTGGGACGCCAGCGTCACGGCTCGGGTGTGAGCGTGTCCCTCTCCTGTGGACAGAGGGCATGGTGGAGGTGACCAAACAGACGAAGAAGCTCTGCACCATCGGCCCGGGGAAGGTGTTCGGAGAGCTCGCCATCCTCTACAACTGCACCCGCACCGCCACCGTGACAGGTGACACACACACAGGCTCAGTGCACGTGTTCCATCCCGAGACCTGGTGACAACAAGAGGAGGAGGGACACGTGCACACCCCTCCCCTCCCTCCCCCAAGAACCACTGAAGGTCTCTACCTCCATTAACACTGATGGAAAGAAATGAATTTATTCATCCACTACAAACAGAGAAGCTGATGGAGGTCAAACACACACACGCTCCTTCAAGGACACTGTTCACTGAGTGATCTTCTCTGGATGAACACGTTTCTCCTTTTAAAATGAAGAATAAAAGATTCAAACTGCACACACACGCACTCCTCTCTCTCTCTCCAGCTTTAACTGACATCAAGCTGTGGGCGATCGACCGTCAGGGTTTCCAGACCATCATGATGAGGACCAGCCTCATCAAACTGTCCCAGTACACAGACTTCCTCCGCAGGTGCAGCTCCTCTCTGTTCACCTCATCACAGTGACTCGCCTCTCCTAACCCCCTCCTCCCTCCTCCCAGCGTCCCCTCCCTGCAGTCTCTACCTGAGGACGTCCTCAGTAAGCTGGCGGATGTTCTGGAGGAGGTGATGGCTCCTCTCTGATGTTCTGTCCCTATCTGCACATCTGAGCGCTCAGTGATTCACGTGCGTGTCTGTGCTCAGACTCATTACAGCGAGGGTGATTACATTATCCGCCAGGGCGCCACCGGAGACACGTTCTTCATCATCAGCGAGGGACAGGTGAGGACAGGACAAACAGGAGGAGACCATCAAAGTCGAACAACAACAATCGTTATAAATCATAAAGAAGATGGAAGATGGCCGACCTGGCAGCTGAGCGCCCCCTGGTGGCCCCACCTCCTCCATGTTGTGTCCGACGGTAACAGTAACGCTGAGTCATGATGCCGGCAGGTGAAGGTGTCTCAGCAGAACGCGGAGGGTGACGAGCCGTCTCTGGAGAAGACGCTCTCTAAAGGAGACTGGTTTGGGGAGCAGGCGCTGAAGGGGTGAGACGCAACTCCGTTGACAGACGAACGGACTTCAGCCAAACGAGTGACGTCCTCTGGTGTTTTTGCTCCGTGTGCAGGGAGGACGTTCGCACCGCCAGCGTCACGGCCGTGGGAGACGTCACGTGTCTGGTCATCGACAGAGAGTCAGTGTTTGTCTTTGTCAGCGTCTCCTCCCTGGTTCCGTCTCAAACGGGTCTGTGTGTCTCAGGTCTTTCAAGCAGCTGATCGGAGGACTGGACGACGTCCACAACAAGCAGTGCGACAACGACGAGGTGGAGGCAAAGTGAGTATTCACAAGTCCGCCCCTTTCCTGGAGGCCAGAGGTCATGACCTTTGATGAAACAGGCCGTTGAGATGGAGGAGGGTGGACATCTGTCAGGGACATGATGGTGTCCCCCCCTGTGGTCCCAGGCTGCAGGCCGAGGCTGATTTCTTCTGCAGCGTCTCCCTCACTGACTTCAACGTCATCTGCACCCTGGGGATGGGCGGCTTCAGCCGCGTGGAGCTGGTCAGTGCACGTGAGCGTGTGTGTGTGTGTGTGTGTGTGCGCACGCAGCAGCCTCTCCCTGAGCGTGCTCGTGTGTTCAGGTCCACCTGAAGAAGGACCCCAGCCGCTCCTTCGCCCTGAAGGTTCTGAAGAAGCGTCACATCCTGGACACCAGCCAGCAGGGCCACATCCTGTCGGAGCGCCGCATCATGATGGAGGCCCACAGCCCCTTCATCACCAGGTGGGCGTCCCTCCTCAGGTGACCCGTGACCTCCGCCTCAGCTCAGGTGTCTGTGGCGTCCTGTGTCCGCAGGCTGTACCGCACCTTCAGAGACGCCAAGTATCTGTACATGCTGCTGGAGGCGTGTCTGGGGGGGGAGCTGTGGACGCTGCTCAGGAACAGGTCGGTGTACTAATACTGCGATAAACACTGTTGTGTGGCGCCCTCTGGTGGCCGGAGCTGCTCCTTCACGTCCTCCTGCTCTGGCTCCAGGGGCTCGTTTGATGACAGCACCACTCGGTTTTACACGGGCTGCGTCATCGAGGCGCTGGCGTTCCTGCACTCCAGAGGAATCATCTACCGAGACCTGAAGCCAGAGAACATCATCCTGGACCACAGAGGATACGCCAAACTGGTGTGGACTGGTTTCCCGGAGGTTCGGTCAGATAGAGAGGACGTGAGAACATTCAGTGTGTGTGTGTGTGTGTGTGTGTGTGGCCCTCAGGTGGACTTTGGCTTTGCGAAGAAGGTGGGTCTGGGGAAGAAGACGTGGACGTTCTGTGGGACCCCGGAGTACGTGGCCCCGGAGATCATCCTGAACAAAGGTCACGACAGCTCGGCCGACTGCTGGTCTCTGGGGATCCTGGTGTTCGAGCTGCTCAGCGGCAGGTACTACCACTACCACGTGATACTTCAA
The DNA here is from genome assembly GCA_016785235.1 of Pseudorhombus dupliciocellatus. Taxonomy (NCBI): domain Eukaryota; kingdom Metazoa; phylum Chordata; class Actinopteri; order Pleuronectiformes; family Paralichthyidae; genus Pseudorhombus; species Pseudorhombus dupliciocellatus. Next base: position 84,591 of record JAFBJW010000063.1, read on the forward strand.
GGAGTATTCACGCTGTGTACACAGGCTGACACCTCCGTGTCCCCAGTCCTCCGTTCTCAGGGTCTGACCCCATGAAGACGTACAACATCATCCTGAGAGGCATCGACATGATCGAGTTCCCCAAGAAGATCACGAAGAGCGCCGCCAACCTCATCAAGCGCCTTTGCAGGTTAGCCCCTCCCCCCTGTGTGAGTCAAGCTGGTTCCTGCGGTGACGTCCTCACCGTGTCTTCCAGAGACAACCCCTCGGAGCGGCTGGGGAACCAGAAGAACGGAGTGAAGGACATCCAGAAACACAAGTGAGACACTCAGCACTCAGAGCGCTCAGCGTGTCCACAGCGTAGTCATGGCAACACGTCCTTGTCCCCCAGGTGGTTCGAGGGCTTCAACTGGGACGGTCTCCGCCAGGGAACCACAGACTCCCCGTTCACACCCACAGTCAGTGTCCGTCCCTGAGGTGCAAACACACAGAGTACTGCAGGTACTTCAAACCCTGTGTTCTGGTCGGCAGGTGAACGGACCCCTGGACAACGGGAACTTTGACTACTTCCCCGAAGACACCGAGGACCCTCCTCCCGACGAAGAGTCTGGGTGGGACCTGGAGTTCTGACAGGAAGTGAAGCCATATGAGGGAGAACTATTAAAGGTCGAAGGTCAACAGTGTGTCGTGGACAATAGTGACAGTTTTAAATCATCGTGAATGTTTAAGCTCCTCCCCCTGAAACATCATGAGTGAAGCTGCTCCTCAGGTGTGTGTGTGTGTGTGTGTGTGCTCACTGTGCGTCTCTGGAAATAAAGCACGTCGTTCTCAGTAAGACGCCTCCGAGTCTCTGTCTGCTCCCCTGAGGAGGAGGAGGAGGAGGAGGAGGAGGAGCAGATGTTTATCGGCCTGTGACCTGGGGGCTAATGGAGTCAGCGGAGTGAGCAAGGGTCAGGTGGTGATGGAAACACTCAGCTGAGATAAGACACACTCACAGTTTCCATGGAACCTGAAGTTAAACTTCAAACCAAGAAGATGAAAGAACCTGAAACCAGTATTTACACACAGATACTTCGTATTTTAAACAAATACTCCATGGTAGGACTTTCACTACACACTCTGACCTCAGTCACTGTACTTTAACTACATGATACTACTGTACTGAGGTACTGCAACAGCACAAAGTACTTTCAAATTCATGGAACTACATGAAATACTTTAATGGCATTGATATATACTTGTTTGACTTCATCTATTCTACATTACATTACTTTGAAAGGATGCAGTGTAGAGGCACTTTTACTGCAGTACTTCATCCTGTCCAATCACTGATCAACTTTTCTACTCGACTGAACAACAAGAGAAAAACTTCGTGACCTGAATCCCAAAGTGACGCTTCCGTTTCCTGCTGAAGCTATTTTTAGAACACGCACGCACGCACACACACACACACACACAGTGTCTGTAGTAATCAGTTCGGTAATACTTCTGTGTTGCAGTAATACTGCTGGTGGTAACAGGAAGAACAGAATAATAATGTTTATATCGGAACTTGATAGAAACTTGATTCTTCTGGGCGAAAGGCGCGTGTGAGTGACGTCACTGGATGTAACGAGTTGATGTGGAAACATTTGAGCTGCTGAATAAAACATGAGCTGAGCGGAGGCGCGCTGTGATTGGTCCGCTCCAGGGGCCGGGGAGGATAAAAGTCAGCCGTGGTCGGCGGAGCCAGCATCATCATCATCTTCATCACCAGAGACTCAGATCCGCTTCATCCTCCTCATCCTCCTCATCCTCAGACGTCATGCTGCGCGGCTCCGCTCTGCTCGTGCTCGTGCTCGGCTCCGCCGCGTGTTTCGAGGTTCTCCCGGAGGAGGCGGCCCCCCGCCGGGCCCGCTTCTCCGCCAACAGCCCTGGTGAGTCCCGAGCTGCATCTCCACTCAGTACTACTCTCTGGTGTACTTTACTGTGTTATACTGCACTCTCTGGTGTACTTTACTGTGCTATACTGCACTCTCTGGTGTACTTTACTGTGCTATACTGCACTCTCTGGTGTACTTTACTGTGCTATACTGCACTCTGCTGTGTTTTACTCTAATGTATGATGTACTTTACTGTACTCTACTTGTTTTGTTGTTATTATAAAAGTAAACACAGAAGTATCAGGTGTTTCTGAGGTGATGGACCGTGTGTGTGTGTGTGTGAGAGCAGCTGATGTGGCCAGATGTTTGAACGGGGCCGTCTCTGTGGGCTGCGGCTTCTTCTCCTGTCTGGAGAACTCCACCTGCGACACGGACGGCATGCACGACATCTGTGAGCTCTTCCTGCACACGGCCGCCACCTTCAACACAGAGGTCCGTCTGTCCTCCCGCCTGTCCTCCCGTCTGTCCCCCTGTCTGTCCACCCCTCACCTGTCTGTCTCTCTGTCTTCGTCCTCCAGGGTAAAACCTTTGTGAAGAAGAGTCTTCAGTGCATCTCTCAGGGAATCTCAGCGAAGGTTTTCCAAACCATCCGCCGCTGTAACATCTTCCAGAGGATGATCGCTGAGGTCAGTGAGGAAGAAGGATGTCTCCTGTGTCTCCTGTGTGTCCTCTGTGTCCTCTGCTCAATGTGTGATTCAATATATTTTTTTAAAAAGGTGCAAGAAGAGTGTTACACCAGTCTGGACATCTGCACCGTCGCTCGCAGTAACCCCGACGCCATCGGGGAGGTGGTGCAGGTCCCCGCCCACTTCCCCAACAGGTCAGACCACACACACACACATGCTGGAGCTCCTCTCTTCAGCGTCTGCCTCAGGTCGGCGTCTCATCTCATTTCCTGTGTGCAGGTATTACAGCACGCTGCTGCAGACGCTGCAGGCGTGTGACGAGCAGACGGTGGCGGCCGTCAGGTCCGGCCTCATCGCCAGGCTGGGCCCCGACATGGAGACGTTCCTCCAGCTCGTCCAGAACAAGCCCTGCGACGTCGACTCCGGCGCCGCCGCCTTCAACAACCCGTCCAGCTGGAGGAACATGCCCGTGTTCAACGTGCAGCCCGGCTTCAGAGGCCGAGACCCCACCCACCTGTTCGCCAGGAGGTCCGTGGACGAGGGCGACGCCGCCATCAGTGAAAAATAGAAGAGAAATGTCCCGACGCAGCTTTGCCCTCAGATCATCCAACATATCGTCCTCTGATGTCTGAGCGTTAGATGTATGTTACTGGTCATGTTTGGGTCCGTCCTGACCCGGCCGAGCGCCAAAGACATTTCAAACGTCCCAGAGACAACGACCCGTATTTATTAATTTATGAAGCTGTTACATTTGATGTGGTGCGAGGAGGCGGGGCCGAGGAGGTGGGCCGGGCTTCACGCTGGTCGTGGAGCACCGAGGTCACATGACCTGAGGTGGTGCAGGATGTGAAGACAATAAAAGATGTGATGTCATTCACTTTGGCTCATGTGTTATTGAACGTTTGAAAGAGAAGGAGGCGGGGCTCAGGCAAGGGGCGTAACAGATCAAACGCTTTCCCCTCGGCCTCCACTAGGGGGCCCACCTGTTTCATCAGAACTCTGAACCTGATGGAGGTTCCTGACCTCAGAGGGACGTCTCAGTCTGTCCTGTCCTGATGGACAGACCCTGTTTGAAAGGGTGTGTGGAACAAACAGCTGACTCATAATAGTTTCACACACGCGTGAACAGCAGCTGACGGACGGGGTCTCAGAAGGAGGCGGAGCTCAGCTCTCATAAATTCCTTCATCACTTCCTGCTGTTTGTTCAGGCTCGTCGGTCCGGAGGCGTTAAGTGACGCTCACCCATCAGCCATCTGTCCCCGAGCTAATGGCAGAGCTGTAATGGAGCCGCACCTCCAGGTTACGGCCCATTAACCTCCATCAGTCTGGGTGACAACGACCAGCGGCCCCTCCCCCTCAGTCAACTGGCCTGAGACAGGACAGGACACGTGGACTTGAAGAGTCCAACATAGAGCAGAAGATCTGAGTCAGAATCTGATGGCATGAGGCCACTGCTCCAACACGTTCAGGAGCAGATCTCTGAGGAGGAGCTGAGAGGAGGAGCTGAGAGGAGGAGCTGAGAGGAGGAGCCAGATCCACATACACACACAGGATGAGACACTTGATCTATTTCACCTGTTCAACGACAAGCCAGCAAACCAGGAGGTGTGTGCGTGTGATAGATGATGCAGGGGCCAAGACTCTCTTCCCACAATTCATCTCTTCCTGTCATGTCATGACACACGATGTCTGCAGCAGGGAGAGTTACTGCTCATCTCCAAGGTCTCTCACACACACAGGATGTCTCCTCCTCTGTCGTCTCTCCGCTGCTGAACGCCAACATCCGAACCTTTACGAACAGACTGAACTTCCATCAGTGTCCTCAGAAGAACAAACTCCACGTTCACGTCAGCTGGAAAACCAATCAGGTGAGAGGAGGAAGTGACATCATCAGGAGCCACATGAACAGAACAGAGGCTTTTAATTCTGTTGGTCAGGGATTTGCAGGCATCAGCTGGAGGTTAAGTGCACCGATGACATCATCATCATCATCATCATCATCATCGTCTTCGGCTTCAGAGTGAAAAACAAAATCTGAGCCGAGGACAGAAGACCAGAGGGAACATTCTTTAGAGAAAAATATCAGAGTTGAGAAGTTCTGGTTAAATTACGACTTCCTGTAAAATTCATGTGATGATTTATTCCCTAAACAAACGGACATCTATAAATAGGATAATAATTTATGTAACATGTTTGTGTCTCTACAATATTTATATTTGATTCATTTTGCTGCTTCGTCGTCTCGACGATTATTTACAATATTCACAGCCAACATTCGAATCGGGAGCAGAACCGGGGGCGGCGTGTGCGAGCTGCTTCCTGAGGCCTGGCAGAGGGGCCGGCGCTCGCTCCAGCTCCGTCCAGCTGCTCTTCACATCAGGCTGCTGTGAGAGACGACGGCCACCTGGCTCCTCCTCCCCAGCTCCGTCTGGGACTTCTGCCACCGCCGGCGCCACAGCAGAGGAAACGCGATGAGGGCGATGCAGGAAGGGAAGCGGTCCCAAGGCGCCTATGTGGAATTACTGGAGGAGGAGGAGGGGCCGACCGTGGCGTACTGGACCAGAGGAACGGCCAGATCCAGGTACTCCTGAAGGGACAGACAGAGACAGCGGGGGACATCAGGAAGGGATCGGAGACTGGTTCCCACCTGGACTCAGACCAACGTCTCACCTGGTTCGACATGAGAGACAGCGTTCGGTCCAAGTCTTCCACCAGCTGCAGGAACGTGGGTCGGCGAGACGGCACGGCGTTCCAGCAGTCCCTCATCATCAGGTACCTGGACAGACACAGGCGTGAGCTCCGAGGACACGTCTCAGTGGACGCCGTGAGCGCGCTGGCGGTGGACTCACAGCTCCTGGGTGCAGGCCGGGGGCTTCTCCATGCGGTGGCCCTCCTTCAGCAGCTTGAACAGCTCCTCCACGGGGACGCCAGGGTACGGAGATCCACCCAGGGTGAAGATCTCCCACAGCAAGACGCCGAACGACCACCTGAGACAGAAACCACGTCTGTTACAGTCCACGTTGAGACGCTGCGACGCAGGAGACGCGGGACACTCACACGTCGCTCTGGTGAGTGTAGACCCGGTCGAACAGAGCCTCTGGAGCCATCCACTTCACCGGCAGGCGACCCTGAAACGACAGGCAGCGGGTGAACCTGCGTCCACGCATCTCAGCGGCGCCGGGTTCGCGTCTCGGAGCGTCGCTTACGTTGGTCGTCTTCTTGTAGTAGTCGATGTGGTGGACGTCCCGGGCCAGACCGAAGTCTGCGATCTTCATCACGTTGTCCTCGGTGACCAGGACGTTCCTGGCCGCCAGGTCTCTGTGGATACACTGAGGAGGAGACGCGGAGACAGTCCCAGGACAGAGGACAGAGGAGCAGGGGAAGACGACATCAGATCAGCTTGTTACGCGTCTGAGACATGAAGCCTGTGAGTGGTGACCCCACTGACCTTCTTGGAGGCCAGGTAGGCCATCCCTCGGGCCACCTGGTACGCAGCCGACACCAGCTCCTTCATCTCCAGAGCGTCCAGCGGCGTCCGTCTCGAGTCGCTCCAGTACTCCAGGCCGACGGGTCGCCGGCTGCGGAGGAACTCCCTCAGGTTCCCCTGCGAGGCGTATTCCACCACCACGTACAGAGGCCCTGCAGGAGGTGGAGCCGTGAGCTCTGACCTCATCGCCAGCCCCACCCCCACCATCATCATCATCATCATCATCGCCGCCGCTCACCGTCCTGGGTGCAGGCTCCCAGCAGGTTGATGATGTTCTTGTGTTTGCCGATCATCTTCATCATCTCCATCTCAGAGATCAGGTCGGACAGGTCCTTCTCCGTGGCGTCCGCTGCTCACGCCAACAGAGTTGAGGCTCAGTGATTGACAGCCGCCACGGCGTCATCGCTAGCAGTGGTGTCAGTGTCGTCTGTTTCTCACCTTTCAGCATCTTCACGGCCACTTTGGAGACACGAGTCGGTTTGTTTTTGTCCAGACCGGCGGCCTCGGCCAGAACCACCTGACCGAAGCACCCCTCCCCCAGAGGCTTCCCCAGCATCAGCCTGACACACACACACGCCCAGGGGTGAGTACAGGAACAAACGGGGTCAGGGCGGCGTGTGGAGGACGTACCGGTCTCGGGGCAGCTCCCACGCCGGGTCGTAGGGCAGCTCGTACTCGGACACTCCTGCCAGGATGGTGGTGGCGGCGCTGGAGAGACGAGACTGACGCATCAGACACATTCCTGAGTGCAGGGAGGACGAGGAGTCCACGGACACCTGGGGACGCAGGACGGACGAGGTGAGGGTGGTTCTCCTTGGTCCAGGGACAGGACACGGACAGAGACGTCCTACCTGTCTCCTCAGGGGGATGCTCTTGGCTAGTTTCTGGACGGCGAGCTGGCTGCCGAAGTCGCTCTTCTTTGGGGAGCAGCTGAGTCTGCAGACCACGGCCGTAACGATGAGGATGACGATGATGAAGAACCCGAGGCAGTAGATGAAGATCTCCAGGTAGGTCTGGGGGGGCAGCGGGGCGGGGGGCAGGTCTGAGGGGGCGGAGACACGCGTCAGCGGAGGATCGCTCAAGGTTAAAGTTCACGTTTGTTTCTGGTCACAAACCGTTGACGACACTGAGCCACGCAGAGTGGTGAGAGACGCCGATGGCGTTCCCCGCCAGACACGTGTACTCGCCGGCGTCCTCCAGGGACACGTTCCTCAGGGTCAGCACCTCCATCTCTCGGTCCGTGGTGTTCAAGCCGGCCGCCTGAGGGCGGGAGACCGGTTAGAGGAGAACATCTGACCACAGGTCTGCCTCAGGCCCGAGGACCTCACCTTGAGGACCAGGACGTAGGGGTGTCCGTCCGGCCCCTCCCTGCTGCCGTTGACCACGATGTGTTTGAGCCACTGGATGTGAGGCTGCGGGTCACTGAACACGCGACACACAAACTCCACGTCCGTCCCCACCGCCACCGTCTGGTTGGCGGGCAGCCCGGCCTGCAGGATGGGTCGGTGAGGGGAGCGCTCTGAGGGGAGGAGCAGGGACGTCAGGCACGACGCGCCAACAGTCAACACGCCATCGTCGCGGGCGCCTCTTACCGACGACGTCCAGCTGATAGGTGTGGCTCAGGCTGCCGTGCTCGTTCTCCACCACGCACGTGTAGTTGCCTTTGTCCGAGGGAACCACCGACTCCATGATCAGGGTCCACATGTGGTCTTTGATCTGACAGACGCACAAACACATCACGTCAGCTGCCGGCCGCACGCGCGTGCGTCTCCTCGGGCGGTGGGCGGAGCTCAGACCTTGAAGCCTCCGATCCTCTGGTCCTTCCTGAACTCTTTCCCGTTCTTGTACCAGTGCAGAGACGGAACCGGGTTTCCCATCGCCTGGCACCTGAACTTGACCGTCCGGCTGGCCGGGACGGCGTGGAGCTGCTTCTCCATCTTCTCCGGCGCCACCCACTGAGGCGCCAGCGCTGAGGAGACAGTGGCACGGTGAGAAGAGAGAGAGAGAGAGAGAGAGAGAGACAGAAGAGGACGGAGGGGGAGAGAGACTCACGCTGGAGCTTCTCGTTGCTCGTCGACAGCTCGTTGGACAGTTTGTTTTCCTCTGACGATGACTCATCATCTTCTTCATCCTCAGACGACTTCACTGTGTCCACTACAAGAGAGGGGGCGGGGTTAACCTTTGACCTCTCACTGTAAATGACTCACACACCCTGTGTCTGTGCTCCTGTAATGACTGGACATTACAGGAGCACAGACGCTGTCCTCTGTGTAACCTGCTGACGCCCTGTCACCTCCTCCTCCTCCTCCTCCTCCGCCTCCTCCTGTCGGACTGAAGGTGAACAGATCTGTGTGCTGGCTGCAGACGACGGCACCCGGGCATCAAACGGTTTATAAACAGCAGCGGCCGGGCCGCTCTGGGCCGGTCCTGGTCTTGGCGGTTTGATTCCACAGGATCAGGTTTCAGGAGCGAGGAGGAGGAGGAGGAGGAGAAGGAGGAGGATTGGAAACAGTCAAAGAGTCTGAATGTGATGCCAGCTGAGAGGAGAACAGGAATTAACAGGCTCAACAAACAACACCCAGCTGGAGCCCAGATGTTGGGGACCTACAGTCACAGAACACACAGCAACAATCCTGGATGAGCTCACTGGAAACTTTCTGAGTCTGAAGCAGCAGATCTGAGATCAGACGTCTCAAAGAGTCACACCAGAGACAGAACTGTCCATAAACAGCCGAGTGTTTTTATTCAGGTTTGTCTTCTCTCACTGGGACCTGAGAAACACGATGAGCCGAGGACAGTAACGTGTTTACCTGTGTCCGTGTCCTCGGCGGCCGGTCTGCATCGAGCGAGAGGAGGCTGGACCAGGACCAGCAGGACGCAGGACAACAGCAGGAAGCAGAGAGGGGACGACATCGTGTCCTCGGACGTCAGCTCCCTGAGACACAGAGACACGGCGTGGAAGCGTCTGCGGGTTGATTCACAACAAGCAGCTCTGAACATCAACCAATCACGGCACAGGCTACACCCACACGTGGTGACATCACACTGACCTTTGACCTTTATCCTATGAGACATTGGTCTTCATAACAAGCAGCCACGAATACATTCAGTGCGTCAAAGCCGTCCTCCAGCCAGTGTGTCCTCTGCAGCTGCTTCAGTGAGGACGTGTTGTGATGTCACCCCCCCCCCCGGCATTCACACCTGTGAGAGCTACATGTGTGTCAACACACGTGCACGCTCCTTAGACAAACAGAGGCCATTTGCTGCCCGTCACACAGAGAGTGTGAATGTGTTCTGCTCCAACACACACACACACACACACACACACGCTGAACTTTGCTCTGTGGACCGACGAGCCCACGTCAGCTGACGGGACAGGAGGTGCAGCCGTCGTCTGATTCAGAAACGAGTCCAGATCAAGATGGAGGACGACCCAGCAGGAGGGGGAGTGGAGCCAGATGTGTCCAACATCTGTCTGTGGACAGATCCTGGGACAAGGCCTCAGGTGGACGTGTTGTCCAGCACCATCTTGTTTTCACTTTGTTACCTGACAGCTGAGACTGTGTGTGTGTGGGCGGGGACTTTACCACCACAGACTGACTGCCACTGAGGTCAAACGTGAAGACAGCAGCGTCCATGTGCTGTCTTTGTTTGAGTGTCTCACAGACTCTGGGACTGAGGAGTCTCCTTCCAGCTTTTAATAAGTAACATCTGTCCCCCTGTCCCTGGCCTCGTCCCTCTGTCCCTCTGTCCCTGGCCTCGTCCCTCTGTCCCTCTGTCCCTGGCCTCCTCCCTCTGTCCCTCTGTCCCTCTGTCCCCGGCCTCATCCCTCTGTCCCCCTGTCCCTGGCCTCGTCCCTCTGTCCCTCTGTCCCTCTGTCCCCGGCCTCGTCCCTCTGTCCCTCTGTCCCTGGCCTCGTCCCTCTGTCCCTCTGTCCCTGGCCTCCTCCCTCTGTCCCCCTGTCCCCGGCCTCATCCCTCTGTCCCCCTGTCCCTGGCCTCGTCCCTCTGTCCCTCTGTCCCCGGCCTCATCCCTCTGTCCCCCTGTCCCTGGCCTCGTCCCTCTGTCCCTCTGTCCGCTCCTCTCTCACCTACACACCACATTCTGCAGCTGGCAGCGGAGGTTGACACCAACCCTCTGCTGATGCTGGGACACCAGGAGGAGACGGGAGCAGAAGGAGGAGCTGAGAGGGGAGCAGGGACCGAGGGACAGATCCCACCTTCAACTGCAAACACTGAGTACTTTTACTGCATCTCAATAAAGTTACTGCGCTTGAGTATTTCCACATGATGTCACGGTACATTTCCAACTGGTCGTAATAAAACAGCTGTACTCACTTTTGCTAAAGCAGGACTTGCAGTATTTGTACTGTAGTACAGCAGCTAGTACTTCAGTACTTGTCCACCTCTGGTCCCTTCAGTGTTTGTGTTTTTACATGAAGTTCGATGGAGGCCCAGTGAAGTTCTGACCCGGACCAGCTGAGCCCAGATCAGATCCGAGGACGCGGAGTCCCTGAACAACCCGAGCAGCTCGAACCTGTCCCTGTATTCCACAGCAGTCCTCTGTCCTCGGGTCCCGTGTCCCTCTGGTTCCGGCTCGGGAGCCTCGCTGGGTCCTGGACTGTCCTCAGGTCCGCGGACTCTGGTCGAGTCCGCAGCTCATTGAAGGGGTATTGTGTGGATTAGACACGCCCACCGAGAGACTCCTCCCATGCGCGCGCGCACACACACACACACACCATCTCTCTTCGTTAATGGCTCACTGCAGATTTATTGACTCTTGTCTTTAAACGGTCCTCCACAGTCTGAACGAATGTCTCAAAGGAAGACAGACACGGTCCTCAAAGTGTCTCAAAGTGTCTCCAGCTGAAGACACTGGCAGCTGAGGGTGAGAGGAGGTCCACATCATCATCATCATCATCATGTTTCACTGAGGTCAGGGCAGATGTCTCACCTCCACTTTAATTAGTTAATGAGTCAAACTGACCCAGGGTCAGGACCACGCCCCCCCCCCTGCGCTCAAGATGGCGGCGGCTGCATCACAGAGGTTTTGGCCACGGTTTCTGGAGCGTGGGAGGAAGTGGACGTGTCGTCCGTCTTTGTGAAATATGTCAAAACGACAGAAATGTCTCTGTGTCAGTCTCTTGTGATTACAATCAGCTGTTTAGATGAGCTGCCCTCAGTTACATCACCACACACACACACACACACACACACGGGCTCCTTTGTTAATTCAGCGTCTGAACGAGTGTTTGCGTGTCCGACGGCGAACAAAGACACTGAGTGTCTCTGGGGACAGACGGGTCTCTGTGGCTTCGTCTCTTTCAAACACACGTTTCTGCTCCTGAATCACGTCCCTCCTCGTCTCTGTCTATGTGTCCCCTGAAATACTGATGGTCCCGTATGTGGACGCGTGTCTTCAGCCACACGTTCTGGCTGAGTCTGATAGAGTTGGTCCCTCAAGCTAGTTCTGGGTGTCCTGTGTGAGTGTCCATCAGCAGCCACCAGGGGGAGCCTGACCAAATGCAAGCAAAACCAGCGTCTCCAGCGTCTCCAGCGTCTCCGAGTCTCTGAGTCCTCCTCAAAAACAGAGACTTTATTTTGATCTCTGACTGAAGACCAGGAGCTGAGATGCTTCTGGCTTTGGACTGAACCAGGTCAGGAACCGTCTCAGTCTGGCAGTCTTTATTCTAGAGTGTGAGAGCAGATGTCCCGGATGCCCCCGCCCAGTACTAACTACTGACCCTGCCACCACAGTCAGTGTGGACCCACCCAGACCTGGAGCCAGAGCCAAACCCCAGACTCTGGACAGACCAGGGCCGAGCCAGAACCAACCAGACCAATAAAAGAGCCAAAAACACCACATTCCAGTTCGCCAGAGCGGCTCCACGCTGAGCAGGTGCTCTTCTCATCCCAGCCACGCCCAAACACAGCAGGAGGCTCCGCCCAGAGGTCAGAGGTCACCACAGCACCAGCCTGGCCATGGTTTCTATGTCGAGAGAGGAAGTGAAAGTCAGTCCACACTGGTTCTATTGACAGGATCTCCTTCAGTGCAGTTCCCTGCCCCTCCACTAGAGGCGCCACCTCAGTGCAGTGCAGGTGAGGTCTGAAGGTGCTGATGTTTCCATGTGTCTGTATGACGAGCAGCTCTGACAGGCATCAAACCAGAAATCCTACCCAGAGTTCTTTGTGTGTGTGATGCATTTACTGACCCGCCTCTCTTCAAGATTTAAACGCCCTGCAGGGCCTGTGCAGTCATGAACGTGTGTGAGTGAGTGTGTGTGTGTGGTTCCCTGAGGCTGAGCACGTCCTGGTGGAGCTGGGTGGGACCCGGATACGAGGACGTCTCTGTCAGTAGCTCCTCGCAGAGACATGCTGTTCATGTGCTGAAGCAGGAGACGTGTGTGTGTGTGTGTGTGTGTGTTGTGATCACTCTCGTCTCCACACATTTCAGATGTGAACTTTAGTTTAGTTTGAACAAAGAATCAGGTCTGAAATAACAGAGAGGGATTTCACATGTTTATGTTTCTGTCTCGGTGATATGAAGATCTCTGAAAACACACACACACACAGCCTCCTCCTCCTCCTCCTCCCTCCATAAAGGAGAGAGTTGAGACAGACTCACCACAAACTGTGGAATGTGGAGTTTACATGGGCAGCTTTATTTGGCCTGAAGAAAATGTTCCCTCATTGAGCTCAGGAAGCCACATCCCTCACACACACACACTCACACACACACACTCACACACACGTGTAATTCTACCTCAGTGAGGACAGCCGGAGCTCTAAGGTCCTCACAATCCAGTGAGGGGTTGGACAGTGAGGACCAAATGTCCTCAGAGTGTAGACAGTGGACTGGTGCTCACAGAGCGTCTGCACGTCCACCCACACCAACAACATGAAGCTCCATCTGTTATTAAGGTTGAGTTTATTTGCAGCAGAATCCAGGTCGTCAGCTGCAGAGGGACCAGGACCCAGGACCCAGGACCCAGGGACCAGGACCCCAGACCGAGCTGTCCTTAGTCGGATCAGCTGGTTAGTGCTGGTGTCAGATTCGTGCAGGTGGAGGTGGACGGAGGAGTGAGCATGAAGCCTGTGGACTGGATCAGGCCCCTCCACCCTGACCCCCCCCCATTGTGGTTTGATGGAAGGGAACAACATCATCAGCTGTGAATGTTGATTTCCACTTCCGTGTTTTTCTGGACCAAACATTTACACCCAGAACAGAACACGTGCGTGCGTGAACCAACCACAGATGTAAACGAGCAGAGGAAATGACCCGGCCCCGGGGTCTGGAGGCTTCAAACCAATTCAAGAGGGTTTTATTTGTACAGCGCCATTGACAGAAGCCCAGAGCCCGGCACAGAGCAACACCTCCCCTTTACCAGGAAGGAACCTGGAACAGAACCAGGCTGCCCCCTGCTGTCCAGGTCCAGAACCATGAAAACAAATGGTTCCATCAGGTTCACATAAAACACTCACAGATCACTAGTTTGGAGAAGAACCAACAGAACCAGGGAAGATGTAAGAAAACATTTATTCATGGTCCTGCTGATGAAACCAGTGACGGGTCAGGCTCACACCAGTTTACACCACATGTGCAAAATAACGTATAAAACATGTTACAAACATGGCCGCTCAGTAGGTCAACACATGGAACACACAGGTCTCAGGTCAGACAGCAGGTCGATGAGTGACTCAGTCACGAGGTTCACTTTTTAATCTCATCACAAGACGATGAAGATGTCCACAGGACGGACAGGCTAACGTGTCCCCACCACGATGAACGTGCAGCTACAGAGGACTCGCTCCTCGACCCAGTGAGCACGAGAATGCAGCGACGGAAGACGGCGACCCCTGACCTCAGACGGTTCTTCTTTCAGTGAATGTTCCAGTCAAGGCTGAAGAGGCGCCGATGCCCAACACGTGACCTTTACTACATTCAGAAGCTGCTCAGTAAAAACAGAAACATTTAAAGACGTAGAAAACAAAGCTGTTTGTTTGGTTCAGAGCAAGGTACAAAGTTGGGTTTTCCTGGTCAGTGTCAGTACTACTGAGAAATACTTTTCATTGTCGATGAAGAAACACATCTGTGGTCGATGACTGTGGAAGAGGGCGGAGCTTAGCGGACGCTCTGAGACATGTGCAGCGGAGTGAGCATCTCCTCGAAGATGGCGCCCTTCACGTTGGAGCCTCTGAGGTTCGCCTCCTGCAGGTCACACCCCGACAGGTCGCAGTTCTGCAGAGAGAGACCCAAACGGAGAACCTGGAACTCGCACACGTGTGTGTGTGTGTGTGTGTGTGTGTGCGCACGTGTGGTCACCTCCAGGTCCGTCCCGGCCAGTGTGGCTCCTCTCAGGTTGCAGTTCTTCAGTTTGGCATTTTTCAGCGTAGCAACTCTCAGGTTGATCCCCGTCATCTGACTGCCTTCCATGTCCACGCCCTTCAGGTTCGCCCCTGAACATCAACACACACACACGTCAAACTTCAAAGTGACTCAGTTGAGTCCATGTGTGTATCTGAGTGCGTCACCTTCCAGATTAGCTTTGATTCCAGCTGGATCCTCAAAATTACAACTTCTCAGCGACGCCCCCTCAGCGTTGGTGCAGAGCATCTTTACTCCCTGCAGGTTAGCTCCCTGTCTCACACACACACACACACTTCCAGCGTCACGTGACACCCTGATAATGTTCCCGTCACGTGAACCTGAACCCAGCGGCACTCACGTCGAGGCACGCCATGGACAGGTCAGCTCTCTCCAGGTTGGCCCCGCTCAGGTTGGCGTGCGTCAGGTTGGCTCCTCTCAGATTGGCCATCTTGAAGTTGATGTATCGCAGATCTAGTCGAGACAGATCTGCTCCGTTGAAGTTCAGACCCTGTGAGAAACGGACACGCTAATAGTCACGAGTCCAAACAGTGGGACGCTGCAGGCTCTCCCTGACGTACCTGGCAGCGCAGCTCTGACTTGGTGGTCGTGCCCAACAGGAACCTGATGAACTCTTTGCGGGTCAGAGGGGAGTGGTCATCGGGTGGCTGCGACGACTGAAAACACACGGGAGTCAACCCGCTGACCCTGAACGTACGTGTCAGTGAAACATTCTCACCCCCACTCACCTTGATGAGCGCCTCCAGCTGCTCGGCGAGCTGCTCGATCCCAAAAAAACGAGCCTCTTCCAGGACGCCTGCAGAGAGCACGGATCAGCCCTGCCTCCCGGGAGTGTGTGCGTGTGTGTGTGTGTGCGTGCTGTACCCAGTGGGTTGATCCCTTCGTTGATGATGAGCTGTCCGTGTCTCAGGTAGTTCAGGATGGGTTCAAAGTAATCTGGGCTGCGGTCGATCAGGTACGCCCCCTGAGCGTCCTGCTTATTCCCCCACACGTCTGCACCAGGACGGACAGGAAGTCAAACAAACAGCTGCTCGTCTCTTCTCAGGACAGACAGGAAGTGAGTGTCCTCACCTTTCTCCCTGAACATGTGAGCCAGCATGCTCTCCGGCTCTTTACTGACCAGCGTGCTCCTGGGGAGACACGCCTGTTAACCCCAGGTGTTCACAGAGGTTGCTCATGGTCACGTGATGCAGAGCCTTACCGGGTCGTGGTGAAGCAGCGCCCGCCCACGTTGAGCGTGAGCCAGTCAGTGTGAGTCTGAGAGCGTTCATCCTGAGGATCTACACACACACAGGAAGTAGAGACAGCATTAAACAACAGAAGAAGAAACAGCCTCCAATGAAGTGTTTGAACCTGAGGAACTACTGTAGAGCACTGCAGTACTGTAGAGTACTGCAGTACTGGGCCTGAAGGTGCTGATGCTGCTCGCAAGACGTCGTCATGTTCCCATGGCAACCAGGTGTGGCAGGTCGTGCCTTCCGCTGCCACTAGGTGGCACTGTGCCTGAGGTTGGGCAGGTGTCGTGCATTAACCAATACGTGGCCCCCTATATATAGGGGGCAGAGGCAAACCCTGAACTCTCTCTCTCTCTCCGACCACTTCCGCTTCCGCCCGTGGTGCCGGCGCATTGTTTGGCGTGGCCGCACAGGTCTAACCCCGTCCGCTCTGTAGCACACAGTTGGCTGCTTGCGCGCTGTGTGTGTGCGTGTGCGTGACTCTGGGCTCCTCTGGCGTGGCCATTTGGTGCGGTTGGCTGTGTGCGCATCCTCGTACGTGCCGGTAAGTTTCGCCGATGTCCCGCTGTGGCGCCATCTCCGTCGCCTCAGCTGATGTCCTTGTGCCTTGTGTTCTGCAGCCGTGTCCCTGTGTGCGCAGGGCCGATGGCCTCCGGGTCCCCTCGGGCTCCTCACGGCCGTGTGCAGTGTTGGGTACAGGTGCCGCCAGCCCTCTTTACTAATGTTACAGTTTTATTTTGCTAAGGTAAGTTTCGGTGTGCTCTCTCCAGAGGCTTGGTCATCCGCCCTGTGGAGTGCTGCTGCTTTGGCTCTTATTGTTTTCTGTATTTAGGATTCATTTTGGTTCTTTTGTTTCCTTGTTTTGTCGACTTGTTGGATTTGCTTTTGCTTCTGGTTTTCTTTTTGTTGGGTTTGCTCCTCCTGCTCGCCTCCCCTCCTCCCTGGCCTCCGGAGGGCACCTGGCCGGAGCTACATCCTTGGGAGCGCCCACGTGACGTTGCGCAGGGCAGGTCGAGGCCAATTACTGGGCTGAAAGCAGGAGGAGCCGTTGGAAGTTATTTTGTGGTTCTTTTAGTTCTATTAAATTTGGGCCGAAGATTATTTTGCATTGGCTGAATTTGAACTGTTTCTTGTCATTGCAGGTGCTGTGGGCTGTTGATGGCGGTTTATCCCCTGGTGGTTACACGTGTTTCTTTTGCAGTGAGAGTGCAGGGTCACAGGTGGTATTTGGATTATTACATTTGATGTGTCCCCTCTGTGTGGTAAGCCCCAGCCCTGTTTCATTTTGTCTACTTTTAATGTTAAGTATGTGTTTTTATTATCGATTAATTATAATAAACATTGATTTATCTACACCGTCTCTGCCCCTTGGATGTATAAGGAACATGTGTGACCGCTTATATAGAATTTCCTGGGGGAATTTTCCCATTTCCTTTGGGTGTTGTGAGTAGTAATTAAGAAAACCCAGGTGTCACCACGCTGGGCGCGCCACACAGGGGACACTTCATTAATCTTCTCCATTCAAAGAGAAAGTCTGACGATACTCAGATACTTCAGATACTTCAACAGGTTGTAATTGTATAAAACAAGAAGCTGATGATACCTGTGTACTTCGCAACAGGTAAGAAGTATACGACTAGTACTACGAAGTATTCTTACCTTCAGATGAATCTGCCTCTGATATGTACAGCACGTCCTCATCTCTGATGAAACACGCACAGTAAGTGACTGGACAGGAAGCTCACGCGCTCTTCCGGTCTCCCTGCCTGACTCTACCTGATCAGAGTGACGTCATCGATGAGGCCGCCGCTGCCGTTGTAGACACCGGAGGCTCGAACCCGCAGCTTGGAGCTGGCCGCGGTCAAGAGGTCCTCCAGAGACCCGAACACCGGAACCACCTGGGACCGGAAACAGCCTCAGTGCCGCTCGGCAGCCATGTTATGACGACATGTCGGCGCTCACCTTCCCGTTAGTGGAGCTTCCGTTCAGGAACAGGGTGACTCTCCTCATGGTCCCTGCTCGGTGGCGGCCTGCACCGGAGGCTCATCCGGACTCTTGCTCTTCTTTGCTGGGTTTGTGTTGTTCTCACCATGGGGAGCAGCACCCTGCCTCTGATTGGCTGCTCCTCTGAAGCTGACCAATCACCGGTGCTCTAGCCGGAACTCATCCAATCAGAGGAAGAGGAGCGATAAACACACGCCCAGTGCAGCCGAATGGACCAATCAGCTTGGTCTACTGTTCACTACAGCCAACCGGAAACATGAATGGGCGGGACAATCACCCTTTTCATCATAGATCCATAAAAACTCAGGTGAAGTTAATAATAATAAATTGAACAAAGACTCTTGAACATGCCTGTTGCTTTTGCAGAGATTCATTAGACACGTTATTCTCCAGGACAGAAAAATAACAGCTCACTGCATCAATCAGCCATTTTTCATTTGGCAAAATCAAAGATCAACACTTTCTCCACCCCACTGATCAGTTTTAAATCTCCTGCAAACTCGAACTGAGCATCAAGAGGAAGTGCAACATGAGACCAATAAATAACCACACCCTGATTCATCTGTGCAATTAAACTACAAAATGCCATGAGCCCCAAACCTCTGCTGTGTCTCTGTCTCTGCATCAGTGCCTAAGGTACGATGAGAAGAGGCACGGAGGTGATTGTTGTTTGCAAACAGCAGCACCAACATAGTGTTTACATTCAGGACTTTTAGAGGCAAACTAAGGATTCAAATGTCTTGAAAATAAGCCATAAACTTTGGAAATGTCCTCAGACTTTATACTGGACATCAGTGAATTACGAGACGTCCGCTGCTGCCGAACCGTCTCCCGGGTTCGGCTCTTTCATGATTAAAACACATTTCCAAACAAGTCAAACTATTCATTCCCACTCTCTTCTGTGTCCTCTGTGTCCTCGCTCTGTCCATTTCCATTTCTCTCAGGGTAGTTGAGGATGTTTCTGTTGACCTGGACAATGTACTGCTGCTGTTTGAAATAGACCTTCAACGCTCCTTTCAGCAACACGAACACCAGGCCCCCCTGTGGGAAGACAGCAAAATGGACCTCATCACTGTAAATAAAGATGGACGACACGACAGCCTCCAAAACAAAGTCACCCTGTCCTCACCAGCATCGTTCGCTGCAGATTAGATGACACCCGTCGGAACAGAACCCGCCCCACCAGACTGGCGATGGAGGGAAAGATGAGGGCTCCGCACAGAGTCCTGGACACGGACAGACGATCTCCGGCGCCGATTCCGTCATGAGGAAGACGAGGCAGATACCTGTTACCTGCAGATACATCATCATTCAAGTTACAGCAAGAGCTGAAATCTGCAACCTTTGTCTTGAGTTTGAGCCTCAGGTGAAGGGTCCTGTCTGTGTTTCAGGACGTGTGCTGGGATTATTTACCTGGAGCCAGGTGGTGTTTGTGCCACAGCCGGAGTAAATAATCATCCCAGCGGATCATCTTTCCCAGGACCAACACCACTGGGATGGTGGGCAGACCCATCAACAGGAACAGCGGGTCAGCTCGCTCCATCACATACAGCCCCTTTTTATGACCCACAACCTGCACACGACAACACAAAGACGTGAAGCTCCTGCACTGTGACGCTCTCTGCTTTAATCTGAGCTGTGTGAGTTGTGTCAGTGCACCTGCATGACGGTCACAGCTCCGTACGTGACGGCTGACCAGTACACCGTCCCCACAACCACCCCGACAGCTGCGAAGGGACTGACCCGGGACAGAGCTTTGTCTATCTGCTGCAGGAAATACACCAAGGGGCCTGAGGACAGAGAGGAAAGCCCATGGTCAATGTAGGACATGCTGTCTTCAGATGTCAGATGGACCACAGCTACCACATGGTAGCAAATATCCAAAAAAGAGTCCAGATGTTATTGTGATGTTGTCAAACGTTTCCATCCGATGCTGTAGAGCTGTCACTCACCCATCTTGGGGAAGACCACGTGGTACTCGGTGCCACACTGTGGACAGCTCACTGCTCCTCCGCTGTTGCCTCTCTGCTTCTCGTCCAGCCATTGCTGCAGACACGACTGGTGGATCCACTTGGTGCAGCCTTTACACCTGCAGGGGCTCACCCACTCCGCACTGTGGTCGTCCCTCTCCGTGGCAAAACACACCCAACAGTGCCTGGACCACACACAGGAGGCGCATTCAGTGATTTAAGACACACTTTACAGCACCTACATTACCCACAATTCAAACCATGATCCCCATCAGGTCTCACTTCTCAGGCTGCTCCTCAGCAACGGCCATGATGGTTCAGGAACTTCTCTCTTCGATGTTCTCATGAGCTCATCAGACGACAGCAAAGACCTGAAGTCAGAATTAATGCAGGGAGGAGGCAGCTTGTTAAGACCCATCTGTCGAGTAGAGTTCTGGGTATCTTTCCATCTGAAGCTGTCAAACAAAACCAACAATAAACAACTTCCTACGAAGAGAAACTAACAGAGAAGAAGTTCCTGAGAAACGAGTTAGTTTCAGTTTTAGCTTCTCAAAGTGAACATGAGCCGATTGAACGGGCCAAGTTGGTTTAACATCACAGTTTAACTGGTTTCACCTCTGACTCGTTTTAAACCGGAACCAGCTGCTGTCGACTCATAAACAAAATGCGGAGCTAACAGGCGTTAGCTTGGCAAGGTGTAGCTACTAGCTAGTTAGTAAACAGAGAGTCAGCTAGGTTAGCCGCTAGCACGGTTACTTAGCTGAGTCATGGTGGCGGTCCTACCTGGATCACACGGGGTTCACACTCTGATTCGGATCGTGAAGTTAAATCCGGAATAAACTGTAAACACACGATTAGTTTCAGCCCGAGAAGTCCTGCCCAGCCAGAATCTCAGCAGCTCTGATTGGTCAGAGGCTGTAAGGAACACTGATGCGTTCATTGCATTTACTAATGTAGGAAATATGAGGTTCACGTAGGAAAAGCGTTGCTACAAACAGAGCCGAGTAAAAATAATAAATAATAGAGAATACTATACATGTTGATTCAAATATATACTTACTGCCTCTGTTGCTGTTTATATGTGTAATTAATTAAGCTGCTATTTAAGAATTGTGTGTTTTCCTGGGTCAAGTGAATGGGCCTTCGCCTTCAACCTGTTATGTTTAGTGTGTTGCCAAGGAACGCAAACCGTCCAATCAACGCTGGAGAAACCTGTCACGTGTGTTGAGCTGGCCAACCAAACAGGCCGAGTCGTGCTCGGTGCTGAAGTTTCAGGCTGTTGTCCGTTAGCTCGTTAGCTGCTCAGAGTTCGCTCCCCTGAAGCTGAGCCGCTGACGAGCTGAACCGACCCATTCCTGAACTTTACTCCAGTTTCTCTTATGGTAAGAACATGTGTCACTGGACCGCAGCGGCGCGAGCCCGGCTGCTAGAACTGTTAGCTAACGAGCTAGCAGGATAGTACAGTCAAGCTCGTGTGCACTTCTTACTATGCCACGCTGCATGTGTTAATGTCTAAACGCATTTATATTATGTCAAATTAATAGTCAAATTAATGCCGAATCAACATGAAAATAATGTCAAGTGCCTGCTGTTCAGCTTGGAATGCATAGTTGTGGTTGTTCCTGTTTGTTGTCATCAAAATCTAAATGAATTATAATGTCACTGAGATCCGCTTCTAACCTCCACAGGATTTCATTTTCACTCTATGTTCCACAGTATTAAAAGTAATAGTTATTCATTACAGGGTTATGTTGTAATCAGTTTTGACTGCATCAGATGTGGAAGTTGATTCAGACTGAAGAGCAGAACTGTGTAAGATAGAAACACTCAGTCCTCGCTGTGTTTGACAGAGGAGAGCAACGAGGAACCGCTCCACTTCACCTCCCATTCATGTGCATGTCCCCGAGGCCACACCTGTTCACGTGCACATGATGGGTCAGAGGACGCATGCTCCCAAATCCCCTCAGGTTAGTTACTTACTTCTTAATTTACTCAAGCCTGATATTCAGTTTCTTTCCCTTTTCTTGTTTTCTGATCAAATCATGTTCACGCTCACCCCTCACTCCCCTTCATGCTCATCTCATATGATGGAGTCATGGTGGAGCATTGGAAGACTTGACTGTAACCGGGTGTGTTTCTAAGGTGAGGACCAAAGGAGACAGAGGAAACCTCCGTCCCACAGCATCGGTCAAAACTCGAGTGCCGTGGATTCCTCCAGGAAAAGCCTCAACACGGGACGCCTCCTACAAGTGGGAGGTGACTGATGTCAGCACTTACCTACTGGACACAAACAGTCCCTCGCACTGACCTACACGGCCTTTTCCCCTCTGGATGTTTGCTTGTATCGCTTGTATGTTGCTTTGGATAAAAGCATCTGCTAAATAACTTTGTAGACTTTGATCTCAGCTCGCTCTCGTCTCAGGATGGTGAATGTGCTCGGTCCGTCAGGATGTTGTGTTAATGAAAGTGTCACTGCACCCAGGGACCAACGCATTACCTTGAGATCACGCCACCGCTCCCTGACCCGGAGCCCGATCAGTCCCACTCTGCGCTGCGATTGGCTGAGCTCACATCAGAGGGAGAGGAGGGGCTTCACGGACGAATCAGCCAGTATGAAAGGAAGATTGACAGCTTACTGACAGATGTCAGCTCTCTAAAGAATGAGGTCACTGTCTTCATTGTCCACTTTGGACTGGTCGGTACAAAGTGATGAGTTGCATTACTCTTGAGTCTGTACGTATACGTGCAGGTGGAACTGCAGAAAAGAGAGCAGCTGCTGGAGCGTCAGTCGGAGCAGCTGAGTGCCTCCCAGCGGGTCATCGCCAAGCAGGAGGAGGAGCTAGCTGAGGTGACCAAGGAGCTGGAGGAGAGCGAGTGGGAGAACACGCGGTTACGTCAGTCGATGGAAAAGATGCTGGAGCAGAGCGATGGCAACAGGCAGGAACAAAACGTGTCTTTTGACTTTCTGGGACACGCATGGTGACTTGACAAATAATTTACCCAAATGTTCCTGTCATTGCAGATTGGACCGGGACAGTACGCAACAGGACAAAGACGCTCTGCTCAGAAAACTGATGGAGGCTGAGATGGACGGAGCTGCGGCTGCTAAACAAGTGGCCTCCCTGAGGGAGGCTGTTTTCACAGCGTGTGGTTCTAGTGTGAGCTTGACCTCCTGGTTTGAGTAAACAGGTAACAGGCTGATTCTTCAGGAAACGTGTTTCTGTTTGTCCTCACAGAGGCTGTCAGACACCTCAGCCTTAGGTCGTCAGAAGGAGCTGCTGCTGCAGAAGCTGGAGACGTTTGAGGCCACCAACCGAACGCTGCGGCACCTCCTCAGGGAGCAGCACGGATCCCAGGTACAACCAGCGTGAAACCACGTTCATCTGACGCATACGTGTGATTTCTCAAAAGACTCTACAGGTCACGTCCTGACAGGTCTCTGAAATATGTTGTTGGGTAAATGTCTTTCGACAGATGGAGTTGATGCGACTGTCCGAGCAGAAGGATTCTTTACTGAAGAGACTGACAGACACTGAGGCAGAACATGCTGTGAGTTCATCATGGGATCTTTCTCCCATCTTTTCCTCATCTCCACACAAAGCTCCCTTTCTTCTATGTAAACCAAATCTGACCTCCTCTCCCTTCAGTTTCTAGTGGTGAAACTTGCAGAGAGAGAAAAAGAGGTGGATCAACTCTCTAAACGCCTCCATACTGAGAAGGTGACGTTACTCTAAGTCTTTTTCACACAACGTGGATAGAAAACACAGTGATTCATACGTGTTCTGGGACTGAACCGCAGGAGAACGCTAAGAGAACAGCTGATCTGTCCAAGTGTGTGGAGTCAACCAGAGGACATTTACAGGGACAGCTCCGCAGCAAAGAGGCAGAGAACAACCGGCTCAGCGTGCAGATAAAGGTTCGTCCTGGAGCCACACGTGCCCTGCAGTCAGAGCCGTGCATGCAAACCCTGGTTTCCTCTCCAGAACCTGGAGCGAGCAGCCGACCGGCAGAAGGCGGAGATGGAGCACCTGAAGGAGCAGCTGAAGAGGCAGAAGGAGCAGACGTGTTCAGAGCGGGAGGACCTGAAACGAGCTGCACGGGCCCAGAAACAACGCGCCGAGCGCAGCGAGGACGCCGCTGGCCAGCTGAGCAGCCAGCTGCTGGACATGGTAGAGCTACATCACCGACACTAGATTCAGCTGGAGGCTTTCATCTCCTACAACAGCTCCCCAGTGCACATGTGAACAGGTTCTGCATGGGAAGCCAGATCACACTGATTCAGAATAACCGGGAACAGGAAGTCTGTTCGTTCATCTCTTACAGGAGAAGCAGGCGTCAGAGGCTCTGTCTGCGGCGGAGACCTGGCAGAGCCATCACGCCCAGGAGGTGAAGGACAAGAGCAAACTGGAGATGGAGCTGTCGCTGCTCAACAGGTCAGTTTGTCCAGAGAGTCCTCGGCTCTGTGCAGAGATGGGAACCCTGACCGTCGTTCTGTTGCGTGGAACTACAGTCACATGGTGGAGCTGACGGAGCAGCTGCAGAAGGCCGAGGAGAAAGGTCGAGTGGAGAGAGAGGCCCTACTGGATCGTCTGCACAGCCTGAACACGGAGAGCATGGCGGTCAGACTGGAGAACCAGGCGCTGAAGGTGAGTGTGTCCTGGATAATGTCTGTCCTGCTCTAACAGACTGACATGAGGACTCATCACCTTGCCAGGCCACAGAGTCCACGACGCAGGAGAAGCTGGCCTCGTGTCAGTCGGAGCTTCAGCAGGTCAAAGCCTCCATGAAGCAGTATGAAAGCCTGGTGGACAGCTACAAGGTCCAGGTACCTGAAGCACTCTGAAGCACTCTGTACCAGCGTCTGAGGAGCAGCCGTCTGACCAGGGCCTCCTCCTTGCAGGTGGGGAAGACCCGGGCCGAGGCAGACGAGTACTGTGCTCGCCTGACCCAGGCGGAGCGGGAGGTCCAGGCTGTGCGGGGACAGCTGGAGCAGGAGGTACAGGAGGTGCGCAGGGAGCTGCTGGGACGGCTGGCGGAGCTGGAGCCTCTGCCTGACACCTTACGACAGACAGAGCGGCAGCTGCAGGAGGCTCAGGACCGGGAGCGCAGCCAGGAGAGACGCAGCGCCGAGCTCAGCAGCACCCTCGCAGATCTCCGCCTGAAGGTCACCACATCTCAATGATTATGTTTTTTTCCATGATGCCCTTTGATTGGACACTGACTGAGTGGAGTGCCTGTGTTGTCAGGTGGAGACCCAGGGGAGTCAGATGGAGCTGTTCAGACAGAAGAACAAGGTTCTGCTGGAGGAGAACCGGCAGCTTCAGCAGCGAGTGGAGACGTTTGAACGGTCTGCTCTGAGGGACATGAAGCTTTGATATCTGGCACCTCTGAAAGCATCCACGTTGGTGTCACTGTCCCCTCGTCTGTCTCCTCGTAGGAAGCTGGAGGAGACGGTGAGTCAGAACAGCGACCTGCTGGCGGTCATCGCCAAACGGGAAGACGCCATCCACAACAATCAGCTCCGCCTGGAGGAAAAGACGAGGGAATGCTCCCTGCTGAGCCGGAAACTGGAGGAGGCTCTGGATGATGCTCGGCAGCAGGTCTGAACTGTTGTTTCCTCTGAGTGTGGAGAGGAAAGCTCGGCCTGTCCTCCTTCACCGTGTTGTATTTATGTATTTCTCCAGATGTCGGAGTCCAGAGAACGTGTCATCTCCAAAGAACGCTCCACCCTGGCCAAGATGGTCGACCTGGAGACTCAACTCAGCAGAACCAGCTCAGAAATCAACCAACTGCGGCGTCACAAAGAGGAGGTAGCGCCTCCTGGAGCACCTGACCACAGTGTTATTCACCTCAGCAGGGGCGTGACGTATGTTTGTGATGCTCAGGTGGAGCGGAGATACCAGAGCCGACTGCAGGACATGACTGATCGTCTGGAGCAGTCGGACAGCACCAACCGAAGTCTGCAGAACTACGTCCAGTTCCTCAAAGCCTCGTACGCCAGCGTCTTTGGAGACGTGGCCCTCAGCGCGTCCCTGCACGGCGCCTCCCCACTGTGAAGCCCCGCCCACCAGAGAGAAATGAAACAGAGTCACATTGCTCTCAGGGAAAGGGACAGAAGCAGCGTCCGGCCATGAGGAGGTTTTTTAGTGTTTTCAGATGTTTCTCTCAGCTGAAGTTTGTGTTTTAAAATGCCAAAAGCCACAGAAGCTGAAGCCATAAAGGGTGAACACACATCTGTTTTTAAACTACTGATCTATTCTTTACATTTATATAAGTTAGTGGGCGAACCAGCGATGACCCTTTGACTGTGCAGATGTGAGCTGGAAACACTGGTGCTAACGTCCTCAGACCCAGGATCAGCCTGCAGGTCCTCTCTGTCTTCTCTGTCCAATAAAGGTTGACTGTCATCAAACTGTCTCATGTCTGAATGAGCTGATGCGTGACCGACCTGTTCCTGTGGCTTCGGCTGTTTCCGGAATGCGT
This sequence comes from Pseudorhombus dupliciocellatus, assembly GCA_016785235.1. Classification (NCBI taxonomy): domain Eukaryota; kingdom Metazoa; phylum Chordata; class Actinopteri; order Pleuronectiformes; family Paralichthyidae; genus Pseudorhombus; species Pseudorhombus dupliciocellatus. Next base: position 110,682 of record JAFBJW010000063.1, read on the forward strand.
CGGTCCTTTCCGCACAGCTGCAGAGGCTGACGTCACTCTGTGGGGCAAAGAGAGACACGCCCATAGAGACGGTCCTCATCCTTCACCGTCGATCGAACAAACAGCAGCTCTTCGTCAGCTCTTCACTCAACACTCCAAGGTAGTAGTATTCGCATACTGTACATAATACTATGTACTCTGCCCAGTTATACGCATGTCGTGTTTTTCATTTTGAGCTCAGCTCTGTTGTGTTTGTCTAGCTGTTAGCTGTTAGCTTAGCTCAGCTGCTGTGTTACCCTTTTAGCTCGCTGTTAGCCTCCATACTGTCGGGCGGTGCTAAGGCCGAACAAATGAAATGAGAAATACTCGATAATACGCTAACACGAGCCTGTTAGCATCTCACGTTAGCCTCCCTGCTAACCGACGTTAGCTTCCATTGACCCGCTGTGGAAGCGGCCGATATGTGGATGATGTCAATGTTGTCACGCTTTAAACTAAATGTTCGCACGGTGTGTGAGCGTGTGATGTCTCTGGATGTTGACGTCAGCTGCCCGTTAGCCAGGCGGCCCATTACCGTTGAATCGGTCGGAACCAGCCGGGTTCAGGGCTGTGTACCTTCAGGGACACATTACTGCACTATCAGTACATGATGGCTGCGGCCTGTGGAGAGGGGGAGCCGCCCAGTGGACCTTTGGACACGAGGCCCCGGCTGTCTCCCCCCCCCCCTCTCACTAAACCGTTAATATTTCACACCTGTGCACGAGCTCCGAACCGGGCCGCGCCTCCTCCGGTGCCCCAGCTGATGACCGGGAGTCAGGGCCGCGAGTTTCTGAGGAGTGGCCCCGAGCTCATGCACGAGCCCCCTGGACAGAGGATATTAAGACAGCCGTGCACGGTTCACACACACACACCCCCCCCCCTCTCTCACTAAACCGTTAATATTTCACACCTGTGCACGAGCTCCGAACCGGGCCGCGCCTCCTCCGGTGCCCCAGCTGATGACCGGGAGTCAGGGCCGCGAGTTTCTGAGGAGTGGCCCCGAGCTCATGCACGAGCCCCCTGGACAGAGGATATGAAGACAGCCGTGCACGGTTCACACACACACACACACGTGTGAAAATGAAGGCGACGCCTGACAGTGACCGAGTGTCCCTGTGTTTGTCAGGCTGATGCCAAGTTCCTCACATTCCAAGGGCCCTTTGTCCAATCAGGACAGGAGCCAGACAGCTGTAAAGAGAGGACTGTGGGACACACACACTGGAAACCCTGTTAGATCTGCACATGACCAGTTCTTTATGAACCGTTATCCGTCACCATCACATCCAGTATTATTAGTTTGACCTTTACACAGGGTAAGACATAAACTACTCCTCGGGTACTCCCAGTGGAAATCACATGATCCCAGTTCAACCATTCACTGTGATACACCTTGCATTGCAGACGACTGCCTGGGTTTTGCACCGTCACCTCTTTTCTTGACTTCCGAGCTTGTGATCGTTCTCATTATAAAAGCAGCCGATGACCCAGATTAAAACTAGGCCTCTGGTCTCAGGGCTGCCAGTTTAGACTGTCCTGCAGACACATGCTGCCCTGAACTACTTGCAGTGGAAGAATCCATCTGGCTCAGAGCATCAGCATTAGCGCGTATAATTAGACAACGCAGACGAGATATTGGTTTGGTCCCTATAACTACGATATCATCATGTTGGTGAATGCACATACAGATGTTTGATGTGACCACGTGTTGTGACCTTGGTGTGAAAGCTTCCTCGACTGCCCCTGACTCGCCGTGCGGCCACTGTTGTGCCCTGTAGCCGGCCCACTCACAACATGTCCACCTTTACTAAGCCCAAGCTCAAGGTAACGACCACCTGTGTGGCTACTGTGTACCTCTGTGTGTCTGTGTGCCTCTGAGTCTTTCCCTTTGACAGAAGCTTCCAGAGAACTGAAAGCTGGTGCTGGTGTTTTGCTGAGTAAAGGGATGGGAGAAAGCTGGAGGGAGGGGTCGGTGGCACAGACAGACGCATTGGGCCGGGCTTCGTTTGGCTCTGTGGTTCAGCACAGTCACTGCAGGTGCACTGCGTCTGTGCTTCTGCAGAACAGACCTCCGTTCCTGTCGACTGAAGGAGGGTGCGACAGATGTAGCCCTCACATCAGCCACCGCAGGGGAGAACCTGAGGCTCCGCGCTTGTGTCTGGTTTGCTTCTGCATTGAACTGCACTGTTGTTCTGTTTGATTTGAACATCACAGGGACTTTGGTAAGGTCTGAGCGTGCATGGTGTTTACTGCATGTGATTTGTTTGTGCATGAAGGTAAAGTGTGTTGTTTTTCTTAATGCAATACATGACTGTATCTTGAGTAAATACACTTTAAAATGTACCTTTCAGGAAGCAGCTGGTGGCACTGCTCTCCTGCTGGTTCTGACTGGGTTCTATTTAAATGTCGGGTGTTTGCTAACGGACACAAACTGCTGAGTAATTGTGTTCGTTTGGCTTTCATCAACTAATGTGAACTCGCGCATCGTCTAACAGCTGCTGTGACTCCAGAGGAGATGCTCATGTGTTTTACATCAGATGAATCTTTAATGACGACTCGGCTCAGGTCGGGCATATTTGTTTTCGCCGGCTCGGTTCAAGCTATGAAAACAATGCTCCTTGCTCCCACTGCTTTGGCCTAATCCTGCGTCTCCGTCAGGAAACAGACTCTCCTTGTCTCATGAGACTCGCCCATTTCCTGGAAATTCCTTTAGCTTCCATCCTCCCAGTATGGCGTCAGTCCCTATTCACAACAGATGGCTTCATCCAATCTGATGGAAATGTGAGGAAAAGAATGGGCTCTGATCGGTGTCTGGACCGGCTCCGATGTTAGGGAGTAGCCTCGTTCTGCTCTTGTTTGCATTGAGATTATTCCTCAGAGGGAATCAATAACCATCACCATCCACTCATATCACATCTTTCATCTCCTCTCTGCAGTTGGGCTACATCCACAATCTTAGTTTTAAAACTCATCCCAGTTACCATGGTTACGCCTGCCATCCACTTGACTGAATTCTTCTATTAACAGTAGCTACATGGTGGGATGATGATGTAACTCCTGTGTTCTCGTATGAATGTGTGAGGCGTCTGTGTAGCCAGGACACTGATGAGCAGCCTCGTTCAGTAAACAGACCCTGTCTTGGTTACCATGTCAACACGGTGTCTCTTTCTACTGAACAGGAATCTTTTAGGGCTCATTTTCTGCATCATGTCCTGACAGAAAGATTCCAGCAGTGATGGTGCATCACAGTCAGGGTGTGTGTGAAGGAGTAAGAGCTGTAAGAGCATCATCACGTACGCTGTCAGGGCTGCGGGCTGATAGCAGTGTGTGGGCGTGAGAGGGAAAGCTGTTATCTTCTGCTACAAGAAGGGTGGACGTGTTATCTGCAGGCCGTGTGTGTGTGTGTGTGTGTGTGTGTGTGTGTCCTGCGCAGCAGGTGACATCAGGTGACTCAGATTGAACAGCATGAAAGTAGAACAGCTGTCACATTATGTCCAAAGGTTCCAGAACAACAGTTGCACACATCTGTCCTTCTCCTTTCTTTGGGCTCAGAGATTCAGAGTCAGATATAAATATGTTCTGTGCTCCATTTAGGCCAATTAAAACTAATCCCTGGGCCCCGCCCCCTGATTCAGAGACACACCAAACTAATGAGTTCTTCTCTGACCCATAAAACATCCTCCCTCCACTCAGTGTGTGTATGTAATGCTTCTGAATAAGAGTCCAGCAGAGTCATGTTCCTCTCAAACTGTCCTTGACGAGGTTCATTTGTTCACGCTCTGCCTGTTCTTAGTTTACACCAGAACCACCCCTGTGTGTGTGTGATGTCAGTTATGTTTTGTGTGTTCCACTGACATCACTGCAGAATCAGGCGGGGGTCAGTTTAATCCCTGAGATGATTTAAGCTCTGTGACATGTTTTTAGACGGGGGAGGGTGCTGCCTGACGTTTTCCAGGCAGCGTAGTGATGTGCTAATCTTCTTACAGTATACACAGGCTGTGTGTGTGTGTGTGTGTGTGAAGGTAATGACTCCTCCTGGGACCAGGCCTTTTCTCTACCCTGGATAAAAAGCTTTACTCCACTAATCTGCCCATTGAGCAGAGACATGGATCAGGAGACAGTTTCACATCCATCCATCGCTTATTGTTTCACTGTCTGCAGCATCAACAAAAACCCTCCACACACACACACACACACACACACCAGCACTCAGCTCAGCCATCAGTTATTGTGCTTTGTCTCTCGTTGACCTTGGCTTCATTTGTCAGATCAATATCTGTCTCTTCCTCTTTGTCTCCTGATGGGCGGGGTCAGATACATAAACATAGAAAGCTTCTCATTCATTCTGTGGGTCAGTCTCTTTAAACTGCTCTTCAGCATCAGTGAAACAGACGTGCAGAAGTCAAATTGAGGCCCTTATATCATCACGCTGTTCATTTGTGAGTTTCCCAGCAGACGCTCGCGTGGTTGTCACGTTGTAGACGGCTCTGTTGCAGTAACTTTTAATTTGTATTCACTGCCTGATTGGTTGAAGCTGCGTCTGTGTGGTCAGTGGGTTTGCTGTGGTTCACCAGTGTTCCCAGCTCTGCACCGGCTGACCGCAGCAGTCTCATTGTGTTGTGAAGCCTGGATACTGTTAGCATGCGTGTGGAATTTCCGTCCCCACCCCCGTTTGGCATTTTGGTCTTTCAGCTGCCGGCCCCTCTGGACGGGGGAGGGGGGGGAGGGGGACAAACAGGGTTTGTGTCAGAACTTAAGTTAAATAACATTTTAATGAAACATTCAAGAAACATATATTTATGAAGAATTGACCATTAGGGTTTGTGTTTCCTTGAACTGACTTATGCTGTCATCGTGTTGACAAACGGGTTGGGATATAAAACAGTTGATGTGATCCGTTCAGATCGTTCTAATTAATGTTGTGCTGTGTTTTCAGAAGATGGACACCGCAGGGGTCAAAGTGCTGGAGACAGCAGAGGACATCCAGGAGCGTCGGCAGCAGGTGCTCGACCGCTACCGTCGCTTCAAGGACCTGTCCATTATGCGCCGGGCGAAGCTGGAGGACTCGTACAGCTTCCAGTTTTTCCGCCGTGATGCAGACGAGCTGGAGAAGTGGATCCAGGAGAAGCTGCAGATCGCCTCCGACGAGAACTACAAGGACCCGTCCAACCTGCAGGTCCGTGTTTAATGAGCCCGCCGGGCGGTGACTGCCTGATGTGAAGGTTGGTATTCACGCTATCTTCTCTTACAGGGAAAGCTGCAGAAGCATCAGGCGTTTGAAGCTGAAGTTCAGGCCAACGCCGGGGCCATCATCAAACTGGACGACACTGGAAACCGCATGATCTCAGAGGGACACTTCGCTTCTGAGACTATTCGAGTAAGAGCCATAGTTGTTGTCAGAGTAGCGTCCTGTGTGTCCACTGAGGACTGGACGCTTATTCTGCGTCACTACGGAGAACGCCATCTCAGATGTGCACTGTTAACTCCGGCATGTGATTCAGTCCTACACGCCTTACCGGACACAGCAGAGACCCATAGTGTCCAGTGTCAATATGGCGGAGTATATTGCAGTAGGTGCTGATCTGCTGTGACCCTGTGTGACCCTGCGTGACCCTGTGTGGCTGCTGTGGACTCATCTTCATACACAGGAAACCCTTTGCTTGAAAATTTCAGTGAAACGATTCCACAGTTTGTAAAACCTTCCTCCTCTGTCGCCTCACTAAAAACGTCGGCTGTGTCCTGTAGACTCGTCTGGAGGAGCTGCACCGTCTGTGGGACCTCCTGCTGCAAAGGACCAAGGAGAAGGGCATGCGTCTGCTTCAGGCTCAGAAACTGGTCCAGTACCTGCGTGAGTGTGAGGATGCCCTGGACTGGATCAGCGATAAGGTCAGATTCTCCAGCGATGCTCTGTGAAGCTTGTTGAGAAACACAAGTGACACCCTGAATGTTTCCTGCCCCTGAAGGAGGCCATGGCCACCTCCGAGGAGCTGGGCCAGGACCTGGAGCATGTGGAGCTCCTGCAGAAGAAGTTTGAGGAGTTCCAGACCGACCTGGCGGCCCACGAGGAGCGTGTGAACGAGGTGAACCAGCTGGCCGCCAAGCTGATCCAGGAGAGTCACCCTGAGGCCGAGCTCATCGTCCGCAAGCAGGAGGAGGTGAACGCGGCCTGGCAGCGCCTGAAGGGCCTGGCCCAGCAGAGGCAGGGGAAGCTGTTCGGAGCAGCTGAGGTGCAGCGCTTCAACAGGTAAACATCAGAGCCACGTCCCCCCCCCCCCCCCCCCCCCCCCCCCCCCCCCCCCCCCCCCCCCCCCCCACATCCGACCCTGAGCCACGACTCTAACACACTGGACTGTTTCCTCCTAACCACAGGGATGTGGATGAGACCATCAGCTGGATCAAGGAGAAGGAGCAGCTCATGGCCTCTGATGACTTCGGTCGTGACCTGGCGAGCGTGCAGGCGCTGCTGCGCAAACACGAAGGTCTGGAGAGAGACCTGGCCGCCCTGGAGGATAAGGTAGGCCGCGTGCTGCTCGTCAGCGCAGCCGCCGCACGTTTCAACACCTCCTGACCTCTGTCACTGCCTCGCTCAGGTCAACACTCTGGGCGGCGATGCTGAGCACCTGCAGCAGACGCATCCCCAGAACGCCTCCCAGATCCACCTGAAGAAAGACGAGCTCGTCACCAACTGGGAACAGATCCGCACTCTGGCCGCCGAGCGCCACGCCCGCCTCAACGACTCGTACAGGTAAATGTTGCTGCTGTCTGCTGAGCCAGGCGAGACAGCCCTGTCCCAGAATGCTCAGTGATGGGAGCTCACTCCCGCCCCCTTGTGCCATGTCTTTCAGGCTGCAGCGCTTCACGGCTGACTTCAGGGATCTGACCAGCTGGGTGACCGAGATGAAGGCCCTGATCAATGCTGACGAACTGGCCAATGACGTGGCTGGAGCTGAGGCTCTGCTCGACCGCCACCAGGAGCACAAGGTACAAACCCAATCTAGATTCAGAACCCTAACGTAAGGAAGAAGCAGCACTCAGTTGTGTTCTCTCTTCAGGGAGAGATTGATGCTCACGAGGACAGTTTCAGAGCCACTGATGAAGCTGGCAAGGCTTTACTGAACACAGGACACTACGCCTCTGAGGAGGTCAAGGAGAAGGTACGGATCACACCCTCCTTGCTCTGTGTGGAGTCTGCTGCGTGGCTCACTGCCGTGTTGTGTTGCTGTCGTGCAGCTGGGCGTCCTGGCCGAGGAGAAGGAGTCTCTGCTGGAGCTGTGGGAGGTCCGCAGGCAGCAGTATGAGCAGTGCATGGACCTGCAGCTCTTCTACAGGGACACGGAGCAAGTGGACAACTGGATGAGCAAACAAGAGGTGAACCACCTCGAATCACCTCAGTGCACCAGAAGAACAACACAACAGTGAAGTAACGTTTTCATTGTGCAGGCGTTCCTCCTGAACGAAGACCTGGGGGACTCTCTGGACAGCGTGGAGGCCCTGCTGAAGAAGCACGAGGACTTTGAGAAGTCTCTGAGTGCCCAGGAGGAGAAGATCACCGTACGTCACTTTTACAATCCCACTCTTCTTTCTCTACACTTGTCATGAAAAAGAATCCTCTCTCAACCTCTGGGTCCGTCTCCAGGCCCTGGACGAGTTTGCTACCAAACTGATCCAGAACAACCACTACGCCAAAGAAGACGTGGCCACGCGCAGAGACGCCGTAAGTACCGCTTCACTCACATGAGACGATGAATCACATCAGAGGTTTCTCTCAGCGTGACCTCCACACGTCTCCTCTTCTGCGTCTTCAGCTGCTTAGCCGCCGCAACGCTCTGCACGAGCGCGCTCAGTCTCGTCGAGCCGCCCTCGAGGACTCGTTCCACCTGCAGCAGTTCTTCAGGGACTCTGATGAGCTCAAGAGCTGGATCAACGAGAAGATGAAGACCGCGACCGATGAGGCCTACAAGGTGATTTGTCAGAGGGTTTGCATTTGGTCGCGTGCATATTGAGATTGTCCTTGTACGCTCCAACTGTTCTGCCTCTGCTCTCTGGGGGACAGGACCCGTCCAACCTGCAGGGCAAGGTGCAGAAGCACCAGGCTTTTGAAGCCGAGCTGTCGGCAAACCAAAGCCGCATCGACGCTCTGCAGAAGAGCGGCCAGGAGCTGCTGGACGGCAAACATTACGCCTCCACTGAGGTGACTGGACGCATGGAGGAGGTCAGCTCCCAGTGGAAGAAGCTGCTGGAAGCCACTGAACTCAAAGGTACGAGGGACGATGTCCTCATGGACTGAATGAGTGAGTCCAATAATCGAGTTTTTAACATGATCATTCTTATTGGTAGGCATCAAACTGCGTGAGGCCAACCAGCAGCAGCAGTTCAACAGGAACGTGGAGGACATTGAGCTGTGGCTGTACGAGGTCGAAGGTCACCTGGCTTCAGACGACTACGGCAAAGACCTGACGAGCGTCCAGAACCTGCAGAAGAAGCACGCGCTGCTGGAGGCAGACGTGGCCGCTCACCAGGTGCGCTCCTGTTCACTGAGGGGAGGGCTCCGTGCGCTGCCAGGTTAACGTTTCTATCATCTCTCTCAGGATCGCATCGACGGCATAACCATTCAGGCTCGCCAGTTCCAAGAGGCCGGACACTTCGATGCTGACAACATCCGCAAGAAACAGGAGGCGCTGGTGGTTCGGTACGAGGCTCTGCGTGAGCCCATGGCCGCACGCAAGCAGAAGCTGTCCGACTCTCTGCGGCTGCAGCAGCTCTTCAGAGACATGGAGGACGAAGAGACTTGGATCCGTGAGAAGGAGCCCATCGCTGCCTCCACGAACAGAGGTAGCGCCCTCACAACGGAAGGATGGTGACAAGCGAACTTGAGGCTTCGGCTTCAACCTCGTCTTTCAGATGATTAAATAAAGTTTGCTTTGGACAGGCAAAGACCTGATCGGTGTCCAGAACCTTCTGAAGAAGCACCAGGCCCTGCAGGCTGAGATCAGCGGGCATGAGCCTCGTATCAAGGCCGTCACCCAGAAAGGGGAGGCCATGGTGGAGGAAGGTATTCACATTCACAGCTGTTTGACCTTTTGACCTTTTATCGGCCATGTTTGGACCCAACATGAAGATTCCTGTCTGTCCCACTCAGGACATTTTGCTGCTGGCGACGTGAAAGTGAAGCTGGCTGATCTTCATGGACGCTGGGACGGACTGAAGGCTAAAGCGTCCCAGAGGAGACAGGACCTGGAGGACTCTCTGCAGGCCCAGCAGTACTTTGCAGACGCCAACGAGGCCGAGTCCTGGATGAGGGAGAAGGAGCCGATCGTGGGGAGCCCCGACTATGGCAAAGATGAGGACTCTGCTGAGGTGTGTGAAGGGGGGGGGGGGGGGGACGTTCCCTGGAGGACGACTGTCTCTGACCCTCTCTGGGGTGGACGTTCCCTGGAGGACGACTGTCTCTGACCCTCTCTGGTGTTTCCTGCTTGTTTCCACAGGCTCTGCTGAAGAAGCACGAGGCTCTGATGTCGGACCTCAGCGCCTACGGCAGCAGCATCCAGGGTCTGAAGGAGCAGGCTCAGTCCTGCAGGGTGAGACCCTGTCCTCCTTGGACACGAGACTGTCGAAGATTCTTTCATAAGACAAATCGGTGACGCGCGTTTGTTTGAACAAACAGCAACAAGTGGCGCCGACTGATGACGAGACCGGGAAGGAGCTGGTCCTCGCGCTGTATGACTACCAGGAGAAGAGCCCCCGCGAAGTGACCATGAAGAAAGGAGACGTCCTGACGCTGCTCAACAGCACCAACAAGGTCGGTCTGCATGACCCTGCTGTCCCCTCAGAGACGATGCATGTCTCATCTTTCTCCTCGCTGCTGCAGGACTGGTGGAAGGTGGAGGTGAACGATCGCCAGGGTTTCGTTCCTGCTGCGTACGTGAAGAAGCTGGACCCCACCCAGTCGTCCTCCAGGGAGAACCTGTTGGACGAACACGGCAGCATCGCCCTGCGCCAGGACCAGATAGACAACCAGTAAGAAAGCCCGCCCCCGAGCTGCAGAATGTCCTCCACTAACTCTGGTCTTTCTAACCTCTCTACCTCCATCAGATCGTATTTCCTGCTCACTTTTGACTAATGGCCGTCCCCTGGGCGCTCTGTCTCTCCTCTGCTGTCCTCTCGCTCTGTGTGATAACCTAATCTCGCCTCGCTGCGCTCACCCTTGAGCAGGCTTGTCACCAAGGAGGCCTGCAGCGTGTCTGTGCGCATGAAGCAGGTGGAAGAGCTGTGAGTAGGAGTCGGCGTCTCTCTGCGTGTTCTTGTGATCGTGATACCACCGAGTACCATCGGCAGTTTGACATCCCTCCCCCCCGACCGCGTCATCCCTCACGGGACATGTGTCCACCGCCCTTGTCTTCTATCTGCACACTGATAGAAGCTGCCTCATCCCAGACTCGTCATGGATGTTCATGTCTTTCTTTTCCTCATCTTCCTTTTATCCGCTTTTTTCCGTCACTTTAAATTGCAACACACCCGGCTCCTGGTCCGACCTGGCTAACTGGCGTCATGTCTTTGATTCAAAGGTACGGCACTCTGCTGGAGCTGGGAGAGAAGCGTAAAGACATGTTGGAGAAGAGCTGCAAGAAGTTCATGTTGTTCCGCGAGGCCAACGAGCTGCAGCAGTGGATCAACGAGAAGGAGAGCGCCCTCAACAACGAAGAGGTCGGCTCCGACCTGGAGCAGGTCGAGGTCCTACAGAAGAAGTTTGACGACTTCCAGAAGGTAACACCCACACACACGTGTCCTCAAACCTTCCTGCTGTCCAGTCAAAGTCAGCAGGGCTCTGAAATCCTGTCTGGCGTTTGCAGGACCTGAAGGCCAACGAGTCTCGTCTGAGGGACATCAACAAGGTTGCGTCTGAGCTGGAGTCTGAAGGCCTCATGGCAGAGGAGGCGCCCATGGTTCAGGCTCAGGTGAGCTCTCTGCTCCTGCCTCCCCTGAGCCCAGCTCCACCCGCTGCTGGTTGATTAATGGACTTGTTGTTTTTTTATCTGCAGCAACAGGAGATGCTCGGCTCTGCTCCTGGAAAGGTTGTAAGAGTTTGTCTTTTCCATGTTACCTGACATTTAAGACGTGTCCTGACTGACATCATGTCTTCTTCACCAGGATGAAGCTGATTCTAAGACTGCGTCCCCCTGGAAGGTACGCTGCGTCCCTCACTGTTTGAAGCACATTCAGTTTGAAGTTTCGATGAAGTGACTGCAGATGTTTTGGGTCTAATACGATAACTGTGCATGAGTGTTGACATTCGATTCTGAAGCATCACTTTACTGCAGACGTGTCCTCTGCATGAGGCTTGATGTCACATGTCCTCATTGAGTGTGATTGGACATTGAGACGAGAAAGAAGTCTCCAGATGTTTCAATCGTGGGTTTGATGAATCGGCTCAGCGGCAGCCGCCGTGTTTTCTGTTCCATCCACGGAGAAGATGAAACCTGGGAGTTTCACAGCGCTCCTGACTGGTGTGGTGTTTTCTGTTTTTGTCCTCGTCCTCTCCTTCTGCCATGTTTGACTATAGAATATACGCTTGGCTGTTCAAACAACGGCTAACTTTAATACTATCAAGGTAAGATGACTAGTCCCTCCCTGTTTCTGTGTCCGGCATCGTGATGAGACGACTCTGTCGTTGTCTTCGTTTCCCTTGGAGGTCACATGATCGCCCTTGTCCTGTTGTCTGTCTCCAGTTTAGTTGGACTCCATGTTTGTCCTGTAGTCCCTCTTGTAGCCTGCTTCATTTGGAATGGATGACATAAAGCCTGCGCTATGTCTTCAGCATGTCTTTGGAGATGCTGAGGTTTGCTTGTGTTTGTGGAATGTTCAGGGCTGGATCAAAAGAAAACGATTTTCCGATTAATCTTCATTTTTATTTCAATGATCTGATCTCGATCTTCAAAACTTGAATTTAAGATTGTATTTTACAAATACAATTGGGAGAAGCCCAAGATCAGTGATACCCTGATTTTGAGAATAGAAGTGTAATCGGGAGACCGGTGTCCATTTCCAGCCCTTGTATGGATTTGATTTGCTCCGTCCCTCCATCGTCCGTCTGTCCATCACCGTCTCTGAGCAGCCCACACATCAGCTGATGCACACACTGTAGCTGCAGCTTGAAATCAAACATTTCTCACAATCTGACGTGTTTGACCATTGGCCATATTATGGTCTGTTTTATTTTCAGTCGTCACATGAACACGTTCAAACATTAACTCTTTAATGAGAGCTGTTCGTGGCATCGACTCTTTTCTGCCCAGGAGCTGAACAACCGCTGGCGCTCCCTGCAGCAGCTGGCCGAGGAGAGGAGCAACATGCTGGGCAGCGCGCACGAGGTGCAGCGATTCCACAGGTGTGACCCGAGCACGGTGAGGACAGGGCTGCGCTCGCTGACATGAGCGTCGGTAACGATGTGGTGATGGTGCCTCCACAGAGATGCTGATGAAACCAAAGAGTGGATTGAGGAGAAGAACCAGGCTCTGAACACTGAGAACTACGGCCACGACTCGGCCAGTGTTCAGGCTCTGCAGCGCAAACACGAAGGCTTCGAGAGAGACCTGGCCGCCCTTGGGGACAAGGTCAGTCTCTCTGGTCAGATCTCAGCAGCGTGTCCACGAGTTTCCCCCCTTGGCTCATTTGAATCCTCCCCGTGGCTCAGGTGAACTCTCTGGGTGAGACGGCAGAGCGTCTGATCCAGTCCCACCCCGAGGCTGTGGACGACATCCAGGAGAAGTGCACTGAGCTGAACACGGCCTGGAGCAGCCTGGTGGGCCGCGCCGACAAGCGCAAAGACAGGCTCGGAAACTCCCACGACCTGCAGCGCTTCCTGTCGGACTTCAGGTGAGGAGCAGACGGTTCCTCTGGGTTCAGCTGGAGGAGAGCTGAGCGAGATGCTTCAATATGTCTCCTCCGTCCACAGAGACCTGATGTCCTGGATCAATGGCATCCGAGGGCTCGTGTCCTCAGAGGAGCTGGCCAAGGATGTGACTGGAGCTGAGGCGCTTCTGGAAAGACACCAGGTACGATTCAGCAGGTCACGAGCGACCTTTGTTTCTGACCTGAGATCTGTCTTCAACCCTCCTGGCCTGTTAGCTAATCTGTGATGTTGCTTAGCGTGTCCTTCCCTTCTCCTCTTCCAGGAACACCGCACGGAGATCGACGCTCGTGCCGGAACCTTCCAGGCCTTCGAACAGTTCAGCCAGCAGCTGCTGACGCGAGGCCACTACGCCACTCCTGAGATCCTGCAGAAGCTGGAGGCTTTAGACCACGAGCGTGCCGACCTGGAGAAGGCCTGGGTGCAGCGCCGCATGATGCTGGACCAGTGCCTCGAGCTTCAGGTGCCGTCTAGTGCCACGTAGGGTTAGATATGGTGGCGGCAGTTACTGTGCCATCGCTGACATCAGGCTGTGTCCCTCTCCAGCTCTTCAACAGAGACTGCGAACAGGCCGAGAACTGGATGGCAGCTCGGGAGGCGTTCCTCGCCAGTGACGACAAGGGCGACTCCTTGGACAGCGTCGAGGCGCTCATCAAGAAACACGAAGACTTCGACAAGGCCATCAACGTGCAGGTCAGAGTCTGTTCCACCGCCGAGTGAGGCTCTTAAACCATCGATGTTCTGCGCTTCATCGCTCCGCTCACGTTGTACAGGAGGAGAAGATCGCCGCCCTGCAGTCCTTCGCCGATCAGCTGGTCGGAGCCGACCATTATGCCAAACCTGAGATCTTCAAGCGCCGCAATGAAGTCCTGGACAGGTGAGACGGAGGAGGTTCCCTCCATGTCGTGTTTACAGAAGGCTGAACCACGCCTGGCCCTGATGTTTCAGGTGGCGCCGCCTGAAGGCCCAGATGATCGAGAAGCGTTCGAAGCTGGGTGAGTCCCAGACGCTGCAGCAGTTCAGCCGAGATGTGGACGAGATAGAAGCTTGGATCAGCGAGAAGCTGCAGACTGCGACTGACGAGTCCTACAAAGACCCGACGAACATCCAGGTACAGACTCGTCATCCCGTCCTCTGTCCAGAAGACCTGCCTGTGCTCAGGGTCATGTGACCTGAGCCACATTCCCACTGCTGATGTGATTCCCTCCGTTTGTCTTGTCTGACGTGAGACTGAACTTCTCTCCCACTGTCTTTATTTTTTATAGCTGTCCAAGCTGCTGGTAAGTTTGTAGTGTGTCGGCCGACTAACACCTGAGCAGGTGTGTCCATGTGTCCGTGTCTGTGCTGTGTGTGTAGACACCACATAGAACATCCTGTCCATCCTCAGTCCGTCCCTCATCAGCACTGTCCAGTGCCGGCTTCTTTTCCACTTGGTTTCCAGTTTGACCATTTCATTCCTCCGTTCATTAGGTTTTATTCCAGTTTGTCTTGTATATTAGTTTTTGGGTGTGGCTTCCATTTTTTGTTTTCAGCTCTCGGAGGAAGAGTCGTCTTTAAATCGGCTTCACATGAGAGCCAATAGATTCAATCGGATGACTTCTGAAGCTGCTGCTCTCAGATCAAATTCAGGCGTCAACATAATGAGCTCTGGAACAGCTGAGGCAGTTTGAAGAGACTCTTGCTCCTGTAGGTTTCTGTGTCGCAGACGTCATTCTTCATCGTGTGTCCTGTGTACGTTCATATCCACGTCCGACACGCTGCCTGTGTCCTTGCTTTTTAATTTCACCCCTGAGGTTGTCAGGAACATTTGAAACACTTGAAAGCTTTTCATTAAACGTGATAAACACAGAGGCTTCGTCTCTTGAGTAAGTATGATGACATACTGGACACGTCGTCATGTTGTTTGTTTCTGGTGGATGAAGACGACTGGTCTCCATTCATCGTTTTAAAACGGCGTCACGACAAACTGCTGAAATTTCCATTAAAAGTGTCCAACTCGTCCCTGTCCCTCCGTCAGAGCAAACATCAGAAGCACCAGGCGTTTGAAGCGGAGCTGCACGCCAACGCAGACAGGATCCGTGGCGTGATCGATACCGGGAACGCCTTGATTCAGAGAGGAGCCTGTGCCGGCAGCGAGGACGCCGTCAAGGTACGTCCACACGGTCAAGGTTGTCCCTCAGTGTCTGCTACATTCTGGTCTTCAGCGGTGAACAAAGGGACTGGTCTGCGTCTTCAGGCTCGCCTCAACGCCCTGGACGAACAGTGGCAGTTCCTCGTCAACAAGTCAGCAGAGAAGAGCCAGAAACTGAAGGAGGCCAACAAGCAGCAGAACTTCAACACCGGCATCAAGGACTTTGACTTCTGGCTCTCTGAGGTGAGAGGCGGCCTGACAGGTGGGAGCTCTGAACGTCTCGGAACCTGCCTGAGTCTGAATCGTGGTGTCGTCCCTCAGGTGGAAGCCCTCCTCGCATCTGAGGATTATGGGAAAGATCTGGCCTCGGTCAACAACCTGCTGAAGAAGCACCAGCTGCTGGAGGCCGACATCTCTGCCCATGAGGTAATCATCAGTCTGCACTGGCTCCGCCTCCAGAGAGGCCAGAGGACACATTGTTGGACCTAATGTCCCCTGTCCACCGCTCCCCCAGGACCGTCTGAAGGACCTGAACGGCCAGGCCGACAGCCTGATGGGCAGCAACGCCTTCGACACCACGCAGGTCAAGGACAAGCGCGACGCCGTCAACTGCCGCTTCACCAAGATCAAGAGCATGGCAGCGGGACGCCGCGCCAAGCTGAACGAGTCCCACCGCCTGCACCAGTTCTTCAGGGACCTGGACGATGAGGAGTCTTGGATCAAGTAAGACGCGCTTCCCTCCTCCAGAGGTGCGTCGGTCCCGGCGGCTCCTCGCTTTATTTCTGACACGTTTTCATCCTGAACGCAGAGAAAAGAAGTTGCTCGTGAGTTCGGAGGACTACGGACGTGATTTGACAGGAGTTCAGAATCTGAGGAAGAAGCACAAGAGACTGGAGGCCGAGCTGGGAGCGCACGAGCCGGCCATCACGGTAAGAGACTGTCCACCTGTCTCCTCAGCGCATGACGCCATCAAGTTGGATCATTCACCGTGTGTGTGTGTGTGTGTGTGTGTGTGAGAGCAGTCGGTGCTGGACACTGGGAAGAAGCTGTCTGATGACAACACCATCGGTCAGGAGGAGATCCAGCAGAGGCTTGCCCAGTTTGTGGACCACTGGAAGGAGCTGAAAGACTTATCTGGAGCGAGGTACTGTGGTCCTGCAGAGCGCACACACACACACACACACACTGCAGTAGCCCAGCTGCGTCACGGTGTGTGTGTGTGCGTCACGGTGTGTGTGTGTGTGTGTGTTGTCCCAGGGGTCAGAGGCTGGAGGAGTCGCTGGAGTACCAGCAGTTTGTGGCGAACGTGGAAGAGGAAGAAGCTTGGATCAATGAGAAGTTGAATCTGGTCGGGAGCGAGGACTACGGAGACACGCTGGCCGCCGTGCAGGTCAGAGGACGCTGTCCGTCCCAGTGTGTTTTAAACCCTGGTGAGCCCCGCTGAATGTGTGTGTGTGTGTGTGTTCGACAGGGCCTGCTGAAGAAGCACGAGGCCTTCGAGACGGACTTCACCGTGCACAGGGACAGGGTCAATGACGTGTGCTCCAACGGAGAGGAGCTGATCAAGAAGGTGCAAACCACTCGGTGGCGTGTGACGACACGAGCAGCAGCAGCAGCAGCAGCGTGTTCACTGTGCGTCTGTTTCCACAGAACAACCATCACGTGGATAACATCAGCGCCAAGATGTCCGCCCTGCGAGGGAAGGTGTCGGAGCTGGAGAGGGCGGCGGCGCAGAGGAAGTCGAAGCTGGATGAGAACTCTGCCTTCCTGCAGTTCAACTGGAAGGCCGACGTGGTCGAGTCCTGGATCGGTACGAACGATCACCCATGAGCTCATTTCACTGTGTTTACAGCAGGCGGCCACCAGGGGGAGCAGGAGGGAGCAGTCACAGGTTTGTGTTGATGTTTCAGGGGAGAAAGAAAACAGCTTGAAGACGGACGACTACGGCAGAGACCTGTCGTCTGTGCAGACTCTGCTCACCAAGCAGGTCGGTCCCTCGTCCCAGAGCGTCTCCTCTCCGCACCTCGTCCCTCTGTCCTCCAACGCGTCTGTTTGTCTGCGTCTGTCTGCGTCTGTCTGCAGGAGACCTTCGACGCCGGCCTGCAGGCCTTCCAGCAGGAGGGCATAACTAACATCACCGCCCTGAAGGACCAGCTGCTGGCCGCCAAGCACGTCCAGTCCAAAGCCATCGAAGCTCGCCACGCCGCCTTGATGAAGCGCTGGAACCAGCTGCTGTCCAACTCAGCTGCTCGCAAGAAGAAGCTCCTCGAGGCTCAGGAGCATTTCAGAAAGGTACCGAGGACACGCCTGAAACGGCTGAAGTCTTGTCAGAGATGAGCTCAGCTGAGGAGTTGCATCCTTCCCTCCACAGGTTGAAGACTTGTTCCTCACGTTCGCCAAGAAGGCGTCGGCCTTCAACAGCTGGTTTGAGAACGCAGAGGAGGATCTGACCGACCCGGTGAGGTGCAACTCTCTGGAGGAGATCCGGGCCCTGCGCGAGGCCCACGAGGCGTTCCGCTCCTCGCTGAGCTCGGCTCAGGCCGACTTCAACCAGCTGGCCGAGCTGGACCAGCAGATCAAGAGCTACCAGGTGGTGTCCAACCCCTACACCTGGTTCACCATGGAGGCCCTGGAGGAGACGTGGAGGAACCTGCAGAAGATCATCAAGGTCTGTGAAACGGGTCTATGAACCAGACTGTGGATTGACGTGGAGCAGAACACATCTTCATCTGCCTGTTTCCTCGAAGGAGCGAGAGCTGGAGCTGCAGAAGGAGCAGAGGAGGCAGGAGGAGAACGACAAGCTGCGTCAGGAGTTCGCTCAGCACGCCAACGCCTTCCACCAGTGGCTGCAGGAGACGAGGTGCAGGGCGGGGCCCCCAGAATTTATCACGTCCAGAACATCTGAGGAACACGTCTCGGTTCAGAGACCTTCATGCTGATAACGAGTGTTCTCTCTCTCTCTCTCTCTGTCTCGCTCGGCCCGGCGCTGCTCAACAGGACGTATCTGCTGGACGGGTCAGTATCACTCTGTCTTGTTGACGTGTGTGTGTGTGTTGTTAGCTGCTGGGACTCCTCCTGCTCCTCCTTTCTCCTCTGTGATGCGTCCTCTGTTCTCTCTGGTAGCATAGCGTATCGACGGGTTATCCGTGTCCATCAGTACCAAGTAGCTGATGATCTTTCTGGAAGGTTCGCTGTGTGGTGCTCCTCCATCTAAACACACGCGTGTCCACTCACTGTGGGGGGGGGCGGGCCCAAACGTCACAGCAGCATTCAGAGACGTGGTGTCAGGGCGTGCGCACGTGTTCTCTCGTCACGGACTAATGAGCAGCTCTCTCCTCGCATGGTTTGCTCCCGTGAGATTTCCAGTTAGTCACAGCTCCTCAGTGTTTCCCCGGCAACGCTGCTCGCCATCATGGCAGCCACGCGAATCCCATCGCCAGCGGTTCTCCAGATGTGCTCCTCTAACATCAGCTTGTGTTGACGTCAGGTCGTGCATGGTGGAGGAGTCGGGAACGCTGGAGTCGCAGCTGGAGGCCACCAAGGTAAATAGGACGAGTCACGCTGCTGTCGGAGGTGTGAGCTCAGGCTGAGGTCGTGTTGTGTCGCTGCAGCGCAAACACCAGGAGATCCGGGCGATGCGCAGTCAGCTGAAGAAGATCGAGGACCTGGGTGCAGCGATGGAGGAGGCGCTGATCCTGGACAACAAGTACACGGAGCACAGCACGGTGGGTCTGGCTCAGCAGTGGGACCAACTGGACCAACTGGGAATGAGGATGCAACACAACCTGGAGCAGCAGATCCAGGCCAGGTACACGCCAGCCACACGCCAACCACACGCCAGCCACACGCCAACCACGCTGACAGGTCGCCACCGACACGGGCACATGAAGCTCACGGCCGTCCCTCTGTCTTTCAGGAACACCACAGGAGTGACCGAGGAGGCTCTGAAGGAGTTCAGCATGATGTTCAAGTACGTGGCGCTGCTGTAGTACTGCTGTAGTACTGCTGTAGTACTGCAGGACTGCGGTACTGTGTCGGACCCTGAATCCTCACGCTCCCACTTCTCTTCACAGGCACTTCGACAAGGAGAAGTCGGGTCGTCTGAACCACCAGGAGTTCAAGTCGTGTCTGCGCTCACTGGGCTACGACCTGCCCATGGTGGAGGAGGGCGAGCCCGATCCAGAGTTCGAGGCCATCCTCGACACCGTGGACCCAAACAGGTGCGACGCCACGTCAGCACCACTCACACACACAATATGAAACAGTTGGGCTGCTGAACATGGCCGTGTAACAAACTGTGTGTGTGTGTGTGTGCAGGGATGGGAACGTGTCGTTGCAGGAGTACATGGCGTTCATGATCAGCCGTGAGACGGAGAACGTCAAGTCCAGCGAGGAGATCGAGAGCGCGTTCCGAGCTCTGAGCACGGAGAACAAACCCTACGTCACTAAAGAAGAGTTGTATCAGGTGAGTGGCGCTCGCCGCTCCACCTCTGACCTTGTTTCAGCGTCACGGCTCAGCGCCCTAACCTCCTCCTCCTCCCCTTCCTCCTCCAGAACCTGAGCAAGGAGCAGGCCGACTACTGCCTCTCACACATGAAGCCCTACCTGGACAGTAAGGGCCGCGAGCTGCCGTCAGCCTTCGACTTTGTGGAATTCACCCGCTCGCTCTTCGTCAACTGATCCCTCGCCCGCCAGTGACCGGGACGCGTTTTCCCTAACGCACGCACACACACACGCACACACGCTTCAACGCCAACACACAGCTGAAACTGCATGATTGTGGCACGAGGACTCCTCCCTGGTAACGCCGTCTGTATTTATCTGGCTCTAACGTCGCTCCTCATCTTAGCTTAGTGACCGTCTGCCTCTGAATGTGATTGTGTCGCTGTCGTAGCTCAGTGAATTTAACCACCCGATAGGAAGAATGACCACGACCACCTGACCACTGCAGTGTGCTTTAATAAACGCTACTGGTTACAACTGGAATCGGCTGCTGTTTATTTCACTCCGCCGCCTGGTTGGCGAGCTGCTCCAGCCGACCGCTCTCCCTCGGGCTCTGCTCCCACAGGGCGGCACTGAGCCGCCAAACGCCCACCGTCCCGCCCGTGCTTCCCACCGCCATCAGCTGAGGGCTGTGGGCGTTGAAGGCCAGACTCGAGGCGGCGTGTCCTCCCTGCTTGATGGTGGCCGCCGGCCGGAGAGACCTGCGCCCCAGGTCAAATATCTGCACCTCCCCTGAGACAGAGAGGACGTTGTGAGACGTACGAGTTTAACTTTCTTAAAAGGTGAGTGCAGAAACAGGTGTGATGCTGCACCTTGTCCCGTGGCTGCGGCGAACACCAGCGGCCTGCTGGGAGACCACTGCACCTGGAACACGTAGGAGTCGGAGACCCTGAGCGAGAGGAGCGGATTGACCTGCAGCAGCGAGTGGACGTGGGCCAGGCCGTCTGTCCCCGCGCTCACAAACAGGTTCCTGCAGAGGACAAGAGACACAGGACGTCACCACGGCTCCGCCGCAGCAGGACCGCTGACCGCTTCCTGTGCGCGGCGTTGTCACCTGTGAAAGGGGGAGCAGTGTATGGAGTGGACGGGGCCGCTGCAGGGCCGGAAGGAGAAGACGGCCGGGGCCCTCGGGGCCACGCTGTGACCCTCGGAGGAGACGGCAGCTGGCGTTGTGGAGGAGAAGGAGCACCGGAGCAGGAGGCCGCCCTCGGAGCCGACCAGGAAGGTGTCGGAGTCCCAGGGAGAGAGAGCCAGGGAGGTGACGCCCACAGCGCTGCTGCCCCGGGTCTGAGGGCCACACAGAGCTTTTATTTTGAAATCACAGCGGCCCGTCAGCTGTGTGTTCTGGTCCATTTCTCACCTTGGCTCCATGAGGGAGCTGCTGGCGCACCAGGGCGAAGTCGGCGTCCAGAACGAGCCGGCCCTGGTCCGAGTCCAGCGTCCACCGCAGCACCCGTCCTCCTGAACTGGCACTGAGGACGCCGAAGTCCCCTCTCCTCTGTAGAGGGACCCAGGACACCTGTGTACACACACACACACAGTGTTCATGACCCAGGAGACATGCTGGAGACATGATTGACAGCTGGCCCTGGCTCCTGATTGGTTACCTGATACACAGGCTCTCGGTGACTCTCTGCCGACATCCCGGTCAGAGCCAAAAGCGGGTCCTGAGTCCGACTGGTGTCCCAGACAACCACCTCTCCACTGTACAGCCCGCCTGCGCGCACACACACATCAGTGTGTCCTCAGCTTGTGATGTCAGAGCACAGGTGGGCGGGGTTACCTGCCAGGAGGGCGGGCCTGTCGGGGTGACAGCACAGAGCTGTGATTCCCGTGGGAGCATCCAGAACCAGATCAGGCTGCTCAGGGTTCAGACCTCGACGGTCCAGATTCCACAAGCAGACGCAGGAGCTCTCAGTGCTCCAGCCGCCATCACCGATCCTGCAGAGAGGGGGGGAGTGTCCTTTGATCTCGGTCTAAATCAAAGGCCAAACTGTGGGTTCAGACTTACCGGCCGTACCCGCAGACAATGACCGAGCCGGTGCAGCTCCAGGACACGCAGGTCACCTGCAGACCCGCGTCCCGGGCCGCGGGGTGCTGCAGGGAATGAACACGTGACACCTGCACACGGAAGAGCAGCGTCATCACACCGTCAGAACCCGGGTCACCGCCCCCCGGCCCCTCGGTGCCGCTCACCAGCTGACTGTGGTCGGCCCAGTTCACCTGGTACCCGTCGAACGCGTGACTCCTGGTGTTTCGAAGCAGCTCCCCAACCACGAGCTCCTCCACGCGCTGCAGGAAGCTGCGGAGGCCGGGGGGGTCCGGGGGCCCCGGGGGCCCCGGGGCCTCAGGGGCCGCGGGGGGGCGCTGCTCTGGTTCCGTCTGAGCCGAGCTGCTGCTTCTGGACCCGCTCTGGACCTCTGCGTCACATCCGGACACAGCTGTGGTCTGACAGGCTCTCTGACACGCGCACACGCACACACACACACACACACACAGGGTCTGAGTATAGCACATCATGTAGCAGCTAGCTGTTAGCTGTTAGCTGTTAGCTCCATGCTAACCGTGTGTCGCTGAACCTCGCGCTGTCTCCACGCGGACTCCACCCTCACCGGGTCCGAGGCTTCGTCTGAAAACATCGGGTCTCCGTCTCTTCTTCTTCTTCGTCCCGAGTTCTGACCCGTTTCTAAAGTTCTGACCCACCCCCACCCCCGCTGCTGTCACGGTGAGCTAG
Source organism: Pseudorhombus dupliciocellatus (assembly GCA_016785235.1). Classification (NCBI taxonomy): domain Eukaryota; kingdom Metazoa; phylum Chordata; class Actinopteri; order Pleuronectiformes; family Paralichthyidae; genus Pseudorhombus; species Pseudorhombus dupliciocellatus. The sequence continues at coordinate 132,972 of JAFBJW010000063.1, forward strand.
GCTAACCTGAACCCAGGTCATCGATCACGGACTGACATCACTGAATTCAGAATTTAACCTGAACTCAGGCAAACTTCGCACGGAGCCATTTTCTCTAAAGCTTCCGTTACCTTGGATACGCGCAGGACTTCCGGTCCGGGACTGCCTCCTGTCGGCGGGAGAGGTCATGACAGGTATTTCATCAGCGACACTTTATTTTTTATTTAAGCATTTTACTGATATTACCATTGATGTGACGTCATCTGTATAGTTTGTAGTATTATAATACTTGAAGTATTTCGTAATTTGAGCGTCAGCAGCGTGGGGGCAGATGAATCTTTAGTGACTCAGAATATAAACAGAACTGGGCCCAGGCACGAGAACAGGCTGCAGTGAAGACACTCGCGTCATCATGTACACATTTATTTATTGTAACAAATCAACTGGTACACTTAATTTAACGTGAACAGGTTTCCAGTGGAACAGGAGAAACGTTTTCTCTCCCATCTCAAAATGTTACGCCGAGACCCAAAATTAGACTTCAGTTTGTTTTTTATAAAAAATGTACATTTCAAACTTTGTTGTGGCTGCCTGAAAAACAAGATCATGAAAATTTATTTAACAGAAGTCCAGAGTCGGTGTTTAAACCTGCCCCCCCCACCTCTTACACTGTGCATAATTCACCGTCTGACCAACATACATGAACGTCCCAAAAAACATTTACAACGGGTGGAAAGAAACAAGCTGGTGCGTTCGATCAGTTCCATTAGAACAATAAGTCACAAAGGAAAATGCAACTCGTAATAAGCCTCAGCCCCACTGGATATATTATAATATACATTTATATATAAAAGTGGCTAAGGATGCTATGATTGAATTATCACTGCACCATGGCTTATTTTATTGAACTCACAACTTCAACAGAAACTGTAATTCCTATCTTACAGAAAAATTGCTATTGTACGTATTTTAAATCTACGCAGATGACGTGCAGAATGCTACAAATTTTTTTTATTCTTTTCCATGTCTTTGGGAGATGAATGGAAACCACGATCCCGTTCACACCGGCTGTTTGACGTCGATCCTGAGAGACATGTCCCACGGAGTCGGAGTGCCTGACCCAGAACACGCGGCGAGGGGTTCGCAGCCGATCAGATCTTTCAGGATGGACGTACGAGCCGGCGTGAACGGGGTCGGTGACAGAGCCCCCGCTGCGACCCGTGTAGACCCGCCGTGTTCAGACCTTCAGACAGGATTATATGATGGACAGGTCGTGGCTGCGGAGGAAGAGGACGGACAGCCTGACAACACACAGCAAAGAAAAAAGAGGCTGCTTGGTTTTTTTTGTTGTTGTTTGTTTTTTTTTACAAACCCCCCCCCCAAAACAAAAGAGTTTGTTCCATCGGGTTGAGGGACGATCACAGGCGGAGGGAAAGAGTCGAAGTTGGTCGAAACCTTTAATCATCGTCGCCATCGTCCTGAAAGAAGAGGAAGAGGAATTAGCCGCAGTGACATCTACAGGATGAGAAGTTCTGTTTCATGAGCTGTTCCTACCTCTCCATCTTCTCCATCGCCATCTTCCTCCTCGTCTTCACCTTCCTCCTCATCCCCCTCGTCAATGTCTTCCAGACCCTCTTCATCGTCGTCATCATCCCCGTCACCTTCCTCGTCCTCCATGTCAGGGACCTGGGGAACATTAACTAGTTAACATCTGATTCGAGCCTCTGAGCCAGAGCAGGGGCGTGTCCTGTGTCCTACCAGGTAGTACTGCAGGGGGTTGGGCCAGATGTCGTCCTTGATCACCTCTCCCAGCTCATCGGCACCAGCGTCCGAGTGGTCGGTGAACCAGGTGAAGAAGCTCTCGGGCTCCTCGTGCTGCCGTTTCTTCCCGGCTTTGTTTGGCGTCTGGCCTGCGCGCTTCGTCAGGTCCTGAGGGGAACACGTGTTTGTTAGGACTGGAGGTCACGAAGCTCCGAGGGGACGACGCCACACAGACCAACCTTTCCAGCTTTCCATTTAATTTCTGATGACTTGGAAACGGGGTCCCCGCTCTCGTTCACGTTAAACTCTTTGGAGAGGGCTTTGTTCTCGAAGTACGGGTTCTCATCGAAGTACTGCAAGGAAACACAGACACCGGCGTCACGGCTGCAGCAGAACGAGAGCAGTCATTGAACGAGAGCGATGAACTCACAAAATCTATTCTGTATCCAGACTTGATGTCCTCAAACTCGGTGACCTCCACCCTCGACAGGTAGTGAAGTGCCTCTTCGTCCTCCTCGCCAAGCAGAGCTGAAACTACAGGTGAGAAAAACACAGCTGCTTATTCACACTTCCAACAAAAAGCAGATCAACCGATACCCTGACTGAACTACGACCACAAACAGCAGCAGTTTACCTTGTGGGTGGTTGACGAAGGTTGTGACCCAGAAGTTGGGGATTTTGGCTATGAGCTCTGACCGCTTCTGAAAGTATGGCTGGCGTAGTTTGTTGAACTGCTGCTCTACTTTTAAAATTTCTTCACTGGCCTGTTCGTTCAGTCTGCCGAGAGAACACAATGAGAACACTGTATACACACACACACAAATAAATCTTAAAGTAACTCACCTGTCAATTTCATTCTGGACTTCATCGATATGTTCGATCGCTTCCTGTTGCTCTTTTTCTGAAAAAGGAAGGAAACTTTTTCAATTTAGGCTTTCAAAATAAAAGCTTAAGGCCACATCACAGCTCAAACAAATATGGCTTCACACACTGACAGATGTTACCATGGTTACTGTCACACGAACCACAGCAGGAATGACTGACAGCTGGAAAACCATGCAACAGATTCAGTTTGTTATCATCTCATGCTTCGATTTTAAAGTTTAAAGTTGTAGGATCGTTTAAATGAAATGTACTGCGTGTGTTAGATCTCACAGTTTCCGTGTGTGTGCGTGTGTTTGTGTGTAGCTTCCTGTGCTAGAGGAGGCGGCCTGGTTTGAATGAAGCTCTGCAGGTTTCTCGTGTTCTCAGATTTAACTCGAACATTGCACCACCACCACACACACACACACACGCGCGCGCGCGCAGCCGTGCGGGACTGTTTACTCTCAGCTCCATCGACTGTCTGGCACAAAGCGCAGGTCGCACGCGTGCGTGTGCGGGGCTGTTGGGACCGCGGCTCGGCCTCTCCGGGCTGGAGGCAGGCGGGATGCTAACGTGCTAACGCGCTGCCGTGACTCGGTGGGGCAGAGCCGAACACGGAGCGTGTGCGCGGAGGCGAAGCTAACAGCAGCGAACACAAAGCGAACACTGGCCTGTTAGCACCACGGAGCTAACCGCTAACCCCGCTGTTGGCTCGGGTAGCCCCTGTTAGCATGCTGCGCCAGGCGGATGGAGAATACGAACGTTAGCGTTTCTCCGCAGCTCGGTGCGTTTCCGGTGGTCCGCGGCGGGAATGACAACATGACGGTAAACAAATGAAAATGGCGTAGAGAGGATAACCGCCATTCTTTCACGTTACCGGAGGTCTCGTCCGCTCCGTCGTGGTTTGAATTCTCCTTCCGGCTGACTTTCGCCGATGAGGCCGACATGGTTCAGGTTCACCGCGTCTCTTCGGACCCGCTGCGCGTCCCGGGGCAGTTTGGCTCTTCTCTGCGGGATGAAAGTTTCTTCCACCTTCTACAGTGCGTGAGTCCGAACGCACGATCAGGAGGAACCCGCACAGCTCCGCTTGTTTCTCTCCGAGATCCAGGTCCGTCAACACGCTCACTGTGCTCTGCTGCCACCGGGCGGCGGGAGGGCAGCACTGCAGCGCCACGCAGAGCCAGAACTGTGGTTCTTTACCGGTTCGATGGGTTCTTTATTTCTACGGCTTCTGTCTGACACCAGTGATGCAATACTTTCCATTCACTGTCGAATCATAACCCTCACAAGTACAACAACAATCAGTGTGAGTCATTCTGTATTAAATAACAGAATAGTCTGTTCTTTATTTCCATCTCTAATAATAATAATAATGATAGAATAATGATGATAATAATAATAGTAACAATAAAATAGTCTTTATTCTTTATCCAGGCTGCAGGTAGCTCGGCAGGTGCACTCAATAATTAAACCCGATTGGCTACTGACGCCTCGCCGTCATCAACCACCGCCGTCCAATCAGGGCGCTGACTGTCCACTGACGTCACAGAGGCGTCGATGCCGGTTGGTCTGATTCAAACTTCAGTCTGAGAGTCTGCGCGAGACGATCACGCACCTGCGGCACAGGTGAGCGACGAGGGGAGACGCGAGGGTCCGACTAGTGAAGATAAGATCAACTAAGTTGAGGCTAAGCTAACACTAAGCTAGGACTGGACTAGACAGACTGGACTAGCCGAGCCGTGCCCCGGACCTGAGCCACCTGCTCCACACCTGTAGAGGACCCCCCGGATGTCCCCCTGACCGCCACCATGTCCGCTCCTTCTCTTCAGGTACGTTTCGTGACGCAACTTCTTTAGAAAGTGGAGGTTTCTACCTGCCAGTGACGTCACTCACCTGCCAACAGCAGGCGAACAGGTGACCGAAATAACACGCACGGGCTGGACTTTCCTGTTATTCCTGTTTGTCTCCCACTTCCGGTGTGAGTGTCCGTCACACGAGCACTTTTACCGAAACTCTCCCAACATGGCGCCAGCTGTGCTCACAGTTGGACCCAGGTTCGGACGGAGAGGAGGAGTCCAGCGGGGCTCGAACCCTCAGTGTCAATCATCTGAATGTTGATGAACCTGCTCAAACAGGTTTGTTTTGATTGACAGGGGGGCGTGTCAGTTCCTGGTAAAACAAACCGAATTGACAGCCTGACGTCACTGACTCCACCTGCTGCTGGGTTCTACACCTGAACGGGTTCAGAGCAGGAACCCGTGTGAAACGTGCGTTTACTGACGAGAAAGAAATCAAAGTCGGCCGACCCGTTCGTCAGGGTCCAAGTTAAACATGTTGTTGTTTCTTTGCATCGTTTTTTGCCCGGCTCCGGGTTAAAGTTCTGAAGCTCCAGCTCCAGTTAACAGACCAACACATGGACTGAACCACCAGGCTGATGGAGATGTTCTCATCCACCAGAGGGAGGCAGACTCTGCGTTTGCTGTTGTTGATGTGCGTGACGCTCCTCTGTGTCTCTCAGAACGGAAACCTGCGCGGCCTGGACGAGGTGGACATCCTGGACCCGCAGTTCCAGCAGCGCCTGGAGGACGCCCGCACCCTGCTCCGGCAGGAGATCCAGCGGGAGCTGAAGATCAAGGAGGCGGCCGAGAGGCTGCGACGGGCCGTCACCAACCGCAAGAGCGCCGCCGACGTGGAGGGTCAGCTGAAGGCCTCGAGCCGCAAACTGGACCAGCTCCACTGGGAGCTGCAGGAGCTGAACGCCAGGTCCATGGGCACAGAGCGAAGCAGCCCCACGGGTGAGTCCACTCTCTCTCACTGTGTACTTAGATATACATATATATATATATACACACACACACACTGTGTCCACTCACTGCGTGCGTCTATATTTACAACTCTCCGTTATAAATGGTCCTCGTGTTCCCACAGGAAGTGTGCAGGATGAAGAGGTCCAGGCAGAGTCGTGTCGGTGGGACGACGCCATGTCGCCTGTGGCCGGGCGAGTCCGGACTCTGAAGAAACAGCTCACCATGGAAACCAAAGTCAAACAGGGCGCGGAGAACATGATCCACACGTACACCAACAGCTGTGTGAAGGTACGGCCCCGAGACGCCACGCACACGTCCTTTAAATCCACCCACGCCGTCGGACTGGCCTCAGGACCACGGGCTCATTGATCTGATTTATTTATTTATCAGTTCTTCACACGCCGGTGTTGTCTTCCAGGACAGGAAGATGCTGTGGACGGCTCAGCAGATGCTGCAGGACAGTCGCACCAAGATCGAGCTGCTGCGGATGCAGATCGTTAAAGTCAGTCAGGCCAGAGACGAGGAGCGAGACGGAACCCACGGTAAAGCCCTGGACGCCTCACACACACACACACACACACACACACACACCGAGCCCCCGTCACTGTGTGAGTGTAATGTCTCCAGCGGCGTCTCTGTCCCAGGCTCGGCCACGGAGACCATCGGCGGCGTGGAGCTGCGTGTGGCTGAGCTCATGCACCACGTGAAGATCGAGGCGGCCGTGGCGGAGGGCGCTAAAAACGTGGTGAAGCAGCTGAGCGGGCAGAGGATCCAGGATCGCAGAATCCTGGCGGAGGTGAGCGTGATGGTCGTTCAGCGGGACGCCGGCAGCGTTCTCCATCTGTCGCTGACACTGGGGGACGTGTGTGTCTGTCCTTCAGGCTCAGGCCCGGATGCAGGAGTCGTCTCAGAAGGTGGACTTGCTGCGTCTCTCCCTGGAGGCGCGTCTGAGCGAGCTGCCTCAGGACCATCCCAAACACGCCGCCATTAAAGAGGAACTGGCCTCCGGAGCCTCTCTGTCGCACGGCACGCCGACGAAACGGTCCAGCGCCCTGTCCTCGTCCTCCTTCTTCAAACCCGCCAGTCTGACAGGTTCCTGCTCGTGTTGACGTTTCTACGCTGTCTCCGACCTCTCCCTGTTTGTCTTTCGTTTGAAACGTGTCCTGGTGTCTCAGGTCGACTGGACGTTTGCCTGATGGGCTGCCAGGACCTGCTGGAGTCGGTCCCGGGCCGCGGCCGCGCCACCAGCGTCCCGCCCGGCTCTGGCAGCGCCCCGGATGGAAAGTCTCTGAAGGTGAGAGCCGGCCTGTCAGGACGCAGCGCTAACGGAAAGACGCCCAAGGCCGACGAGCTGTCCTGTGAGTCCACCCCTCCCCCCTAACGTTCAGAGAAGGTCCGGTCTTATTTCAAACGGGTTCCATCCGGAAACTCTGTGTGGCACCGTTGACTCTGCTTCAGTTTGTCCCATCGATCCTCTCTGTGTCTCTGTCCCAGCGGAGATCAGCGCCGTGCTGAAGGTGGACAACAGGATCGTGGGACACACCCACTGGAGGCCGCTGGGCAAAGAGGCCTGGGGCCAGAGCTTCAGCATCGAGCTGGAAAGGGTCAGAAACATTGTTTTCACATTTTCAGCCATTCGTCAGGAAAATACTCAGCTGATGTTTCTAATGCTGAACATCTGCTGCAGGGTCCTGTCTCCACTGCCCCCCCCCCCCACGTCATCTCGACACTAATCCACCCACATTTGCTCTAATCTGGTTCGAACCACAAACACGGTGCTGCTGAAGGTTTTATGTCAGTGGTCTTTCACCTCCCTGATGCTGCAGGACCCTGCGTCGCCTGTAGATGGCACTAAACCCCACAGAGGCACGTTTAGCTTCTGACTCCGGCCCGTCCAGTCGCGCTGACAAACGTGTGCGTGTTGTGTTCCAGTCCAGGGAGCTGGAGATCGCCGTGTACTGGAGAGACTGGCGTGCGCTGAGTGGAATGAAGTTCCTGCGGCTGGAGGACTTCCTGGACAACCAGCGCCACGGCATGTGTCTGCAGCTGGAGCCTCAGGGCATCCTCTTCATCGAGGTCGGCACCGTCATCCCCGTGACGACGGCTCCGCTCGGAACCAAAATTCGTCGTGTTTAAACCTGTTTGCGTCCAGGTGACGTTCATCAACCCGGTCATCGTGCGAGGCTCCAAACTGCAGAGGCAGAGGCGGATCTTCCCCAAGGAAAAAGGCAGCAACTTTTATTCACATTTGAATTTTATCCCTTTAATTCTCGTGGACCTGAAAGATGAGCTGAAGAAACCAATAAAGACATTCTGTCCTCTGTCCTCAGGGAAGGACTTCCTGCGTGCCGCTCAGATGAACATGAACTTCGCCACCTGGGGCCGTTTGATGATGAGCATCCTGCCTCCCTGCAGCGCTCTGGACCCCATGAGTCCTCCGCTAGCCGGCCCCCTGCCCGGCCCCTGCGCCGCTGCCCCGCCCCAGTAAGACTCCTCCTCCTGTCCATGCTAACGTCTTCGCGTAGCTCAACCCTCTGAGGTCTTTTCTGTTTTCATCAGAGAAGCTGTCGTGAAGAATCTGAACTTTGTTGAAGATCAGCCTGGACGATCTCCACAGCGCTCGAGGAGGATCAAAGACTCTCTGCTGGTGAGGGACACTGAGGGACACTGATGTCCAGGCACGTTTCCTTCTTCTGCTGACGTGCGTGTTTCTCTGCTCACAGTCTCCACGAGGAAACAAGAGTCCGAGGCCGAGCAGACAAGCGTCCGTCCATCCTCCTGCTCAGTAAGACGTCCTCTGTCCCTCTGCTCTAAGTCAGAAGATGTGAACACTTGAGTGATCTTTGTCTCTTTGTCTCTTTGTCTCTTGTTTCCCGACGCAGACGCGATGAAGCGCTGCAGATGCACGACTTCAACTGCATCTCCGTCCTGGGACGGGGTCACTTTGGAAAGGTCAGAGACATGAGCCACCACGTCCTGTCTGATCTCTCCACATGAGCGCGTGTGTGAATGTTCTCCTCCTCCTGGTGGAAGGTGCTGCTGGCAGAGTACAAGAAGTCAGGGAGGCTGTACGCCATCAAAGCCCTGAAGAAGGGAGACATTGTGACACGGGACGAGGTGGACAGGTCAGAAGCTTCTCCGTTCCTCTGGGCTGCTTCTCCTGGGGGGGCGAGCTCAACGGTGAAGGTGCTGCTCTGTGTGTTCCAGCCTCATGTGTGAGAAGAGAATCTTTGAGGTCATCAACACGTCTCAGCATCCGTTCCTGGTCAACCTGCACGGCTGCTTCCAGACCTCCGACCACGTGTGCTTCGTGATGGCGTACTCTTCAGGAGGAGACCTCATGACGCACATCCACACCAGCATCTTCACGGAGAAACAAGCGCGGTGAGAACTGGTCTGATCCGGTTCCTCTGGTTCCTGCTCAAAGCTCAACTTGTCTTCTCTCCTGTGAAGCTTCTACTCGTCCTGCGTGCTGCTCGGTCTGGAGTTCCTCCATCAGAACCACATCGTCTACAGGTGAGTCTTCAGGACGCGTCAGTGGGCGCGGCACGTCTCCTTCACGCTTGTGTCTGTCTCAGGGATCTGAAGCTGGACAACCTGCTGATGGACGCCGACGGCTTCGTCAGGATCGCAGACTTTGGTTTGTGCAAAGAAGGTAAAGACTTTTTTTCTGATACCTTAAAAACTTGAAGCGTTCTTTCTGTGACGTAACATTTCTCCTCCGTGTGCAGGTATGGGACACGGGGATCGTACCTCCACTTTCTGCGGCACGCCGGAGTTTCTGGCTCCAGAGGTTCTGACCGACAACAACTACACACGCAGTGTGGACTGGTGGGGGCTGGGCGTCCTCATCTACGAGATGCTGGTGGGGGAGGTCCGTAAAATGCCATCACTCGCCCATCGATCTGTCCGCTCCTCAAGTCACGTGACCACGGTTCTCTCTGTTCTCCTGCAGTCGCCATTCCCGGGTGACGACGAGGAGGAGGTGTTCGACAGCATCGTCAACGACGACGTGCGATTCCCTCGCTCCCTGTCTTCAGAGTCGGTGTCGCTCATTCAGAAGGTGGGTTCCCATCAGTGCTCAGTGGACGTGTGGTTCTCCAGCAGGGTTCTCAACGACCATGTGACCTGACCCGTTTCTGTTCCAGCTGCTGCAGAAGAATCCTGGCATGAGGCTCGGAGCTGGAGAAGAAGACGCCTTGGAAATCAAGAGACACAGATTCTTCCAGGTTTGGATTTTTCTGCTTCAGACGTTTCTTCAACTAAGATGTAAACAACCCCCCCCCCCCAGGGGGCAGTAGAGGCGCTCGTCCATCTTCAGCGTTGTGTGTCTGTAGCTGTGTAGCGTGTTGATCCCAATCCCGTCTGTGAACAGGGGATGGACTGGGACGCCCTCCTCGCCAAGAAGCTGAAGCCGCCGTTCCTGCCGGTGATCCGGGCGCCGCAGGACGTCAGTAACTTTGACGAGGAGTTCACTCGCCTCAAGCCGGTGCTCACGCTCCCCCGGACCCCGTGCGTCCTCACCGCCGAGCAGCAAGAGATCTTTGCCGACTTTGACTTCTCGTTCATGAGATGACCACCGGAGGGCGCCCTCCTCCTCGGATAAACGTCTGGAGACGACCATCAGAGGCTGGAGTAAAGATGGACACCGTGACGGCATCTGGTTCGCCCCCTGGTGGCGGGCTGAACACATCTCTGACATCACGGACGGCGGTGGGTGTGTATGGGCAGGACCTTGACGCCACAGCTCCTCCCATTGATGCGTGCACAGCCTGACATCACCAGCAGATGGCAGCGTGGTGTCTGAGGTATTTCGGCCAGTGACAGGGAGTGGAGACGTTTCATGACTCAGCGTTGACTGCCGTCGTTTTTTTACTGCGATGTAAAATCCTGGGAGTATTTGGTTCATATTCAGTGTTTTTCTTTTTAAAATCATGCGTCAGATCAAAGCAGCCCGTGTCAAACTCCATGAAGGAAACGTGAATGAATAAATTAAATTCATCAAACATTTATTTATTCAGTCATTTTCAACGTAGTAAAAAACATTGCATAATTTAACATCCAGAGTCTGTTATTGCTCAGTGACACAAACGTCTACAGTCTTTTTCTACTCGGATCAATAGAGAGAAATACAAAGGTCGAACAGCTGAGAGGGGGTGGGCGGAGACTCAGACTATTGAATTATTGGTCCTCATCAACCCGAATCTGAACAGTGGGTTTCTGTGCACGATAAATAACTGGAACTGACCGAGGGAACAGAAACACACGGATCTGAAGGTCAAATATAAAGTTCGAAGGGTAAACTCAGTCCAGAGACTCGGTCGGGAATGATTGTAAACAGCTAACGAGGAGTGCACGCCTCCCTCTGAGGAGGAGGCGCAGGGGGTCGCTCCTACACCTGCTCGCTGCCCTCCCTGAAGTAGACCTGCTCCCACACCACGGAGCCCCACACGCAGAAGAAGCCCCACAGGTTGTGGACGGCGCCACGGTCAAACGGGTTCTCGTCGGCGCCGCAGTGTTTGAGGTAGGAGATGCGGTGGCGCGACATGAACTCCCAGGTGGTGGTGTTGAGAGACACCAGGTAGAGGTGCGAGCCGAGCAGGAGCAGCACGACGAGCGCCAGCAGGGCCACCAGCGCGGCCACGGCCAGCAGCACGCCGTTGGTGCGCAGCCACAGCTGCCAGACGGGGGCGTAGCTGAACCCCGTCCTGGGGGACACACAGAAGTCACGCGACGTGAGGAGACGTCCGCGCCGCGGCGGAGACGAGGGGGCAGAGCCGTACTCACCAGGCGATGTGGAGCCCCCACAGCAGCACCAGCAGCTGCACGGCCAGGTACAGCACGAACCAGCGGTGGTTGCGCTCCCCCACGCAGTTCTCGATCCACGGGCAGTGATGGTCGTACCGCCGCACGCAGTGCTGACACGTCTGGCAGTGCTTCGACCTCATTGGCTGCTGCTTGGAAGGTCAGACGACAGACCAGAATGTGTGTTTACAGCGTGAGGCTTTCAGAAGACTCACAGGTCAGTGTCACACACACACACACACACACACACGCTTCCTGTGCTCGTGTAACACAGACCTGCTCAGTTATTCTATACCACCGATGGTTCTCATCTTTCACTCATCTTCATCCCTTCATCTCTACCTTCATCCCTTCACTTGTCTTCACAGGGGGCGGGGCCGTACCTGCAGGAGACAGTGTCCACAGCGGCGCTGTCTCAGGGACTTGGTGGTGGGCGGGATCATGTTCTGCTGCTCCTCTGTCACTCCCAGCGTGAACTGAAAGGAGACAAAGTGTTGAGGGACCACTTCCTGTGGACAGACTGTCCTCAGGTGAGTCCTCACCTGCAGGTCTCTGTCGTCGGACAGGATGAAGCCCGGGTCCATCAGGGACACGGCGAAGTAGAGCAGCACGGACACCAGCACGAGCAGGACGAAGAGGACGGGCTGGACCAGCTGACCCGTCTCCTCCTGCTTCCTCAGCTCTGCCACACGTCCAGGTGATGGTCAGTCACATGACCCACAGAGGACCAATCAGAACATCAGAACCACGGGCGCGTTCATCAATGTGTAGAATTTCAATACCAGCCCATATATTATATATACATATACACAGCTCGTCTGCGTGCACGCGCCTCACCTGTGTCCTGCAGGAACAGAATCAACGTGATGACCCAGGTCAGAATCACGTGAGCGGTTCTCACCACGAACCCGGACCCGAACACGTTCTTAAACATGGTCCTCACATGTCACTGCATCGCGCACGCTCGCGCACGGTTCGAACTCACGACAACAACATTCGTCCGGAGCGCTGACGACGTCCCGCTGCCGCGCCCCCTGGCGGCGACCCCCGCTGCGCCTGCGCCGGAAACCGCGGGGGACCGGAAGTGGTAAACGACGTAATGAAAACAGAACCGGAGGAAGACTCGCATCAAACATTAGACCCAGCTCAAAGTCGGACCGGATTATGAGGACACGGACCGTCCGGTTGTTTTCTGTTGTCCTCTCTGCGCTCATTGGTCAGCTCCGGTCACGTGACCGCTGAGGATACGGTGGCCGGCAGGGACCTCCCGCTGAGAGATGTGGGTGTGTTTGTTTTCCTTTACGTCTAACAGTAGTCGTGTTGTTTACTCTTAATAGATATTTACATTACTCATGATCACATGATATGATGATCAAGTATTTCCTTTCTGTTTTTCACTGTAATAATGAAAACATTGGCTTTTAAAACATATTTTTAATAGATGTAAAAAAAAAAAAGCACTTGATTTGCTAAATGATGACATCATGAGGTGACTCATGAGCCGGAGGTTTGATCAGATTTTCACATTAACAGTTGAAATGAACGCCGGTCTCCTCTGCTCCGTCACTGAGCCTCAAGGCCTCTGGCCCTCTGCTGGTCCAGGACCAGCGGAGTCCTCAGGGTCCGCCCCTTCAGCAGCTCGAGGCCCTGAAGAGGACGACAGCGTCAATCACACCGACGCTTTGTATTTACACAAGAAACAAATCAGTGATGAGTCAGCTGTTCACCTCTCCAAAATAAGAGACCAGCGGGGAAATCTCACACTGAGCCGGAGGAGCATCCGCTGGCGAAACCCTACACACACACACACACATTAAACTCACTCTGACAGTGATGTGAATCTAAATGTTTATATTTGCTGAGTCTCAGGAAGTCTGACCCGGCGGCGGCAGGAAGTGGTTTCCCGTGCTGGTCCAGCAGCGTGGCTCCGGCAGCGGCCGTCCAGCGGCAGTGCTGAGCCAGCAGCGAGTTCCTGACCGTGGTCGGGTTGTCCGTCGCTGCCCCGTCGGCATTTTTCAGAGGAGAAAACTCGTCTTCTCTTAAAACCTCAAAGGCAACAAAGTTCCTTCCAGACACAGTGAATGTTTAATAGTTAACGACGTGGCCGTCACACAGGAAGTGGTTTATCTCTGAGGATAATAATCAACCGTACCTGGCAAAGGGAAAGACGTCGAAAACAAACTTCTCCATCTTGATTCCGTTGGGTTTGGTGGGTTTGACCTGCTTGCCCTCGGAGTCCACGAACGGAACCTTCTTGATCGCGACGTGCGCTTTGAGTTGACCTTTGAACTTCCTGGGGAAACAGAAAGGCTGGTCACATTCAGGGTCTATCCTCTGGAGGACACGTTTGACGGGGCAGCGGCGACGAAGCCTCTCACTCTGCCGCCTCCTGCAGGAACGCTCTGGTGAAGAAGTGGATGCAGATGTTCCCGGCGCTGTGGACCAGCTCTCCTCCAGGTTCTCGGAGTTCGGCCACGTCTGGTGGAATCTCGCTGTACTCCACCACCTGGGGCACGCCCTGCACTCTGCAGACCACGCCCACTGGCTCTGAGGGGTACGCCTTGGCCACCACCTGACAGAAGACAGAGGCATGAGACTGACCAGCAGGGGGCAGCAGAGCCCGGGTCCCTTGGCATCGCCCGCTCTACCTTGGCGCCACAGTCCGCCCCTTTGCTCACGCAGAACCCGATGAACACGGGGTCGGCCATCTTGACCAGGATGTTGTCCACACAGTACACGTGCAGGTATTCCACCCCCCTCCTCTCCATATCCTCCAGCACCTTATTGTCCACCAGGGCCTGGTACAGGCCTCCGTTACCATCTGACAGAGAGGACACAGCCTCAGCCTAATGACCCACAATGCACCTGACATAGCACTGCTGTCTGCCTCTGGTACTCACCAGGCGCCATGGCGATCTTCCCTTTCTCCTGCAGGATGAGCTTTCCATCAAAGGTCACGGCCGGGATCATCCTCTGCTCGAACATGTGGACGTTCGACGGCTCCAGACCGAAGTAGTCGTTCTCCTTGAAGAACTTCTCAGTGGGCGCCAGAGTGAACTCGCTGGTCATTATGTACCTGACGAGAGGGTCGCCTTTAATGTCACGTGACATCACAGTCAGCCTCTGTGCACGCGTTCAGGAGTCTCACCACGGCACCGTGCACGTGGATCCGCGCTTCGTGTCGGCCAGCTGCTGGATCTTGTGGATTCGCTCGGCCTGGATCTGGTACAAGGTCTTGCTGCTGGGCAGCCCCACGTCATACATCCCTTTGGGGTACTGGACCCCGAGACGGGTCCCCTGACCCCCGGCCAGGAGCAGGACCCCGACCCGGTTCTGGGAGATCTGCAGCAGCCCTGAGAACAGAGCAGACACAAATAGACTCGAGTCACAGTGTATTTACCTTCTACCTGTGTTGCTACACACAGGACACAGTGAAAGTACCTGAAACTGAGTAAAGTTCACATCCATGAAAAACTAACTCAGTAAATGTACTCGAGTACACCCCACACTGTCAAGGTACAGTCTTTAAGTACTGTGAAGTATTCTGAGCTGTGTCCCAGCGGTTCTCTGGAGCTCTGTGGCCGAGCCTCACCTTCCTCCTCCCAGGCGGACAGACTCTCTCGGCCACTTTTCCTCACGCTGCCGATGAGCTCCGGAGGCACCGGCTCGATGTGTCTCTCCACGCCGGCCGGGGGGGCCACAGCAGCGGCCGCAGCCCCCTCACAGTGAGCCCGCAGCCCGTCCAGGTCCAGCAGGGCCAGCTCCTGGAGGAACCGCTCCCTGTCCTCCTCACCCAGCTCCGGCCAGAACTGCAGGACGTGACGCTGCCCCGCGAGCTCCAGGCCCCGCTCCGCCACCTCCAGAGAAGACATGCCAAGACCCGGGGACAGAGCTCTCAGTCCGGACTGTGCTGGAGGAAGTGAGCGCGTGCTGTGAACAACTCGTGACCGCGGCCGAGGCTCCACACACGGATCTGAGGAGGGGGACTTACCCGGAAATCCTGGAGCGGCTGCAGGTTCGAACAAAAGTCCGATTTCCAGATTGTTCCCCCGGGGAGCGGAGGTCCTGAGCCCGCAGATCACCTCCCAGCGTCCCGTTAACAACTCCACTGACGGTCGGTGAGTCCAAAGTGCACATCTGGAAAACAACAGGGCACCTGTGGGCGGAGCTGCAGCGCCCCCTGCTGGCTCACCTGGGAACGACTTCAAGTCTTATCGTCTATAGCATATATCATATATATATAATACAATATAATATGTCATATAATATAGAATGTACGTGTTCTACTTTATTTATAGTGTATATTTTATGTGACACCTTCAGGTTCTGGCTGCACCCTGAACAGCATCAGTTCGTCTGTTTGTGTTTGTTTTCACAGAATCACAAATACCAAAGTCCAACACCAGATGGCGCCCTGGCTCCTCCTTCACGCGCCTGACCGCGCTCTCGCTGAGATCTCGCGAGGATCAACGAGACTTGATCTCAACCGGTCGGCGGAGCGTCTCCTCTTGTCTCCGCCGGTTAACGGCTCCGATCACCGGACCCAGCGGCCGCTCCGCCCCGCTCTGTGGCTCTGGAGGCCGGTCACCGGTGACGGCTGGTACCGCATTCCGGCCCGCCCTCCGCCGCGAGCCCGTTGGTACCGGGAGGATTCCTCGGTTTCCCGGCGTCTCTCTGACGCTCACTTCCCTGATGACGCGGATGTGTCACGTGGACTGCTAACGGAGGATCCCGGTGCGAGAGGAGGAGGAGGCGGTTCGAGCAGCACCGGGCCGGCGGCGGGTCCGATGGAGGGACGCGTGTTGTCCCGGGGCCGGTAAAGCTCCCGGCCCAGGATGCAGCAGCAGCAGCCTCCTCTGCTGGGGGAGGTGCTCTGCCAGTGCCGCTCCACAGAGCCGGAGGAGCCGGCGTGTCTCCCCCCGCTGAAGCCTCCGCCGCCCCGGCAGCCCGACGCCCCCGGACCGGCCTGTGACATCTGCGGGGGCCCGGAGCAGGAGCACCGGCTGAGGGTTCTGTTCCAGGTCCTGGATGTGAACCGGGACGGAGGAATCTGTTTGAACGACCTGGCGGTCGGTCTGAAGAAGCTGGGAGTCCACCGGACCGAGCACGAGCTCCAGGTGAGGGCAGCACACGTGTCGTATGTGGATCATGTTCACATGTTGAAGACGTGTGCTCCTCGTCAGTGTGAAACTGAAACACAAACTGTCACAACAGTACTGAAAGTCAACCCGCAAACATGACGTCATCAGGCATGAAGCTCATTAATGTTTCTGTTTTTATGTTGTGATGAATATTAGTAATACTCCTCATAATGAGGAGCAGCAGCACTCAGGACAAAGAGGAGACGTGAATTGAGATGTGATGGAGGAGGTGGAGGAGGAGGTGGGGGGGGGGGCATCCCTGCTGGATGCTGACTAAGAGGGAGGGAGGGAGGGGTGAGGGAAACCCTGCTCCTCCTCCAGGCCGCCGCTCGGCCCTGGATTGGCTGAGGGGCGGGCCCTGTGCCAGCGTCGACTGCTGTGATTGGTGGAGGCTCAGCTGCAGTGAGGGTGCAGGTTCCTGCTGCTGCATCATTCCAGTTCTTCTGGACCGTGTGAGGCCCGTGGAACCGGAGCTGGGTCGGGCCGGACTCCGACTCTGCTGCAGTGGACCCTCGCGGTGCCGGGCCCGGTCTCCCATGATGCTTCAGGGCGTGCTGTGCTTCCTGAGTCAGAGACTGTGGTGCAGCACTGACTGCAAACCTGCCGACTCACCGCTGCCAGGAGAGGACCTCGGGGACAGGGAGGCTCCTCCTCAGGGAACGACGGGACACTCGTCCCACAGGACAGACAGAGTCACAGTGGAGCCCCCCCCAGGACAGGTAGGGTAACGGGTGGCCGTGCTGCTCAGGGGACAGTGAGGCAGGGTCCTCCTGCTGTCCCCTGCTGTCCCTGTCCCTCAGGCTGCAGGACCCAGTGAACTGAGGAGGAGCTCCTCCCCCAGGCTCCACCTGAGGAGGAGGAGCTCTATCGTCCTGCTTCAGGATTGAACTAAACTAAAGTTCCATGCTGACCTCTGACCTCTGAGCTGGTGGATTTATAAAACCTCGTCTCGTCTGTCTCCGTTGTCCGCTGTCACTGTCTCTGTGCTGCAGTGCAGCGTCCTCCTCGTTAGAGGAGCAGTCAGACAGCCCCTCCCCTCTGTGTGTGTTGGTGCTCCTGATAAGAGGAGCAGGAGGAGTCAGCAGAGATGGGAGGAGATGACTCCAACTGTTTTAAGAACAGTTCTCACATGAAGAGCTGATGGGGACGCGGACTCAGAAGACGTCCTCGGGCTGGACATACATACGTGTCTGGTGTTAGAGTTTAGTAAACAACTGTGTTTAAAGTTCATGTTCCCATTTCTGTCTTCACAGAAAGTAGTGAAAGCCGGGGACAAAGACCTGGACGGACAGTTGGACTTTGAGGAGTTTGTTCATTACCTCAGAGACCACGAGAAGAAGCTCCGGCTCGTCTTCAAGAGCCTGGACAAGAAGAACGATGGTGAGGACCCTTCAGGTGTCCCTCAGGTCCTGGTCTCAGACTGGAGGACAGACCAGAGACTCATGAAGTCTTTCCCTCTGCAGGTCACATCGACTCACAGGAGATCATGCAGTCTCTGCGAGACCTGGGCGTGAACATCTCAGAGGAGCAGGCGGAGAAGATCCTCCGGAGGTGAGTGTGTGCTCGTCCTCGGGGTCACAGCCGGGGGTTTGTTGCTGCTCGTCTGTCCTCATCGTCCCCCAGGTTGTCTCACTGTGACGCGTCTTGTCCTTCTAACCGTGTGTGTCTCTTCTCTCTGGCTGTCTCAGAATAAGGAGGGGTCATGTCTGGACCCCTGTCCTGTAGTAAGTAGAGGCTCCGCCTCGTCCAGGCCGCAGCCCTTTGCTTTCAACGGAGAAATGAATGAGAGCGTGCAGACGTCTGTGTTCTGTGGACACGGTCGGTTCATGATGTCTGTCCTCTCCGTCCACAGCATGGACAAAAATGGAACAATGACCATTGACTGGAACGAGTGGCGAGACTATCACCTCCTGCATCCGGCAGGAAACATCCCTGAGATCATCCTCCACTGGAAACACTCCACGGTACCTCCTCCTCCACCTCCTCCTGCTCCTCCTCCTGCTCCTCCTGTCAGCTCTGCTCTCAGAGTCCAGTCCCTCACAGCTGTGTCTCCTCCACAGATCTTTGATGTCGGAGAGAGTTTAATGGTTCCCGATGAGTTTACGGCAGAAGAGAAGAAAACTGGAATGTGGTGGCGACACCTGGTGGCCGGAGGAGGAGCTGGCGCCGTGTCTCGAACCTGCACAGCTCCTCTGGACAGACTGAAGGTTCTCATGCAGGTAACGAAGACCGTTGACGAGGGCTGTCCACACTCGTCCACAGGGACAAACCTCACTGGCGTGTGTGTGTCGCCCAGGTTCACGCCTCCAAGAGCAACAGCATGCACATCTCTGGAGGCTTCAGCCAAATGGTCCGTGAGGGCGGAGTCAGGTCGCTGTGGAGAGGCAACGGCATCAACGTCATCAAAATCGGCCCCGAGTCTGCCATCAAGTTCATGGCCTACGAGCAGGTCGGTGCTGGTGCCGCCCCGCGTCACTTGACCGCCGCATGTGTGACACGCCGCCAGTAAAGAGCGTCTCTGTGTCTCAGATCAAACGACTGATCGGCAGTAACCAGGAGACGCTGGGCATCGCCGAGCGGCTGGCGGCCGGCTCCCTGGCCGGCGCCATTGCTCAGAGCAGCATCTACCCCATGGAGGTGAGAGAGGGAGGGGCACGTTAGACCCGAGTGAACACATGTGAATCACTTCCTGTCCGCTCAGGTCCTGAAGACCCGGTTGGCGCTGAGGAAGACGGGTCAGTTCTCGGGCATCTTGGATTGTGCCAAGCAGATCTTCAGGAGGGAGGGCGTGGCTGCGTTCTACAAGGGCTACGTCCCCAACATGCTGGGCATCATCCCCTACGCCGGGATCGACCTGGCTGTGTACGAGGTGAGTGTGTGCGTGCGTGCATGCATGCATGCGCGTCCCTTCAGTCTCACTCTGGTTCTCGTCCCTTAGACGCTGAAGAACTGGTGGCTCCAGCGTTTCGCCACTGACAGCGCTGATCCCGGCGTGTTCGTGTTGCTGGCCTGTGGCACCACCTCCAGCACGTGTGGTCAGCTGGCCAGTTACCCTCTGGCCCTGGTCAGGACTCGCATGCAGGCACAAGGTGAGCGAGCGCAGCAGCTCAGACTGAGCGCGGTTCGGTCCGAACGTTCATTTGCTCTCATGGTTCATTCCTCAGCTACTCTGGAGGGCGGGCCTCAGATGAGCATGACGGGCCTGTTCAGACACATCGTCCGCACCGAGGGCGCCAAGGGTCTGTACCGAGGCCTGGCGCCCAACTTCATGAAGGTCATTCCGTCTGTCAGCATCAGCTACGTGGTGTACGAGCACCTGAAGATCTCTCTGGGGGTCCAGTCCAGGTGAGGAGGAGGCCGATCAACGGCCCAGGTCAACGCTCCACGGGTTCGAAGGATGGCCGTGAAGAAGGAGCCCTGTGGGAGGAGGAGACCTCGTTCCCACGCTGAGGACAGTGAGCGTGCATGGAGGTTCCAGTCCCCCTGTCTTTTCTTTGGTGCATTCCTCAGACCAAACCATCTGTCGTCACAGGACATTATTTATATTTGATATAGTGATAGGAGCCGAAAGTTTCCAGTTCACGACTAAATATCTATTTTTAAGACACTTCCAGGTCAAAGCTCCTTTGACCTCTGAGTGGTCAGCTTCCCATGGTGCCTTGGGCCGAATCAACGAGGTGTTCAGAGTCTGTGGGACGTGAATGCACTTTAAGGTTCTGGGCTTAATCCCTTTATTTATTACCGTATTTATTGATCAGTGGCTGAGTTCGGATTGATTGGGTTTAGTTTATTTTATTCTCGTTTTACCTGTGGTCGAGTCAAATGTCTCCACCTCCAAACAAAAGGGAAAAGACTTCCAAAATAAAGTCCTTCAAAGGATCCCTGGGGCCCAGCGGTGAACAGGCAGATGGAGCAGAACTTGAAATCAAATCAAAATAATTGAATGTGAATGAATTTGATTCACGTTTCCATCATGAACACGTGGGAACATGAGGACATGAATGTGAATGGATGATGACAGCTTCTGCATGTGGCCTGCTTTCCTGCTGCAGCATCAGATTTAGCATTACAATATAAATACATATTATATATTTCTAGTTTATTTTGATATGTTGACGTAAGGAGAAATAGGGAGAGTCGACAGCAGCTGTTTGTAGAATATTTATGCTTGTTTGACATCAGCTGTTCAATAAAGTAGTTCATCAGCGGAAGGGGTGTGTGTGTGTGTGTGTTATTTGAGGAGGAAGCGTCATGACTGACAGCTGTCACTGACTCCTGATTGGTCGAGGGTGTGTCTGTAACGTTTTTATAAAATATAAAATAATTTCAGTCCATTTAATTTAATGTTGGTTTGGTGTTTGTTGTTAAAGTATGAACGGCAATCAACAGAACGTGACGTCCTATTCTCGAACTACGTCAGAATTCACACGGAGCTTACGCAGAAAACGTCCTTTGGCGATTCAAACGCACAGTGTGATTGACGGCTGCCTCGGCCAATGGCGGCACAGCCTTCAGCCCGACAGAGAGGCTCTCAGCCAATGAGGAAAGAGTGGGCGGGGCCCCGGGCCCCAGCTACGTAAGCGTTGCCGCTGTGGAGAAGAAGCGGATTCTGGAAGCCATTACGCTGCGCAGCGCGCCGGAGCGGATCCTCCGGTTCTACGCACACTACGCACCGAGGAGGCGGCGATGGCGTCAGCCGCCAAGAAGCGGAAGATGAACTTCTCCGAGCGGGAGGTGGAGATCATCGTGGAGGAGATCGAGCGCCACAAACACACGCTGGTGAACCACTTTAACGCCGGAGTCACGCACATGGCGAAGAACAGCGCGTGGCTGGAGATCCTGAAGAAGGTGAACAGCGTCACCACCTGCCCGCGCGAGCTGGCCGAGGTCAAGAAGAAGTGGTCCGACATGAAGACCGAGGTCCGCAGGAAGGTGGCGCAGGCGAGGGCGGCCATCGAGGGCACGTCCGCGGACTGCACTCCAGTTCCCGTCATCCTTAGCGCCATGCAGCAGCGCATCTGTAACCTGCTGGGAGAGGCCACCATCATCAGCCTGTCCGCGGGGGACACTGACATCACCCTGTCTGCGGGGACACACGCCGAGTCCTGCGTCCCCCTGAGCGAGGGTGAGTCTGTCTGTGCGGGGGGGAGGAGGAGGAGGAGGAGGAGGATGAAGATGATGCTGACATTCAGGGAACATTCAAATTCAAAGATAAACTTTTCAGAATGTTTTTAACTGCAAACGTGGGCTCACATAAACATCTGAACCTCCTCGTCTCTTGAGTTTCAATCACATCACCCGCTCCTCTTCATCACTGTGTTTCAGCTGCTGCTTCAGCGCCCGGCTGCGAGGACGTCAAGCCTCTGAACAGTGAGTTGGTTTTCCTCCTGAAACAAACGTCTCAACACAAACTCTGAGAGTAACAAACGTCTCCTGTTTCCAGCTGAAACCACGTACCACGCGTTAGAGGACGGGGGCGTGGTCGAGTACTGCACCACCACCGTGAGCGACTCCGCCTCCACCGTCGTGGCCGCCGTCGAGGCTCCCGTAGAGATGCTGGCCTCCTCCTCGTCCTCCTCACCTCCTCCTCCTCCTCCTCCTCCTTCTCAGGCTCAGGCCAAACCTCAGGAACTGAAGAGCCGCATCGCCCTGAACTCCGCCCGCCTCCTGCAGGAGCAGCGCGTCACCAACGTCCACATCCGACAGATCGCCCAGCACCTGGAGGGCCAGAACGAGCTGCTGCACACCATGCGCCGCTCGCAGGAGGCGCAGGCGTTTGCACAGGAGCGACAGGCCCAGGCGCTGGAAGGGACGCAGGCCGCCCTGCTGGCGCTGGTGCAGATGCTCAGACCCGTTCTGAAGGACCTGCGCAAGTTCCTGCAGAGCAGGACGGAGGTCCCCGCCTCCAGCGGCTCCTCCATCGCAATGACTGACGGGTCAGGACTAGAAGAACTCAACAGACCGAAAACTCCAACTGTACCTCCGCCTCAGCAAACTGAGGAGGCGCAGTAGCCTGAGTGTGTGTGTGTGTGTGTGTGTGTGTGAATGCCCCCAGCAGCATGTACAGTTTTTTTTACTGATGTTTTATGAAAAGTAAAAGGTTTTGTTGACCCTGGTTTTTATTTTTTACTCCATGTCATAAACTGAGTTCCACCTGAAGCCACCAGCAGAGGGCAGCACCTGCTCACTGTCTGACCTGTGGCAGCGCTACAGACTCTCGAGATTTAAAACTTTGATTTCTGGCCTCTGAATGTTTGCAGTGAAATGAGATCATCTGAAGCTTCACGTGACCTGATGAATTCAGGGAGCAGCTTCTTCCTGTCAATCATTCCATCACCTCTTTATGACCCTGAAGATGTCGCCAGCATCACGCACGTGTGGGAAACATCTACGTTAGCATTTTGCTTCCCTGGAATTGTGAAGTGAAAACAGCATCAGGGTTTTTATTTGGTCTGACGTTATCTCCCTCTTCACAGATTCTGGATGTTTTAACCTTTAACTCTGAGGTTTCAGCCTCGGAAACGTGACCCATGACCTTTTTATTGAAAAAAAGCTTCCCTGGTGAAACACTGCAGTATTTTGTAGAATAGGGGGGACATGTTTTTATTTAAATCCTATGTTTGCTTTTCAAATATCATCAACAATACTACGTTAGAGTTTTAGTTTTAAAATTGGGGCCCTGCCGCTTTTCTTCGTTCCCTTCCCTGCTCAGACTTTGTGCACGGTCCCTAACTGTGAGGCGTTCAGGGACGGCTCACAGTCTCGGACACGGCGCCGCGGCAGCTCCGTCACCTGAGGGTTCAGGGGGAAGCGGCAGAAGATGCGCCGGGCTGAGCTGCGGTGAACACCCGGGACGGCCGCACGGTTCTCCCGCCGAGAGGATGACCGCGACCGGACGTCCGGCCGAAGATCACGTGTAAGAACGAAAGGTTTGTGTGAGTTGCGTTGTTTTCGTGGCAGCAGCTGTTTGCATAGCGAGAGGAGTGACGTCAGAGAGGAACGCGAGCTTGAGGTTGCGATGTGACCCAGGATGAGGTTTGAACTCACTCGGTTTGATGAGGATCAACTTCTGCTGCAGGTCCCATGATGAGTTCACTGCCTCAGCTCAGCTCCAGGACGTTTCTGATGAAGAAGAAGAAGTTCAAGTTCCAGGTGCACTTCTCCCTGGACCAGCTGACCGCGGTGCCCTTCGTCAACGGACTCCTCTTCTGTAAGGTTCGACTCATCGACGGAGGAGACTTTTCCATCCTGTCCTCCAGGTGTGTTCCTCTCACCTGCGGGACCTGAACACAACACCTGAGCTTCACCTGCTCAACGCGAATCCCCCGGGACCAGCGTCCCTGTATTGAGATGCTGGTCCAGAGCCACTGGAGTTCAACTGGTGTGTCCCTGGTCTGGAACAGTGTATTAGTTCTAGTGTCAGACCCAGACTAAATCAAAACAATGCGTCTTTAGTGCAGAAATGAAGCCAACACGTCTGTGTCAGTCTGTGCAGCTGTGGACAAACGTCCACTGCGTCCTGTCTGTCTCTTCTGGCTCTGTCACAGGAAGTGGACGTCTCAGATTTTAGCACAGGTGAGACAGTATGGTCTCGAAGTCCTGGTCCTCTTGAACCATCACTGACGTCGACATAAGGAGGGGCAAAGGTCAACGTGTCACACTCTCGTCTTGTGATATCACCTGAATTCTTATTGTTGCAGTTAGGGACAGAGGCTGAAGAGAGGAGGAATGGACGAGCTGATGAATCGGAGCCATCGTGTCTCCGGCTCAGCTCTGTCCTGGTTCTGAGGGCCGACATTCAAAAGCTTGTGTGGGTCACTGAGTCGGACTCTGACCCTTTGTGGACGCTCCCTTGGAGGAAGAATGTGTTTCTTGTGTGTACCTGCACAATGGAGTGTTTGTGGAGCAGGCTGGGCTGTGAGAACAGAAGTGGCAGGACCTGTCCTCCGTGTTCCAGGATTGTTTTCACCTGCAGACGTCGGGTTGCCCTCCAGATAAGAAGGAGACATTCCTCCGATAGAGTTAAAGTCCCACTGCTCCCGGGGAAAACTAAGTCGAGTCATGAAAGACATTTTGTGCCTCCCTCCAGCAGAGAGGACGTGTTGGGACACGCAGCAGACTCATGGCTGAGTCCTGGAGAATGTCAGGGCGCCAAGCGAAGAGTTTTATCTTTCACCCCATTCTCCATCCAAGAGTCTGTGAGGTCACATATCTGGATGCAGGTCAAAGGTCAAGGTCACAGAGACCTTGTGAACTCAGTGAATCGTCCTGGACCTTCTCTCGCTGCAGCAGATTTTTCAGTGTGAACATGACATCATCTGGCCAGATGAGTCAGAGCTGAGGGGTGGGCCCTCCAAATAATTAGTCATGATCCTTGATGAGTGTGTGTGTGTGTGTGTGTGTGTGCGCAGGGAGGAGGTGCAGCAGAACTGTGTCCGATGGAGGAAGAAGTTTTCATTTGTGTGTAAGATGAGCGCCAGCCCCGTCACTGGAGTGTTGGACCCCTGCGTCTGCAGAGTCTCTGTACGCAAGGTAAGCTCCCAGCAGCCCCCTCTCCTGTCCCTGCTCCCATTGTCTCACACTCTGTCCCTGTCCACTCTGCGTTCCAGGAGCTGAAAGGAGGAAAGAGCTTCTCCAAGGTGAGTCTGAGCCTGAAGTTTGGAGCATCTCAAGATGTTGGACAGCTGACCCTCAGGGCCGGTGGGTTTGTTTCTCCTCAGCTCGGTTTCGCTGATCTCAACATGGCAGAATTCGCTGGATCCGGTTCCACAGTCCACTGCTGCATCTTGGAGGGCTACGACACCAAAAACACCCGGCAGGACAACTCCATCCTCAAGGTCCACTCTCTCTCACACACACACACACACACAGGTCAGCACTGAGGCCGTTCACACGCCTGTGTCCTGTCCTCAGGTGACCATCGGGATGAGTCTCCTGTCTGGGGATCCCTGTTTTAAAACGTGAGTCTGGATCTAAAGCTGCGTCCACGCTGATGACAGCCAAGCTTCATGCTTCTTGTCTTCCTGTTGTCTCCCCAGGCCCCCCACCACGGCCAAATCTGTCTCCACTGGGGACGAAGACCCGACCCTGCAGCTGGACCGCAAGGGCGAGAGCACTGATGCCACAGCTCAGCCACCAGGGGGCGTCCTGGAGGCACCGCGCTCCTTCAAACCACGACAGGCGTCAGTACGGAGCTGCGGTACGAGGAGGCAGAGGACACGTGGGTCAGGGCCGCTCGGGACAACACAATGATGCTGGTGTGTGTGTGTGTGCAGGGCTGCCTGAGGACGGGGGCGGTCCAGACGACGTCTTTCGCTCCGGTCATTTCCGCAACTCCAGCTACGCCAGCCAGCACAGCAAGATCTCAGGTGAGTCCTGCTCCACCTGAGTGACGGCTCTCCTTTCCTAGCTCCTTTCCTAACTCCTGGCAGCGGCTCCTTCACTCCTTTCCTGGACCTTGTGACATATTCCATTTGAATCCAGTCATTACCCAGAAGCCCCTGGGTTGAAGAAAACAGAATGTTATCCATGGACATGTTTGATGTAAATGTCCAGATGTTGGACGGTGGACAGATGTGTGTCCTCTCCCCCAGGTTACAGCACAGGCCACTCCCGCTGCTCCAGCCTGACGGACCTCAGTCACCATAGAAACGCTTCGTCCAGCAGCAGCGCCTCCTGCGGCCCCGCCCACTCAGCCCAGCCTCCTCCCTCCATTCCCACTGAGCCTCAGAGCCAAGCGACGCCCACCAGACCAGAGCGCCCGCCTCCCCCCTCTGCAGCAGCGTTCATGACCAACAGATCGTCCAGGTAGGCACACACACACACACACACACACACACGCCTCTGCTGGACTCTTCCTCAGAGCCTGTTTGTCTCTTCTGTCCCCAGGAGGAAGAAGGACAGGGTGGAGCATCAGCACAGCTGCGTTGACGACACTCGCATCGACGCTGACGTCATCGTGGAGAAAATCCTCCAGAGCCAGAACTTCTCTGACGGCAGCAGCAGCGAAGGTACCGCGCTGGCGTGTTGGTGCTGAATGTTGGACCTGACCTGACCTTCTCTCTCCTTCAGACAGCAACCTGAGGCTGTTCGTCAGCAAAGACGGGACCACCACGCTCAGCGGCTCGCTCGCCAACAGGTTCGACCTTCGACCCCTCGGCTCTGCTGCTCGTGGCTTTTTATCCACCTTCTCCTTCATGGTGTTCCTTGTTTTCCAGAGAAACTCCTGGCACTTTTGAGCCGGTCGTCATCGAGACTCATGGAGACTCAGCGAGTACGTGACGTCACGCTGCAGCTTCAGCAAACATCTCCAAACTTCCATTAAACGTCCGCCGAACACAAGGAACAGAGATTCCGATTCCTCTGACCCCTCGGCCCCTGCAGACTGTTGTCCAACACTGAAATGATGCGTTCCAATTTCAAGTTCAATTTCTCTTCCTGTCAGCTTTGGCTCATGTTGTAGTGAAATGCGTCAGATTCCTGGTGAATCCGTCCTGATTGTTTTGTTAGGGTTGAAGAGGAGGCTTGAACTGCATCAAAATATTTTATCGATTGATTTATATCAGTGTGACATTTTGCACAGGTTTCTCTCTGGTGAGGGTTTTTAAAAACCACTAAAAGCAGATGAACACGTTTCACTCTGTTCATTCATTCCTCACGAGTTCAGGAATCATGTTATAACATTTGTGAGGAGAGAGATTGGAATCCTCTTAAAACAGCGCCCCCTGCAGCCACATCTGTCGACATGTCATTTTCGGACCAGCAGGCTGGTCTGCACATTTTCAAGGTTTTATGTTCGAGCTAAAATCAAACACTTGTATTTTCGTCTTGATGAATCTGTGACTGTAATGAAAAAAGACCTTTTTCTTCTGCGATATTATGAAATCATTATGAAACCTTTGGTCCATGCATGAGGTGAATGGGATTTTTCTCTTGGATCATTATAATGGGAATATGTTGCCTTTGTACTGGTGAGCATGACGTAATTGACGTTAAACAGGGTTTGGTGAAGAGAATATAAATATGTGTATTATGACACGGGAGCTGTAATCATCACACACATTTATGAAATAAACATTGTCAACTTCAGGGGTCAGTTTCTGTTAACTCTCCATTTATAAATGTTATAATTTATTATCAGTTAACTCTTCTCCTTTGAGCTCCGTCCATCGGTCACCATCAACCAACAACTCGGGGACAGTCTGCGCTGTGGCCAGCGGGGGCAGCAGAGACCCGCTGGAGCTGAGGACAAGCCACGAAGAAGAACAGCTGGTGACGTCGCCAGTCAACAGAACGCGTCTGACATGGTGAGAAAGAAAAATAAGAGAGGGAACAACATTAAAGAGGAATTCTCTCCTGAAGAGATAAAGACGAGCTGAAGGTGAACAGAGAGTCCGAGGTTCAACACGGAACAGCAGACACCTGGAGTCGTTACCCGGCGATGAGGCTAGCACCGAGCTAGCACCGAGCTAACACCGAGCTAACACCGAGCTAGCACCGAGCTAACACCGAGCTAACACCGAGCTAACACCGAGCTAGCACCGAGCTAACACCGAGCTAGCACCGAGCTAGCACCGAACTAGCACCGAGCTAACACCGAGCTAGCACCGAGCTAACACCGAGCTAGCATCTAATCCTCGAGACTCCAATTCATTTGTTACGATTCAGTTTGAGGAGTTTTAGGTCCGAACAGCAGCGTCATCGATCACTGACCCAGTTCATATCTGAACAGATTCACATGCACTATGCTCATGTGAGGGGGCGGGGTGGTGTCTGGTGTCTGGTGTGTGTGTGTGTGTGGGGGGGGGGGGCGTAACACGACTGTGACGTAACACGGTGACGCCACACTTGGTATTTTCATTAATGAGCTGTGTTGGTTTTAGGCGACAGGAGTGGACCAGGCCGTTGGAGTGAGTCTCATCGTCTTCAGCCTCCTGTTGTTCACGTACTACTCAGTGTGGGTCATTGTCCTGGTATGTCCTCACTCACGTCCTCACATGTGTCCTCACTGTGTCCTCACTGTGTCCTCTTTGATCTCTAACTTGCATCAGATCTTTCTGACTCATCCAGAGATGGCTGCAAATGGAGAAGTTGTGACTCAAGCTGATGATTCAGAGTGTTTTCACTGAATTTAGACAAAATGCTGGAAGAAACAACTTCAGCGTTCATCCAGTGACAGCAGCATGATGCAGAGAGAAGTACTTTTAACAACAATCACATCTCCCAGTTTGGTCCGCCAGGCACCGCCCAGTTTCCCCTGTATCTCTCCAGATGACCAGAGAAGCACCGGGTCTCCTCCTTCGACCACTGCTGCTTCAGTTTCCACTCATTTCAGGTTTACAGTTGAATGAGAAACTCCGACAACAGATGGCCCGCGCACCAGATATTTACAAAGATAACCCCCGCCCCCCCGGCTCCTAACATAATTTGGTGCTTCTCTCT
The DNA here is from genome assembly GCA_016785235.1 of Pseudorhombus dupliciocellatus. Lineage (NCBI taxonomy): Eukaryota > Metazoa > Chordata > Actinopteri > Pleuronectiformes > Paralichthyidae > Pseudorhombus > Pseudorhombus dupliciocellatus. The sequence goes on from JAFBJW010000063.1 coordinate 161,770, forward strand.
GGCCCAGCAAAGAGTCGCTGGCTGTTAAGCTCTGGTATTAAACACCTGGAACTAGCAGCAGCTGGATGGAGACGGCCTAAGATAGTTTAGATTGTGGTCTGTGTTTTGAAAGGAGTGTTTCCCGCTCTCTCTATGAATCATGTCACCATTAAAGTCCTCCCTCACCTCAGGGACGCCCTGTGAGAGTGATCAGGATTCAAACACCAGCAGTAGTTTTTAAAAAGTTTCCAGATGAAATGTATGATGGGACATTTTCTTCTTCTCCAGCCTTTTGTTGCCAGTGATCACGTTTTGCAAAAGTATTTCCTTCCTCGGGAGTATTCCGTCATCCTCCCTGGGATCGCAGCCGTGGTCCTGCTCCTCTGCATCGGTGAGTGAGACTGACTGATTCCAGCATGAAGGCGTACTGTGTATTAAAGCTGAGCCCTGTCCCCCCACAGGAGCCTTCACTGCTCTGATCATGTGGAAGAATCGGAAACCAAAGAAAGTGGACTGACGAGGACTTTTGAATGACTGTACGTTTAAATACACAACAGCAGTGTCTGTGGAGGCCCCGCCCACTGAGAGAGAACCGGAAGGATGATGTGGATTCTTTAGATTTGTTATAAAGTGTTTATTTTATATGGTCGCTGTGGTTTGAATCAGCTTGTCTGTTCATGCTGCCCCCTGCTGGCTCAAGTGAGAATTACTATGTTGCCATCAATGTCTTGAAAAGACTTGCTAAGCTAACAAGGCTAAAATCTGCCCATAATGCATCAGGTTGGGCAGATTCTGGGCGGAGCAGTGCGGCTCTGAACTCAGTAAATCCTGTGACATGTTGTAAAGGAGTCAGGTGTGTGTAACGTGCACGTTCTGCCAATAAAATGTCCCTGACAACACGGATTCGTTGACTCTGCAGCCAAGAAACTGCTAACAGCTAACACTAACAGTCACACACACACACACACACACACACACACACACTCAGCCCTGCAGTTACTGTCTCACACACAGCTCTGCTCTGCTCCGTGAGGTGAGTGAATCTACTGATTCATCTCTGTCTGATCTCAGTTCACAGACTGTTTCGTCAGATATTTCATCGTCAGAGGATTTGACCAACACCTTTAAATCAGAAAATACAAATAGTGTTTGATTTAAAACACTTCATGGTGTTTCTTCATCGGGAGAGGTCCCGTTTATTAGTTCAAATGTGTCAGGGTCATCACATCACGAACGAAGCCTACTTTGATCCATGTCCCTTCTGCTAACATGGAGAAGGCACTGCAGCCAGATGTCGTCCATCTTGATGTGTGTTGACTGATGGGGATCAAACGCTCAGATTGATTCTCTAGAATGAGACACTGCACCTTTAAACCAGCTGCCCTCTGTCTGTCTGTGAGACCCGTCCACTCTCGCCCTCAGACGCCATCATGCGTGGTCGTGGTTGACAAGAAGCCGCCCAGGAGCTACTCGTTGCCAAGGGACCGGCTCACTGTGATGTAAGAGCCAGTGAGAAAACACTTGACGTGAGTCACTGTGATGAACGCTTCGTTTCCACGCCGTGAAAACAAAGGTTCTCGTTTCAGGTGCAGGGACATTTTGAAAAGAGGATGGTTGTATTCAGGCGTTGAAAAGAGGAATCTTCTTCTTTTATCTTTCTGATTGAAGCTGCTGTGACCTCAGTGAAGGGAGGTGGTGTTCGGGTGACGGCCATCGACCATGAAGCTATTATCCCTCAATGCTGGTCTCCATGGTTACCCTGTCAAAGGCCCAGCTGATCGTCAGCTGTCCTTTGTCGTGGTGTTTGTGGCTGGCCTCTGTGGCCTCCTCGCTCTCACTCTGATTGCAACCTGCTCTGCTCTGTGGCTCAGTGCAGATGAGATGTCGGCAGCAGGGAACCCGGGGAGCGGACGCCAGCGGCGCTCCATGAAGAGGAGGCGGTGGGGGGGCCTGAGGCAGCAGTGGAAGCTTCTGGGCCTGTTTGAGATCGACCAGCAGCACGAGTTCTACAGCCTGACCTGCATGATGAAGGAGGGGCTGTCGGCCGCCATCCAGAACACCAGCGCAGTGAGTGAGGCCGTCACAGCTCTGTCCCGCCTCCTGCTGCTCCACAGGCTCCGCCCCTCGCAGAGACTCTGGCCTTCAGAGTTCGTCTTCAGAGTTGTTTGGAACGGTGAATTTTAAAGGGTCAAAGGTCACTGTCATCATGAGAGGATATTTAAATGTGGTTTGTGTGGTCGCAGGTCAGAGGTCAGAGCTGAGCAGGAGCCATCGGACGTTACACACACAACTGCTCTGTGTTGTTTACTTGTTAAATGCCCATCTGTCTGTCCCCTGTCCCCTGTCCCCTGCAGACTGAAGTGTCAGACGATGACTTCAGGTCAGAGGTTTCTCAGATTCATAAGGTGAGTTCATGAACACCTGAATCGGTGTGTGTGATTCCAGCGGTCTAACCAGCTGTGTGTGTGTGTGTGTAGGACTTCATCATGCAGACGTTTGCAGGCCCCGTGTTCTCCAGCCTGCGCGGCTCGCTGGGCCTGACGGAGCAGGAGTACGAGCAGTCGCTCTGCTCTGACAGCTGCTACCTCCAGTTCATCAGCAACTCCAAGAGCAAGGCCGACTTCTTCCTGACGTGAGCCGCCATGCGCACACACACACACACAGGTCCTCTGTCACGTGATGTCTCTGAGTGGACAGGAAGGTGGATGACATGGAGTGAGGCTGACGTTCCGTGTTTCCACCACCAGGGGCACTCTGCTCAAAGCTGGTTCTAGGATGATGTCATGAGAAAACATGCTTCATCCTTTGAAATGGAATTACGTGCTTTCCGTCATGTGAGCTCAGCTCGTCATAGCTACATACTTTAGGAATGTGATTACAGCTTCTCTCAGCTATCTGAGTGTTATTGTTGATATAATGTTTAACACACTTATAGCAGAGAACACGTGTTATTGAGCCCCGCCCACGCAGGGCAGCCAGATGTCTGCAGAGGTACAGACGGCAGTGGATCACTCAAGTAATGACCAGACATGAGTCAGCATATTACCCAGCGTGCTGTTCACCTCTGAACTTCCAGAAACGACAAACGCTTCTTCTTGAAGACCCAGAACAAAAGAGAGATTAAATTCCTTCTATCCAACCTGAAGATCTACATGGAACATCTGAGGAGGTACCCCCATTCCCTGCTGGTCAAGTTCCTAGGTACATATACACACACACACACCAGTGACGTGCGGTGAGGTTCATGGCTGGTGAGGCACTGACGTCATCAGTCACATTTACAAACATATGAACCCTGCAGAGCAGCTTATTCACCATTTGACTGGCAACAGTTCACATTTCAACATTTCATCGCGGCATACAGAGCGACAGCAATACCGGCAATCCATGGTGAGGCTCAGCCGGCTGCTGCCTCACCGCACGTCTCTTCTGAGCATTAGAACGGTAAATGTGAAAATTCAGCGATTTTGAAAAAAAAAAAACATCTAAAAATGGTGAAGTTACAGGGAAAAAAACTTAAAAGTACACATTAATGAATAAATATAACCATTTATTTTTTCATTTTATATTTTTTTCTTTCCATGGTGACGAGTGAGGCCGTGCCTCACCTGCCTCCCCTGACCTCACGTCACTGACACACACACACACACACACACACACACCTCTTCCCTTCAGTTGGACCACTGAACAAACCTGTTGGAGCAGAGATCACCTCGGGCTGCGGTTCAGCGGGATTTTAGAAATGTTGTGTTAGTCTGATCTGAAGTCTGATCTGAAATCAGTGGCGCTGATAGATGCCCGCTTGTTGTTCCAGGTGTTCACAGGATCAAGGTGCCACACAGACGGAAGGTGATGTCACGTTTTTCTGTTGCCACAGCAACACCAAGACTAAGAATCACGACAACTTGGCATGTTTGGGTCTTTGCAGAAATATTTCATCGTCATGCAAAGCGTGTTCTACCCGGACGACCGGATCAGTGCCAGGTGGGTCCTGGGGGTCCTGGGGGTCCTGGGGCGGCTCACATGGGCGCAGCCTCTTTGATGTCTTCTTCTGAGATTTGTGTTCCCAGGTATGACATCAAAGGCTGTGAGGTGAGTCGCTGGACGGAACCGGTCCCGGAGGGAAGCCACATCATCGTGGTCCTCAAAGATCTGAACTTTGAAGGGCAGCACATCACCCTGGGTAAACGACCACAAGCCGACATCTCAGACACCGAGTCCCACGCTCTCTGACCTCTAATGTGTGTGTGTGTGTGTGTACAGACCGGCAGCGTCCATGGCTGCTGCAGCAGGTGGAGATCGACACACACTTCCTGCAGCAGCTCAACGTGTTGGACTACAGCCTCCTCCTGGCCCACCAGCCCCTGCAGGACGACGAGCGCCACCAGAGTCTCTCCTTCGCTTCTCTCATTGTGAGAACCAAGAGGTCAGTGACGCACGCCTCAGGAGACAGAGACGGACGATGATGTCACCGCCAGATGAACGAGTCCACTGAAGACCTCACTGTGTCTCTGCGCTGTCCCCTCAGGTCTGTGAACCCGGGATCCAGCCCGGCCCAGGCGGGCGCGTCTGCCGTCCCAGGCGAAGTCCCGCAGGAGGACTCCGTCTTCCTCGTATCTGAGGGGGACGGAGGATGTCTGAAGTCTCCCCAGGCACGCCACAGCTGCCCTGAGCCCGCTGGGCTCCCGGACTTCAAGGCCCAGAACAGACGTTTGCTGCCCGACCTGAAGAACCCTCTGCACGTCATCGATGGGCCCGAGCAGCGCTACTTCATCGGCATCATTGACATTTTCACCGTTTACAGTTTCAAGAAGAGGCTGGAGCATTTGTGGAAGAGGCTGAGACACCCGGGCCGCTCCTTCTCCACCGTCAGGCCGCAGACGTACTGCGTCCGGCTCTGCCAGTGGGTCCAGGACCACACCAAGTAGTCAGCCCTTCTGAGCTGTAACACGCACGCTGTACCTGATGTCTGCACGCAGAGTGATGTAACCTGAGTCCGGTGGATAAAGGATGTGTCAGAGATGAGATGCTTGTCCTGTTTCATTGTCCACACACTCACCTTCACCAGTCTGAGCTGCTGGAGCAAACATGGCTGCCCCTGTAAATATGATAGGTCAGATATAACGGGCCTTACATGAAAACATCTGCGGGTGTTTACAGCTGTGACGGGGGAAATCTCTGTTTGATTCATCCACCCATTCAGGCGTCCTCCAGGACACGGCGGACACACGGAGCTTCACACATGTTTGGATGACTTCATCGTGTTTGGAAGATTCCTATGAGATCAGGTCTATTTTTAGCTCAGTTGTTGAAACTTAATGATACACACAAGAGGCGTGCCCTCATGATTCGTTGACAGCCTCAGGCCGTGCTCCTCCTCCTCCCACACACACAGATGAGGCAACTCCATTGAGGAGTGGAGGTGTAGGCGGCGGCTCATATAAGACTGCATCTATGAATATGAGGCCGGAGTTGAAGAGCCGCCTGGAGAGAGAACACACAGACCTGCTGCTGCCAAGGGACAGATGCTGAACATGCTGCCAACTGACGCCTTCTTGGGGGAGGAGGTGGTGATGGGGAGTGGCTTGGAGCCCGTGTGCATCCTCAGCAAACACTGCCGGGACATGAAGCAGCAGGAGACGCGCCTCAGGCTTGTCACCCTGCTGCTGCTCATGGGCTGCTCAGCTCTTTACATCTTCACCGTCTGCACGGACCCCAGGAGGGGAGAGGGAACCCCCGAGCACCACGTGAGTTCTTCAGCTCCCCCCTCCTCCTCCTCCTCCTGCTCCTCTGCTGGCGCTGACTCCAGATCTGTGTCAGCAAACTGTTGACTGTTTGTGCTGAGTTCAGAACCTCATCCTCACTCTGTTCTGCTCTGCTCTGTTTTCAGGGCACAAGGGAGCAAAGGGCAGCCAGCCCCCAGGAGGGGCTGTGTACTCCAGGTATGCTCCTCCTGCTTTACTAAATTGAAGTATTTATATTTCGTCTGATGTCTGATGGTCATTTTTGTGCTGGACCTGTCCACAGGTGGTACTGAAGACAAGCCCAGTGCTGCTGGATTCTACATTTACCTCAGTAAGTTTCACTGTGAGGTGGCGTCCAACACGCTCCCCATCCTTTAAAAAGTCCTTCAGACGTGTCTCGTCTGACCTCAGGCAACTCGACATGAGAAGATGGCGGATGGGGCGATGGAGACATCTTCCTGTGTGTCTGCGTCGGCTGACAGAGCACTGACTGATCCTCTGTTTCCTCCCTGCCCTGCAGAGTCCGTACCTGAAGACAACAGGGACGTCAACCTGCCCATCAAGCTGAGGCGGTTTTTTGCCTTAGGGATCGGCTACAATGAAGAGGAGCGAGCCGTCACGATCAGTCAGAGTGGCGTGTATTTCCTCTACATGAGTGTTTCCTTGGTTTGCCACAATATCGGAGGAACATCATCGTTCAAGGCGTTTCAGATGCGGCTATCATACCCGGGCAACCCCAATCACACCATGGTGTGGGACGGGTTCACGTGTCCCCCGCAGGAATCCAGGAGCGTCTTCATGGGGGAACTGTTTGAGCTAGACCAGGGGGACCAGGTGAAGGTGTTCGTCGAGTCTGGATATGAACAGATCAACAACCTGTCCTTTGGAGGTTATCTGGTGTCCACCGTGTTCACTAATTGATCTGCTTGTGTTTACGCCGGTCGAAGCGCGGTCATGCAGCCGATTCTTCAGACGTGTTTAAGGTTATAGAACTATATGCGACGAGACATGCATCAAACTGAAGATTATATTTCTTGGATTGTCTTTTAGGATTTTCATATTACTACTGCTTTTTATTCATGAATGTGTTTTTGTACAACCTGGGACCCATGTATTTATGGAATACACAGAGAAAAAGAACTGAGCTGACACAATATTTCACACAGAAATAGGTGAAAGTAACTAAAGCTATAAAGATTATTTATGTCACATCGGAATCAAACCACTGTCAATGTGAATAAATTAAATGTGTTGAAGAATGAATGTATCTCTTTATTTGATGTGATCAGTTCTCTGCATTCTAACAACAGACACGGACAGCAGGGGGCGATAGAGCTGACGGGTGGGACGGTGAGCGACTGAGTGGGCGGGGCTGGTGAAACTCACGACGCCCCAGCTCTAAAAGCATTCTGGGTGTGGAGGGAAGCGCCAGAGTCTGAGTCACGAGGTTTCACTCTCGCTTGTTTCGAGTACAGCGAAACAAACGAGAGCTGTTTTATTTTGAAATCTGGGCGGACGTCCTGTTTCCGGCTCCTGTCACCTGTTCCCTGCACCTCCCTGCACCTCCCGGCTGCCAGCTCCGTCCCGGGCCGTCTTTGTCTCGAGAAGACCGCGTTTGGACCATGTGAATCTGCTCTCTGTCTCACGCGAGGTGCTGGACACTCACAGTCACGACGTGTTTACCTTGAGTCAAATAATAATGTTGTGTTTATTACTGCACACGTGACATGAGGGGAAATAACCGTGGCCAGAGTCTGGATACAACGTTCTGACGTGGTCAAACAGTGCCCGCCCATTCGAGCCGTTGCGGATGTCGTAACGAACTCTAACTTGGTGCACCTGAGTCAAGTCAGTGACGTCACTGAGATGCTGTTCAACTTCTGTGCACGTTTCGGGTATGTGGTTGGATGATGAGGAGAAGGGGCGGGGTCAGTGCAGGCAAAGCGACAGGCTGTTGTATGGAGGAGTCATGGCAACGGTAATAGTTTCAGCAATAAAGGCGTGGTTATCACCTGGTTATCAGCTGCGGTCACATGCTACAGTATTGTATTTGTTTATTTATATATTTTTATATATATCTGTGTATTATGTTGTATTGTCCCCCCCCCCCATGTCATGTCTGACACGCGGAGCCAGTAGAGACGTGATGTTCAATCATTTATTGCAACAACACTCTAAATTCTAAATGAGAAAATAACTTAAAACACAGAATCAGTGACGTGTGAAGAACACACAGGGACGTTGTCCAGCTGCCTCTCAGTATTGGTGATGAGGCAAGCAGCACTTTACATCATGTCACAGTGATGAGTAAACCAACATGTGGCGACCTGAATCCACACACGTGGACGAGCCATGAGTCATGCTCAGTTGCTGCGTTGTTTACTTCATTTCAGGGGAGTTCTCACACAAAATCAAAAGGTGCACCCGCAGGACTGTTGCTGTTGCTACGGTTACGCTCAGAGACGCCCATGATCTCATTGGTCACATGACTCGACAGTCTTTCACAGACTTTTGATATTCCTGTCTCAGCGATACTTCACAGAGCCCCTGAACGCTCCACAGAGTCATGTGACCTAGAAGATGGACAGTCGTAACCGTGGCAACATCAGTTATGACATGTAACATCCACACGCTGAGGGAAACTGACAGGTAGGTAGGTAGGTGTGTAGGTGTGTGTGTGTGCGTCCATCCATTAGCTCAGCAGTTCGAGGTAGGTGACGGGGACTTTGCCCTTCTCGTTCCCTCGTTCTCCAATCAACCAATCAGGGTCCATTCCTGGTACGGAGTGGACGGTGATGAGCTATAGAGGCAGACAGGAGACAAGAGCAGCGTTAGGGCACGGCGAGGGGTGAACAGGTCAGCGTGTGACTCCTCCCCTCCAGGCGCTGCAGTGTTTACAAGTTACAGTCTGCAGGAGACAGAGGCTGAGGAGAGGAGCTGCAGCACAGTGACCTGCGACTCTACGTCTCATAAACCTTTAACAGTGAAGAAAAGTGATGCATACTGGGAAATCCCCCAGTGAGAGCGATTAACAGTGTTCTGATAATGCTTGGTGTGTAAGCCGTGGCAAAGGAGAGTCAGATGAGTCACAGCTCTGAGGATGTTAGCAGAGACTGAGTCAGAGCCGCACTGCACCTCGTCTGCCAGCAGGGACAGCTCGCCGACTCCATGGGCGTCGTAGTCATACAGGACTTTGGCCTTTCGGGTTCCGGTGACAGGTAACTGACTCTGCTCCACAGCTAGCGTGCCAACCTCTTTCCGCCCGGCTGGCAAGGACGAGGCTGGAGACTCGGGAAGGACAGCAGAATGGACGGAACTGACGGCGTTTGAGCGTCTGGGGACAAATAAAGGACGTGAGGCATGAACCCCCACTTACCCCATGATCCAGGTATGTTAATAACAATAAGTCTTTCTTTGTTAAGCACATTAATCACCAGACTGGAGAAAATAAACAGTTATTTTTAGAAAGTCTGGAAGAGGTTCAGTCACCGATGATGCATCAGAGTGTGTCAACACGTCTGAACTTTTGTAACTATGGTTACTGGTAGCGAATTCCCCCCCCTACGCACACACATGCATTTAGAGAAACAACCAAAAGATCTTTCCCATCAGCTGAGACTGGAGAGTGAGATTCTATCAACCCATCAGATTCTCCCCTGTGTGCTCCCATTTGTAGGAAGTCCTTCCTGTATCGTGCCTTCGCTGTCTAACAACGTCTCACAGGATGTCTTTAATGTCTTTCTGTTTCCTCACGTTGACCCTCCCTGAGACACGAGCAGGCTCGGCGACCTGACCTGTGGAGCTCCCTCTGCAGGTCCTGCATGTAGTGGTGACACTGGGCGTAGTACGTCGCCTGAGCCTCGGCGAAGTCCTGCAGACACCTCTGGTGGTTGAGCTGTGGACAGAAAGGAGACATGTCCTCACGAGACTCGACAGGTTTCCAGTCAACTGGACGGATGTTTTAACAGAGCTGTTGGTGTGACTCTGAGAGAAGTCGAGAGTTCATTTTGATGATTCATGTGTCTCAGATGTGGCTGACTCACGTGTGTGCTGCTAATTCCTTCCAGCAGGAGGCGCGTGACCTCGGCCTGGCGGTCGAACTCTGTCTGAGCGACACGCAGCTCGTGCTCCGCCTGCAGGAGGAAGCAAGGAGCTGCAGAACCACACTCTGATCCAAACTCGGTGAAGACGTGTGGCCACACTTACCTTGTCCACCTCCTCGCTCAGCAGCTGGAGAGAGCACACATGAGTTAGAACATCAGAGCTTTGCTCGCTCATCAGTCGCACGGTTCTGAACCGAGAGCTGCACCATGTGTGACCTTTACTCTACATTCTGCAGACGCAGATGTTGACAGGCTGCTGTGCTGCGCCCCCTGGTGCGGCGCTCACATCACGTCTGTGACTGTGGTTCAGCAAGTGGAGAAGGTTTACACAGACGACGTCAACGTGTGGAGGGAGATACTACATGGACCAGGAGAACCTCTAACGTTCTACCACGGCACACCAACGCCTCTAAACCACAGGGTTCTACTGCTGTCACCAACAGAACCTTCCTCTGCTCCCATGCAGCCGGGTCCAGGGCCACGTCCCAGCTCCCACAGCTGCTCGGCAGCTGATCCAGACACAGAGACACGTTTCTTACAGTGCATGGATCAGTCAGGGACACGTCAGGGACACGTCAGGGACACGTCAGGGACACGTCAGGGACACGTCAGACTTCGGTCATGTGATGGACAGCAGTGAATGAAACAGAAGGTCCAGCGTTTGTTCGCGGGTTAGCTTAGCGTAGTGTCTTACCGCCGATGCGCTGGCAGAGAGGACGTAGTTTCGAGGCCTCGTCTCCTGAAAATCTGGAGCAGCCTTTGAATAGGAGCAGGAGGAGGAGTCATAAACTGAGAACCATTCAGTGAAGACACTATGGACATGATCTGTCTTCTCCATGTTAGCAGACAGGACATGAGGAAGCTGAACTCATCTGAGATGAAACTCACTGCTGCTTTAGCTTCGGCCAGCTTCGCTTTTTTCAGACGAGCTTTGCAAATGTCCAGATCCAGCCGTCGGTTCTCCAGAAGCTTCCTCTCTTTCTGCACCAGACGAGAAGAACAAACACTGTGACGTGGAACCACACAGACGCAGCTGCTGAACATTTTGAAACAGTCTGAAATGTCCCGAAGCGTCACAGCGTCGCTCAGACTCACTGAAATCGTCCTCCAGTCTCCTTCCAGGAAGTTGCGTAGAGGAGTGAGGAAGGAGATGGCCGAGGTCTGGAGGAACTCTCGCTCGGCTCCTCCCAGTTTCTTCTGGTACTCTCCGACAATGATCAGTGTGCTACCTACACACACACACACACACACATACGTAACACACGCTAAGGACAATCTCTGTTGGTTTGGTACTTTATCTAAAATGGGTTACAAAGTGCTTCACAGGATACACAGGTGTGTGTGTGTGGTTCTGATGGACCTCCACTGACCGTACGGCGTCTCTGGACCAAACTCCTGAGCAGCATCCAGCATGTATTGTCCCAGCAGCTCTGCATTGGTGGTCCTGGACGGAAGCTTCTTGTCCAGTTTGTCGTAGATAAACTCTTCGATTCGAGCGCCTGAGCAGGTGAATCAAAGTCAACACTCGTTCCATCTCATTTCTGAAGGTGTTTCTGTGTCGTCATTCAAACACCACTAAAGAAACGCTCTTGAGAGTACCTGGTGTCCCTGAAGGCATCAGTGTGTAACTCAACACGTGCACCTGTCACTGAAACTCAAGTACGGCGCGTCTTCTTCATGTGTTCAAGCTGCACGCCTCCACAAACAGCTGATCAGCTCGTGTTTACACAGTTTTGTGATTTTGGACCCTGAACTTCCTTTTCCTGTTTTATTTTGAAGTTTTGTACCTTGTGTGTCTGTCTGCACTTGACTTCCTGCTTGATTTGTTTCCAGCTGCTGTGACTGGCTGCTCCCTGACGTGTCACACCTGAGTTCAATCAGCTCGTCGTCTCAGAGTATTTAGTGTGTTGCTCAGGTTGGGTTCTTGTTCTTGCCTTATGTCTGAGTTTGGACTGTCTCTGTCTCTGTCCCCTTCACTCAATCATTGATTTCCATCTGCTTGTTAAATTGATCTTTTATTTCTCTGCAACAGTGAAATTAAGATTTGACAAACGTTTCTAGTGTGATGTGGACTTAAGACCACATCCATAATTAGCACTGATTAGGCCCCCCCCACTCACCTGTGTGATCGACTGAAGCAAGAAAAGAGACAAACAGAGCTGCTGAGGGACAACATGGACAGAACACTGTTCACTGTGGACATGGACAACATGTTGAGCCAGTGGACGACCCCCCCCCCCCCTCCCGACATACTTGGGTTGGGCTGCAGCAGAACCTCAGTTTGCCTCAGTATCTTCTCGGTCCAGTTCTTGGTTCCGTCAGCTCGACTGAGGAGGTTCTCCAGGTGCTGGTCCAGCTCGGTTCTCTCAGCCTGACCCAGTTTCTCCTCAGTGAACTGCATTAGAGTGGAGGGGGGTGGAGCTACATGACGTCACGTGAGTAAATCCTAAGCGTTTAACACACCTGAAAACACCTTGATGAACCTGCGACGCCATCTTTATTCTGGTTTAGGTGCAAAGCTAATAACTTTCCCATGAGCCTCAGCTATTATCAGTGTTACCAAGCTAAAGATGCTGCATTAAACACGGTTCCATTAGCGTGCTAACATGCTGCATTAAACACGGTTCCAAATGCTATCCCTGTTAATAGTATGTTCACTGTTAGCATGCTAACATGTCCCGTGACCTCATGTCGACTGTGTATTTTGCATAGTAAAGTAAAACATGTACTTTCTTTACAACGCGTCATTACAGTTGGAGTCAGTGTGACATATATTTCTATAGATTTAACACTATGCGGGGGGGGCGCTGCGTGTCACGTGGCTAAAACACCTGCTCGCGGCTTCAATAATAAATGGAGGATTAGCATGGTGTGCGTGCGTGCGGATTAGCGGCCCGCAGCTCCGGGTGCTGCAGCCGGACGCGGGGACAGCCTGACGGGGCATCACTGCTCCTCTGGCCGGCTCTTACCTGCACGGCCCGGGTGAAGAAGACTCCAGCGTCCGAGGCCAGTTTCTTCACGTTGAAGTCCATGATGGAGGCTCGGGGCTCGGGCTCAGTGTTTCCCAGCTGAGGAGAATCCTCTGATCAGCTGCCGCCGTTAATAGTGCCTCTTCACGGACACTCGGAAATGTCCGCTTCGCCCGGGCTTTCAAGAGCCCGCCCCCGCACCGAGTCACGACATTGATTTCAGAGAAAAGAGCCGGCGCACATTCCCACTCCATCTTTATTGCTCACTCTTTCCTTTACACAGACCAGGAGAATCCACACAGATCAAATGCTCCTCACCCAGATTTGGATTACAAGTACAAAAGAAAGGACAGCGTGTTGACACACTCCAGAGACGTGAAATCAGTTTGTGACACAGCAGTTTCTCCAAACATTTCTTTTGTGTGTCAGCACTTACATCTTTATAAATATTCGGTAACAGTCAACAACCCACAGGAGCTACCTGCTGTCGTGTTTCTTCCTGGGAAGACTGAATCTACTTTCTACCCCAAGCACCTTAAATCAAACAGCCTCTAACGTCTCCAATTCAGCTCTGACCTCAGTTCAATTCCAGACAGAAACATTTTGCGAGTCTCTGATGAAGCTTATATCAACGTGAACGTTAGTAAAAATAGAAATTAAAACACGACTGTACCGATCAGATTCCAATACGCTGGAACTGCCAGTGGCAAAAAGGAAATCTGCTCAGTTAATCAAATAAAAACAGCTCGGCATCGACAGACTGTTCATAGGAGGAGGGGAGTGGAAATAAAGATGGACAACGTGAAGCCCAGACATCAATAGCTCCCCCTGGTGTCTGGGTGCAGTACAGCTCATAAACCTCCTCCATGTTTGAAGATGTTTGCTTCTCATCAGTTTATTTTAATTCGTTATTTTGTGATGTAATAAAAACAGGCAGGGACATCATGATTGACAGCTGACATTGACTCAGGATTGGTCCCTGACTCCAAATGACATCACCAGCACAAGATAGCAGAGATTTGGCTTAATTTGGTGGGGAGGAAGTGGCAAAGTGTGGTCCATCTTTATTCAAAGTCACTGAGCGACACGGCGTGATGTTATTAGAAGCCTTTGTTAAATACGTCTGACCTGTTTCAACTAAACCAGAAACAACCACATGTTCCTTCACTTCCTGCTCCGTCTGGCCGTCATGGGTGGGCGAAGTCGAGGACTACAAACAATAGCAGTGATACAAAGCTCCGCCCTAAAACTGATCAACGGTTCACAGCTTATAATTATTTGCAAAGGATGAGTAATTACAAGTCAATCGGTGCCCAAACCAACACTAGAATTCAGTACAATACACAAACCCAATGTTCCTTTATCCAGTAAAACATCTGCAAATGAACCCAGAAAGAGGCCTCAAATGTTCTAGTCATTTCAGTTTGTGTTGTTCATCTCATGTCTTCATGCTCTAATGTCCATGATCCCTGTCCTCAGACGGCGCATCACTCCAGCTCCTGTCTCTTTAAGACCCACCCCCTCCTGATGAGGTCTGCACTGATTGGTCGACTGCCCTTCTCCTTTAACTTTACCTGGCTTTGTTAAGACGTTCTTACATACGTGAACTGACTGGAGCTGCCTGTACCGTGCGCTGGCTGCTTGGTGGGAGTTATGGCCACGTGACATCACAATGATGACGTCACTAACGAGGTGTTTTAGGGGTGTCAGCGCGTCCTGGGCAGGGGAGGAGCTCGCTTTACTTTGGGATTTTAAAATTTGCAACACAAGAGGAAAGAAAGACACAAGCAACACGTCGACCTGAACGCTGAGTGGCAGGTGTCGTGAGGTCAACGCATGCTCGCTGTGATTGTGGCTCACGTAGTCGGGTGGAACTAGTCAGAGGTGAAAAGGTGTTCAGGTCAGAAGACGTTTTATCTCTTTCCAGTTTAAATCGTCCAGCTCTGTCCTGCTCTGAGAGCGCTCCGGAGAAAAGGCTTTGATCGACCGAAGCAGTAACATAGCAGCATGTTGCCCCACCAGCAAACACAAGGGGGCGTCTGACCGTTTCCCTAAGCCTCGTCTGTCATTGTCTGGCATGGGACTCGACCACCGGAGGCACTGCTGGGAGGGGAGGGATGATCAGCAGAGTTTAAAGTTGGTCTGTGACCTCAGACTAGCCTCGAGTCAGTGGACGCCCAAACATCAGCTGCTGTAGCATAGGGCACCATAATTACCTGCCTGTGGCCAAGTGGAACTGTGGGTAATGGAGTTACCACTGTGTTATGCTGTGCTGCATTGACCCAGAGCTCCATGTCACATGACTGCTCTAACAGCTCGTCTGGTTTCAGGTTTCCGTCAGAGGCTGGAGGTCACCAGTGTCCTGAAGACGTCTGGGCAGGTCAGTGTCCTCACACTGTCTCCGGTGAAAGGACACCGAACAGATGCTACATCCACAGCACTTCAAACTGCAACGACCTCTGCTCACACAAGCTCCACGTTCAGCTCCGCGTCATTAACACGCCACGTGACGTCAACAGGAAAGGTGGATGGTCCCTTCCTGAAGAGCCTGAGCAGGGGGTACTGATACTGACAGCGAGCGTCTGTGACTGATAAGAACCAATCAGGAGAGAAGGTGGGTGTCGCCGTTTACTAAAGTCTCATCTTGAAAAAGCCAGATTTGGAAGTTTGGAACTGAAACGTGATCTTGTGGATGTAGCTTCAATCTAAATATTTTCTGTTGATAGTCAGTGATCAGTTGAAGCTAGAGATTTAAATAGAGAAAGTCATGAGTGTTTACAGTTATAAAACATACGCACAGTAAAAGGATGAGACAACAGAATATTTACATATTTAACAAAGAAGTCCATCGTTGTGCCACGAGGTCGGGACATCGGCGCTCTACACTCTAATGGCTAATATTCACTGTACACGCGTTCCTCAGCGGACAAGCGTGAGAATGAGGAGGTGCAGCTGAGGAGGGAGCGTTTCTTTCCACTGAGAAACAAGCGTCACTCCAACTGTTCCATCATCTGAGACACACACACACCCACACACACACCCACCCACCCCACGTGCGGCCGGTCAGCACCCTTACAACACAACACCACGGCTGAAGTGTCAAATATTCAGGTTCTGCTCTAGAAAATAAGAAGAATGATAAAAGTAAGAATAATGCACACGGTCAACCCTTGTGATGACGGCGGGAGGCGGGGCCTTGGGACGCTGCTATGGATGTCGCTCCTGCGCGTCAACCTCTCTGTCCGTAGTTTACCTCCTGTCCACTGTTTGTCTCCATGGGGTCCTCCTTGAAGTTCTCACACTGCTCCATCACTTTCCTGTAGTGGGACAACACGCCAGGGTTACTGGTGACTTCCTGGGAGGAGTCGCAGCAGCGTGGCTGCAGGATGTCTCTGTCCCTCTCACCTGGCCATGTCCTTGGTCTCTGGATGTGAGCTTTCCAGCTCCAGCACGCTCTCCAGGAGGCTGATGCCTCCTTCTTTGATCAGCAGAGGGCAGTACTTGCTCGCTGCAGGTCGAGGGTGATTGGACAGAGATAAGCAGGCGTTAACACAGGACCACGTCAGAACAACGTGGCGTCAGCAGCAGCTACTCACGGTAAACGGACACCAGGTTGTAGAGAGCCCAGGTGGCCCAGTGCTGACTGACCGGAGCGATGCCCTGAGGCAGCAGCCGCAGGATGGGCTCAAACGACCTGAGACCAGAGGACAGATCCAAACTCAGTTCCACTGCACCTTGTTATCGGTTAACGTGTGTGAGAACGGGCCTCTGCGCCGAACAGAACCTGTAGTTGATGTTGCGACGCGAGGTGACGTCCCAGCTCTGGATGGCGTCCCACATCTTGTCCATCACCGTGTCTCTCAGTGGGTTTTCCATGGACCATACCTCCTGCCCGTCAAACATGATGTGAGAGAGCACACCGCAGGCGTTATAGGACACCTCGATCCCGTCGGCCTTGCTGTCCAGAAGGTTGCTGTGGACACAGCAGGGTGAGGGTTGAGATTCAGCCTCATTGGAGATGAGCTTTACTCTCCGTTCTCTCCTAACCTGAACACAGTGATGAACTGTGGGGTGAGGAGCTGAGGCCTCAGAGCTTTGACTTCAGCAACATTTCCCAGCAGCCCCAGCATGTTGCGGTGAAGCTCCTGCTTGTCTGGAAACTCCTGGGTTGATAAAACAAGAGGGACCTGACTTTATGACCCAGCGTACAATATGGAACTGAGAGACGAGAGTCTTTAGCTGTGGACTCACCTGAAGACAGTCCAGAAAGAGACTCATGCCCCGACAGTTGAGGAACATTTGACAGTTGTCAGGCGTCTCATCGGTGATGTTCCACAGAGCGCTCCAGGAGAACTCCATCACCTGGTCACACTGAGCACAAACACACAGTCATTCAGTGACGACTCTGTCTGCAGCAACACGTCATCTGTCAAACTCAGACTCACTGTTCTGTCCTGGAGCTTCTTCTGAATTAAATTCAACATGGTCTGAAATGAGAAAACCCAAAGAGGGTTAACAAAGCAAACAAAGCCAGAGCTGATATTTCAGACTTGCCTACCTTAACAAAGCCCATCTTCCCCACAGCCTCCTTGTGATGGTTGTCCACCTGACAGACCAGAGCATTGCAGAGGTGGACAGCGATTCTCTGGATGGACTCGTCCTGCCGGGCCGGCTCTAGGATCTTCAGCAGCAGCTGGTTGACCCGGCTGTACTGGAACTCCAGTTCCTCAGGAATGCTGAAGTTGCACAGAGTCAAGCAGCAGTTCCTCTGGACCTGGTGAGGAGACACAGCAGGATTCAGACTGAGACCCAGGAAGGCCCGCTGACCTGCACTGGACAGGAAGTGAACACGTCAAATGGAAGTCAGTGGTTTCACCAGAGAGGACACTCACAGTCACCTCCTGGTACTGTTCCATTCCATTCAGCACCACCTCAATGACCTCTCGACGTAGCCGCACGCTCTGGTCACTGCGGTACTCGGTGTTGGTCAGGTAGAACAGGGCGGCGCTTCCCGTCACCTGGATGCTCTTATCATACTTATGGCATTTCAGCGCTGCAATGACGAGCTGAGACAAAGAGGAGAAGGTGAGAAAGAGTTTCACGCTCCTTTAAAGGCAACCCGACACACGCTCGCCATACTTGCAACGCGCGCAGCAGCTGACTGCAGTGCTGTATCCTGGCGATGTCAAACAGCTGATTGATGGCTCTGTGGGCCAGTTCGGGACGAAACTCTGTGTAAGCCTCAATCGCATTCAGCACATGGTCTTCGTTCTTTGATCCAGTCACCTGAGAAACAGCAGACACACTGAGTCCACCCCCTCTTCACAGAATCATCCCAGGCTGTCAAGTCCAGACTGAAGACGACTGAAGTCGCTTCACACCGTCCATACCTTATAAGCAGGGATGTGTGTGACGTTACAGAGGGTGGTGTCATAAAGGCCCAGGAACTGCAGCGGCCTCTTCAGCTCCTGGAAAGGATAGATGCTGCTCTTGCATGGTTCAATGCTGAGAGAGAGAAAGACGGAGACAGAGAGAGATGTTGTTTAGTTCATCTGAACCAGGCTCTCCTTCCTGTCGGCTCTGCACTGGGGACCCACCTTGGTCGCCCCATAGCTTCCTCAAAGTGTGGAACTGTGCAGTTGTCCTGCATAATATGACCTGAGATGTCCAGAGACACCAGATTGACGAGACGCTGAACAAACGCCGTCAAAATCTTCCGCGTCATCTTAAACTTAGAGGTCCGCCGGCTCTCCCGCGAGATGTCGAAATGCCTGTAAAACACAAATCGTGTGTTCATTTGAACATTCACATTGATTCAAATGATTTTTTTGGTTTTGTCTCAGTGATGGAAGGAACCTTCGATAAGAGCCGAGGACTTTGAAACTGCTCTGTTGTGTGATAATGTGTGATATCGGTTTAAATATCAAACCTTCATCTCTGTGCCTCTGAAGACGCTGTGCCCTCAGTTTTAATATTATCACCTCCTGGAGTCTAGGAATGTGTTTGCCGTAACGTGGATGAACAACACGAAGTTACAGAGGAACGCATCTGACCTGAGGTTGACCAGCTCCAGCACGGTGCTGACCATCTCCTCTGACAGATCCACGTTGTAGAGGACGAGCGAGGCCAGTCTGTCTTTCCACTGGGTGAGAAATGCTGTTCCCAGCAACTGTACATTGGACAGATCTAGAGAGGTGAGAGACTTCAGGGGCTTGAGCAGCGCCTCAGCTTCCACTTCGTCAGGTAGACCGCCCAGGTTGAGCAATCGGAGGCGGTTGAAACCCTGGAAGTTAAAGTCCGTCTCTAACGCCTGCCTAGAAGCTGGGCTCTCCTCCTCCTCATCCTCAGAGTCTTCGTTGCAGGCGAGTGGGGCGCCGCCCTTCCTGTAGAAGATGTGGCTGCAGCCAAAAAGACAGAGAGACACTAGAGTCTCACGGAAGGAGGTCAGTGTCTTCAGGCTGCGGGACGACAGACTGTTGCAGTAGGTGAGGTGGAGCTCTATCAGGTCCTGACAAAGAAAATAATTTCTGATTAACAATGTGTTCCAGCACCCAGCTGTCCCAGAGTCAGGAGAGGACTCGTCTCCCACCTGTTTCCTAATGGCCTCCAGATCTCTGTCTCTGACAAAGTCTTCTCTCAGCTGTACCCTGGTCAGTCTGGTGCTTCGAGGGTCAGAGAAGAGCTGGAAGAAGCTCTCCTCTGGTTCAAAGGTGCTATCTGTGTGGACCAGCTCCATGTATCTGTTAAACACAGGACCCCACCGTGAGTCAGACGGTCACAAGCAGGAGGACACACAGCAGCGGCTGATACGTACGAGTTGACCAGTTTGTCACAGATCTCGCTGGGCAGGAAGATGTCTGAACGCAAGCAGAGCTTGTTTCTGAAGCCCTGGTAGCACATGGTCTTCCTGAGGTTCCTCAGGCAGAACACGGTCACCAGAGTCATGAGGCTCTCGGGGTTGTCTCCTGCTTTGGCCGCCATGTTCAACCCTCAGCTTCTGCCACTCAGCTCACTCAGGCCAGTGCAGGTCACCTCAGGAGGCGAGCACTGAAAGGTCAAAGGTCAGGAGAGATATGTGAATTGTGAAAATGAACACAGCTGCTCATAGTTATTTAATAGGTCAAAACAATGTTTTAAAACCATAGCTGCCCTTCTGGCCACATGGCAAAGGAAAGGTAAACAGCTTGCAGTGTCACAACATCCACTGGCCGTTACAGGTCACGTCTGTCATTCAGCACATACTCATGTTGCCCTGTCCTCACAGGTCCATGTTTGGTGCGAGCCATCAGACCTCTGCATATAGTTAGCTGCGTTAGCTGTCAGGCGCTCTGTTAGCAACTTGACAGAACTTGTTGTGACGATGTCAACAGAATAACAACAGACCAACAACAAAATAACAACATAGCGGCCGCACAGAGCTCACTCCGCTCAGTGAGCTCCAGTGTGTTAGCTAAGCACGTCGCGATGTATCCTGGGAGACTGTTACTAAGTTAGCAGCACAGCTAGCTAACAACACCGGGACATTCACAATGAATGGCACGCGGACACTTAACACGAACCTGCGCACCACAGGTCCGAGTCCCGCACCGTGCGTGTGACTATTTAAAGCTCTGGTGGCAGATGCGGTGTCAGCACAGCTCCCTGCAGTTCGCTGCTGGCTAGCGGTCACTTTCCCTGCTACGGTTAGCCGAGTTAGCTGCTGGGGCTAGCGCTAGCTCCGAGCTGTGCTAACAGTTACATCCAGCGGCCACCGGTGTGTGTGAGCTCGGCTCAGGTGCCGGGGTCCCCCTCAGCTTCCCCCGGGGCTGAGAGTCTGGAAGACCGAGAGAAAAAGGTCTTTTATCCGCTGTCTTCACTCTGATGGTCGCTTCCATCCGATGTCAACAAACAGACTCCTCCTCCTCCTCCCCCCCGACTCCCCTCCTCCTGTTCACTTTTATTATTCTATTCTTCTTCTTAACATCCAGCGTCTTTGTGTCTGCAGACATCTCCTGCTTTACTTGTATTATGTTAGTAGTAGCTTATTATCATCGTTGTTCTATTATTCTAACATAACTGTTAGTAGTAGTAGTAGTAGGAGTAGTCGTGGTAGCAGCGGTATTAATTGCAGTAAAGACTGCAGAACAAATACATTTATAGTTCGGTTCTATTATTCTGTTGCTCAGCAGACATGTCTCCTGCAGTCTGTGATCATCATGATGATGATCTCGTAGTTGGAGCATTATTGAAACACGTCACAGTCCGAGCAGCCTGGGTCAGCTGTCGGGTGTAAACACCGAGGACAGAGACACGTGGTGAACAAGAGGAACATGCAGTACTTCACACAGTACATTTGTATCTACATGTACATGCGGTACTGCATGTGTGTTGGACAGCAGAGGTCCTCAGCTGTCTGTGTCTCTGGACCTGGACTCTCGGTGTTGTGGTTATGACGGACCGGAAGTGACAGCAGCATGACTTCCTTGTGACTTCCTCTGTCCAGTAATTCAGTCCTTCTGGAGACAGTAAGAGGAAAATCCTCCGTGTGTCCAGACATGTCCACAGCCTACAGGAACAGGTGAGACTCGGGCAGGCCTTCCCTCGGGACTACGGTCTCAGCATCATGTAGCAGCTAGCATCCCAACACAGCAGTAACTTGGTGTTAGCTAGCACCAGCTAACCACACACAGGCGAAGTTGTGTTCTGGGACAAAGAACCACAGGAGCGCGCGTCATACATGATGGGGTGGGATTCAAAGGCTCCGTGGTTTAGCGAGCTAGCTCATGTAGCATCCATGTGTTGTTAGTGGCAGAGCTAGCTCCTTGCTAGCACGTCTGCTGACACACTTCCTCCGGTCGTAGCTGGCTAACAGCTATGGCTAACAGCTAAAGCTAACAGTTAGCCTCAGGCTGTTGATTGGTTTCTGTGGTCATGGTTAAAGAGCTAATGAAGAGTTCAGCCTCACCCTGGCCATGGTAAATGGATTAACCCAAAGTGCATCTCTCCATGGTTAATCGCTACTGCAAACAATGGGGGCTATTGTCCGATCTGAGCCCTTCGTCAACAGGATGGATGGAACCCAGGTGGCTGTTCTGTTGGTTTGATCCAGTTTGTGCAGCATTGTCGACACCTACTTTGATTTATCCCAGGTGGCAGATCAAAGCCTGTGGCAATCAACAGTGTGTTTGATCTGCTTATATTGACTTTATGAGTTGGTGATGAAGCGATCGAGGGGCGGAGCCACAGTATCACAGTAACCCTGAGAAAGTCACCCGGCCAACCAGGAGCCATTGTCGGCTGTCAATCATGACCGTTTATTATCAAATGACAAATTAAAACCACTGTTCAAAAACATTGACCATTAAACTTACCCCCCCCATTGACACATGTCACATGACTATTCACATACACTGGTCATGTGGTGTAAACAGGAAGTAGACTGATGAGAACCAATCAGAGGAGAGCTTGGGTGTCATTGTTCAGTAAAGTCTCAGTTTGTGTTCAAACCCATGAAGTCACATGATCTACATGATCCTCCTTTCAGAATACAGGAGTTCAAAGCCGCCTTGAGTGAAGAAAACATTAACCTGAAGACTCTGAGGGAGCTCTGCTTCAATGGTAAGCGTCACGTCTGTGTGATCACAGACATATCGTGCTATTTCATTCTGCTGTCTGATCCTCTGCTTCATCTCCACGCAGGAATCCCATTTGAAGGAGGCATACGAGCTCTTTGCTGGAAGGTCAGTTGCTAAGTTGCCTAAAGGAAAAGTGTCAACACCTCATTGGCCCCCTGGTGGCTCGCTCCAGGATAGGTCATGCCTCCTCAGCGATAGCTGCTGGGGCCAAAGAAAATAAAAAATATTTAAATATGTTTTTAATCGTACTGCGGTGACTTTGGTTTGATTCAGATTTTTGATGACTCATCAAACTGTGCTTGTCCCTCCTCAGATCCTCCTCAATTACCTTCCTCTCGACCAGACGTTATGGGAGTCGTTCCTCAAAAAGCAGAGGTGAGCGCATGTGATCGCACACTGCTGACGTGCTGAGGACATTAGCTTATGCTGTTAGCTAATCTCTAACTGGGGACTGGAACTGCTGCTGTTTATCATTGAACAAATGTCTTCACCCGTGTTCTGACCTGTGACAGTGAAAGGCATTCTGTTCTTTCAGGGATGTCTACTCCCAGTTCCTAAAGGAAATGATCATCCAGCCAGGTATTGCCAAAGCAAACCTGGGCCTTGCCAGAGAGGACGTGACCCTGGAGGACCACGTGAGTTCCTGTGTTCTAAATCAACAGATCATGTGAAACAGGACTGGGCTGGATTTTCTGTTTGTGTCCTTATTTTTCAGCCTCTGAACCCTAACCCTGACAGCAGGTGGAACAACTACTTCAAAGATAACGAGATTCTGCTCCAGATCGACAAGGATGTGAGGTATAGCTCTCCCTGTGTCACTGTCCGTCTTGTCCGTCCGTTTAGATGCTTAAACCACAGACATGTGGTGTTGCCATGTTTCTAGGCGTCTGTATCCAGATATGGCGTTTTTCCAGCGGCCCACCGACTACCCCTGTCAACTCATCCTGGATCCTCAGAACGACTATGAGACACTGCGCAGACGAGTTGAGCAAACCACCCTGAAAGCTCAGACTGTGAACCGCAACCGCAGCGGAGTGACCAATGTAAGTGTGCGTTGGCTGGTCGTGGATCTAAGGGCCGTCTCAGTCTGGAGATGTTCCACCTCTGTACATTCTAATCGTTGGGGTTTCTGTCTTTGGAGAACTGAGACTGAATGCTCTCTCTCAGGTCAGCTCTCCAGGTAAGTCGTTGAACCTATATCCGTCTAACGAGTACGAGGTGCTGCCCAGTGGGACCGAAGCTCACTGGGAAGTGGTGGAGCGGATCCTCTTCATCTACGCCAAGCTCAACCCCGGGATTGCCTACGTCCAAGGCATGAACGAGATCGTCGGGCCCATCTACTACACCTTTGCCACGGATCCGAACAGTCAGTGGAATGGTGGGTTATGTTTGAACGTCCACGGTGTTTCACCCTCCGCAGATAATCCCGATGGCTCCGTGACTCTTGTCTGCTCCGTTTTCAGAGCACGCCGAGGCGGACACGTTCTTCTGCTTCACCAACCTCATGTCGGAGAACAGGGACAACTTCATCAAGAGCCTGGACGACTCGCAGTGCGGCATCACCTACAAAATGGAGAGCGTGTACTCCATGCTCAAAGACAAGGACCTGGAGCTCTACCTCAAACTGGTGAGGTCACATCTCACACCTGCCGCCCTCTGAGGTGAATGAAGGCGTGGCTATCAGCTGTGGTTTGGACAGATGAAGAGAAGCAGTGGCTCTGTCTCTACATTGGACCCGGCTGTGTTTTGTTTGTGCCCTCACAGGAAGAGCAGAACATCAAACCTCAGTACTTCACGTTCCGCTGGCTGACCCTGTTGCTGTCTCAGGAGTTCCTCCTGCCGGACGTCATCCGCATCTGGGACACCCTGTTTTCCGACGAGGGCCGATTCCACTTCCTCATCCTGGTCTGCTGCGCTATGCTAATGTGAGCTTCTCAGATTCTTCATCTGTGTGTGGCTCAGATCTGCTGCCTCCATCCCCTCATGTCCACCATTTGATCCACAGACTCATCAGAGACAACCTCCTGGCAGGAGACTTCACAGTCAATATGAGATTACTGCAGGTAAAACAACAGCACCCCCTGTGTCCCATGATCCTCTGCTTTCTGAACCCAAAGAGCTTCATGTTCACATAAGTAATGTTCCTGTGTGTTGCTGTCAGGACTATCCCATCTCAGACGTCCACATCGTCTTGATGAAGGCCAAAGATCTGCAGGAGAACTCCTAACCGCTTCCTCTGCTCCTCCTGCCTCCTCTCAGCTGTGAGCATTCAAACTTTACCACGTCAGACGTGAGGGGACAGGATCAGTGAGGACAGACGCTGCCTGCGTCTTCGCTCCATGTGGAGGACACCTGGAGGACATGTTGCAATGAAACTGTTGTTCCCTCAGAGGAGCGGAAGATGCCACATTCTTCTCGATGCATTGTGGGAAATGGTTGCCCGGCCACATGCTGGTTGTCCTCTCCCACAGACACATATGGAGACCTAACAGCGGTCTGAGGGAGGGGGGGGGGGGGGGCCCAACCGGGGGGGGGGGGGGGGGGGGGGTGATCCAGCTGAAGGCAGAATCCTGGTGCGACCTGGTTCTGTCCCACTGAGCGTGCAGCTCCACAGTGCATGTTTGTTTCGTGTGTAAGAGCTGAACCTTTTCAATGTAGAAACACGTTTGCCTTATCGGTGCACAGGTGAGGCAGGAAGCCGTGTTTCTGGCTGAATGAGTAAATATGAAGTTGTTGTGACTCTGTGATCTGAGCTCCAATGAAGAGTCTGTCCGATAATCACCACTCTGACTCTCCACACTAACGAAGGGTTTTAAATCGTGTGCAAGGGATTGGAGGACACGCCCCCTGAACAGGCTCCTCCCATGAGTCCAGACCTTCTCTACGTCATGAAGTCCATAATCTTTTCAACGACAGAACCCTTTTTAATTGAGTCGTGCTCTTGATTGTTGAGTTGGATATTCCAGTGTTTTAATGAGTTCCTCTTTCTAACGTGTATTTATTTCCCAGTTGTTTGCATGGCTCCAGTTTTGTAAACACATTTTGTAACGTCTCCAGTGTTAAGGCCTGTACATACGTTTTTACGTGTCAGCATTAAAATGAGCGATGGTATGAATCAAACCTCTGAAGCATGTTGAACTGGGTCCAGCAGAGGTCACAGGTCGACCCTGGCCTCTCCTGGACTCAGGTTTCAGTCCTGACGGAGACGCCGGGACAGAGAGAGGACGCTGTATTAGTTCTGACGTCTTCATACTGATTTAGCACTTTGCTCTGGAGCAACTTGAGGGCGCATTCATGACGTCATCTGGTCGCGACGGTCCAGCTGATCAGCTGATCCACCAGGTACACACACACACACTCTCGCACAGTATACACACTGACACTTTAACTCGGTTCTTGTTCTCTGATCCCTCGTGCTGCTGCAGTGACCCCGCCCCCTCTGGTACCATGCGGTACTGCAGTACTCGCGGTGGCGTCCATGGCTGGGACTTCAGGGACGTGCTGCTGTCGGGCTACGCCCCGGACGGAGGCATGTTCATGCCGGAGCGCGTCCCGCTGCTGAGCCCGGACACCGTGAGAGGTTGGAGGGGCCGCCCCTTCCGCCAGCTGGTGGTGGAGGTGGCCTCACTGTTCATCTCCACCCAGCTGATCCCCCGGCTGGACCTGGAAGGTGAGAGGTCACCAGCACCACCACTATCATCATCATCATCACATGTAGTTTGTTATAAAGAAGATGTTGCCCCCCCCCACCAGTCCTGGTCACTGAGGCTCTGTCTGGGTTCTCGCTGGCTGAGGTGGTCCGAGTGTCTCGGCTGAAGGACGGTCTGTCCATCCTGGAGCTCTTCCATGGACAGACGCTGGCCTTTAAGGACCTGGCGATGACCTGCACGGTGCGTCTCCTGCACTACTTCCTGCAGAAGGAGAATCGCAGAACCACTGTTGTCGTGGGTAAGAAACCTGTGACGCCACGTGATCAAACTAAGGTCCACGTTCACACGGTGTGTGCTGCAACCAGTCGCTTCGGGGTCACGTCCTCCACGTCTCCTCACAGCCTGTTGTCAAAGACAAGCAGGTGAAGGGCGTGGACATCTTAGCAGAGACATGATACAGAGGTTCAGAGTCCCACAGCGGAGACACTTTCATGTCCCTGTTGTTTTAGCTCCAACGTGTCAAAACTGATATATACATATTTTTATACTTCATACAGAGTAAAACATGACAGATCTGTCTGTGACGTCCCTCTCCAGGAACCTCCGGGGACACGGGCGGCTCGGCCATCCACAGCGCTAAAGGTCTGTCAGGTGTGGACGTGGTGGTGGTTTATCCTCTGGGACGCATCACCCCCGTCCAAGAGAAACACATGACCACCTGCCTGGAGGACAACGTCCACGTGTTCGCAGGTAAACTGAATCCAGGGACGCCCACAGGCGGACAGTTCTCTCACGTCTCGTCTCTGCAGCCGAAGGCAGCTCCGATGACATCGACCAGCCTCTGCGGCGCCTGTTTGCTGATCAGGAGCTCGTCCAGTCACACGGGGTCATGAGCCTGAACTCTGTGAACTGGTCCAGAATCATGGTCCAGCTCGCTCACTTCATCTACGCCTACCTGGAGCTGAGCGGGGTGGAGCAGAGCGAGGCCGGCGCAGCTCTGCCCGAGCTGGAGGTGGTGGTGCCCACGGGTGGAGCAGGAAACATCACCGGTGAGTCCAACACACACACAGACAGACAGGTCGAGGGTTTGACACGTGTCCACCTGTGTTCGGACTGAAGACATATCGGATCTAATCACGGTAACGTGTCGGTTCATCACTCAGCTCCCCGTTTAATCTCAGTGTCTTTTATTTACATTTTTACAAGCCTCCAGCTTCAGGTTCTGGACATTTAAAGGACAGTCAGTTTGCTTAAAGCGGTGAGTCCTCTGCTTCCTGTCCCGGTTCAAGGACGGCGTGCACGTACTGGACCACCGCGCAGTAGATGTCCGCCCCGAAACACAGCGATGGAGCTGTGGGATCGAACAGTTGATGGAGTCTCTCCAGTTCGTCCAGCTCGAGGGGAGACTCCACCTCAGTGTCCAGCTCTGCTGTGTCGCACAGGTCTGTGAAGTCCACGTCTGGAGAGCAGGCGTCCTGCAGGAAGAGGAGAGCGGCGTCAGTAGTCGCTGAGTGTGAATCACCAGCGGACGAATCGGTCCTGCTCCCCCTGGTTTGTAGGATGTCTTCACCTGGTCAGAGCTCTGACTGTCCCCTGTGTCCCTCAGCTGCTCCTCTGTGTGGAGGAGGCCGGCGTTCCACTCCTAGGAGAACGTGTCCAGATCATTCTGAATTCTGGACAAAAAGACAAACAGGGCACAGAAACGGTGCGTGGAGTTTTCTGGGTGGAGCAGGTCGTCCTCCTCCAGGCTGTGGAGCAGATCGTAATAAACAGAGAGGCCGTTCCAAATGTCACGCCACACGCCGTCTATCCTGGAAGGATGAGAAGAAGCGTCTAGTTCCAGAAGGACCTCTGCGTGACATCACAGGAGCAGGCTGGTCACCTCTGGTCTCCGTCCGCGCTCCCGGACGTGAAGCTTCCTCGGCAGTGACCGGCCACTTTGTACATGAGCCTGGGGATGTCCACGTTCTCCACACTTCTGTCCCCTCGGACTCTGAGAGGAGGACACACAGCACACGCTTCAGATCCATGCTCACAGGAAGCAGTTACCTGGAGGGAAGGCCGTGTCTGTCCACCGCCTGCAGGAAGCACCTCAGAGCCGTCGAGGGCTTGCTGTTGTTGGCGGCCTGGAGGTACAGAACCTGTGTCGTCAGAGTCCGACATCAGAGGAGCAGAAGCTAAAGGGACGCACGCGCTCTCTGACCTTTCTGGACAATCCATCAATTCCACCGAACAGCGTGATCCCGTACCTTCAAAATAAAAGTCATTCTTCTTTATCACGCCTCACATGATGTAAACAGGAAGTAGGTCGACGTAGCTCACCTGCTTAACCTGCGGTTGGTGCTGATGTGAACAAGTGACAGTGGAGCGGCGTCGCAGGTCCCCGGGTTCCGAACGCGATGCAGCGACTCACACACTCGGATCATCTGAACCTTGTGACCAAACGCCTTCAGGCGCTCCTGCACCATCTTCTGTCCTGTGGCGAGAAGAGCTCCCCCACGCTGATGTGGCTGCAGCTGTCCTTCACTGCCGCATCCTGCGCCGCACCGTCTGGTTGGATATGCCCAGTATTTTGGACATGCAGGGGACGGACAGCTCCATTTCAATCAGGTCCTCCAGGTGGTCTCTGGAGACAACCAGCTGTGGACGCCCGGACACTTTCCTCTCGTCCACGATGATGTTGAACGTCTTGAGACAGAGGCTGCCTGCCTGAGGGACAGAGTCGGTCCATCTTCAGCATGAATCTGAGCTGGGACACAGCTGGAAACCAGTCTGTACCAGAGGAACATTTCCACAGGACATGACATACAATCATACACGTGTATAGTTCCACATACACGAGCTGTTATTGGGAGAAGATTCTTCCTGTTCCACTGCTCTTTGTTTACTTCCTGAACAACATGGCGTCCATCGAGGCTGTGGACAAACGTGTGGCGACACGAGTTACTCCATCCTCAGCCTTCACGGCTGAGTGACGTCAGACCGAAGCCACTGAAACGTGCACGTTGTTCGACATGAGAACAAACCTGTGGTCGGGCACGAGTCTGCACGTCCTCCATGCTGATCCGCTACTTCCTGGTCCCGCAGCGACCCTCCTCTGATTGGGCGATCAGAGAGAAGCGCTCTGATTGGGTTAGGCCGACACACAGGCCCATCAGCCCGCCCCGTGCGTGTTGTCCCTCAACGGGTTTTTATTTGTCCAGCTGCACAACAAACTTCAGAGAAGCACTCTCCATCTGTCTCTGTCTCTCAGCTGTTCTTCAGTGTGAAGTGGACAGACAGTAAAAGTGTAATGTAATAATAATAATATAATAAATGTTATGTAACAGTGTCCCCTCTCTATTTGTGTCTGAGCTGGACTCATCGTCCAGCGGATGGGAGTTCCTCTGAAGCTGGTTGCCATGGTGAATTCTAACGATGTCGTGCACAGGGCCGTAACAGCGGGTGACTTTTCCATGGCAGCTGAAGTCACAGAAACGCTGGCCCCCGCCATCGATATCCAGGTACTGAAGGGACACAGCTGTCCCCATGTCACTGGATCTGCTCCGCCTGACATACGTGTCCTCTGCAGGACCCGTACAACATGGAGCGGGTGTTTTGGCTTCTGTTGGACAGAGACGGAGCTTCAGTGAAGCACATGATGGAAGAATTTCAGAAGACTCATAAATACTCTCTTCCTGAAAATCTCCGCAGGCTGGTATGAGCGTCCAACACGTAGTGCTCCGCTCGTCCCCTGACCTCCACCCTCTCACCCCTGCTCTGTCGTGCTGCTCCTCTCCAGCTGTCACAGGTCTTAATGTCCGGAACAGTGAGTGATGACGGGATCCTGGAGACCATGAGGAGATGCTGGGAGGAGAACCAGTACGTCCTGTGTCCTCACTCCGCGGTGGCTGTTTGGCATCACTACCACTGTCCTCCTCGCCCAGGGCTCAACAGGTCAAAACAAACTAAATGTTAACGTAGCATGTCACTGTGGTAACCATCTTATTTTAGCCAATCATGGCCTTCGCTCTGCTCCTCCTCCCTGATGTCATGCAGGTGTTACATCGCCACAGCGTCTCCCGCCAAGTTTCAGGCCACGGTGCAGCGGGCCGGCCTGACCTTTGACCTGCCCGAGGCAGTGCGAGCGCTGGACAAGTTACCAACTCGTTACCAGGTCCTGGGGCGGGGTCCGGACTGGTGCAGAGACTGGGAGGAGACGCTGAGGGAGAAGATCCAGTCTGTGGGCCGCTCCAGGAAAAACACAGGGGTCATATGATCACTCCAGTAAACCTGATCCCAGCCTGTGGGCGTGTCTCTGCTGAACTTTGTTTCATGAGTTCAGTTGATCATAAACCACTCAGCATGGTCCTCACACTGGTTTATCACCAGTGGAAGACCACAGTAAAGGACGAGTGACAATCATTACCCCGCAGTTAGCATGAGACTGTCCCGTGACCCTGGATATGACTCGGATTAAAGGTTAAAGGTGCTGTCAGGCAGTCATGTGTCATAGTGTTGCTTGACATCAATTATTCCTTAGTGTACAGGAAGGACGTTTCATGAACTGGACACGGCACCGGGTCCTCTGAAATAATCAGAATATATCAATTTATCTAGTATAAACTGTGGAATATGAAATATGGGGCTGCGGTCGGCCACCAGGGGCCAGCAGAGAGCAGCTTCACTCTGACGATCCCTCACAGTGAAGCTGTGGCCTATTTTCCTGAGGGTCCCTGAATGCACCACGAGCTCTGACAGCTCGTATCCAACATGGCGGCGGTTCGCTGAAGCTGCGTTTGTGCCCCGTCAGCAGACAGGAAGCCCCGGGACCAGCCGGGACCAGGCGGCAGGACCGAGCCTTGTTTTCCGGTTCGCATCGAGCCGGTGTCGGGTGAGTGGGGGCGGAGCACGGAGGAGCAGCTCGGCCGAAGGAGGAGCGAGTGTTCCGGGTTGGTTTGTTCACCTGTCCGCCGACATGTCCTCCAGGTGAGGCTCATTCACGCCTTAGCTCCGGGTGTGTGTGTGTGTGACGTCATCTGTTGACATGAACACAAAGGCTTTTCATCTCCTGTCCTCCTCTTCAGTTGGATCCCAGTGTTGATGTCAAATGTCTCCATGCTGTCTGTCCTCACACTGTCCCCCATTGCAGCTCCTCTTTCAGCCTCTGTCTCTAACTTGTGCTCCTCCTTTCCTTTCTGCAGATAACCTCCCTCTCTCCTCCGACGCCTCGTGAAGATGTCGTCTCCTCCAGTGAAGCCCTCCAGCACCTCCCCTTCCTCAGGGTCCAAGCCCTCGATGGCCCTGGACTCCCTCTCTGTGTCTTCGCTCCTCTCCGGGGATTTAGACGATGACGTGGACAGAGGAGAAGGTGAGGGCGAAGGTCTCGGGGACCTGGAGGTGAACCCCTATGACGGTCTGCCCTTTTCCTCTCGCTACTACTCGCTGCTGGAGGAGCGGCAGCGGTTGGCGGCCTGGAGGCTCAGGCGGCGTCTGCTGGAGCTGCTGGAGAGTCACAGCATGGTGCTGCTCAGTGCGCCCAGTGGCAGCGGGAAGAGCACGCAGGTAACCACAAGATCGCATGGTCGAGTCCACAATCACGTGTCATAGAAGTCCAGCCTCTGTCTCCACATGAGGACACTGGGTCCTCTGGGCTCAAGCAGGCGTTTGACATCTGGAGACATCGTTCCACTGTCATGTCTTCTTCTTCCCCCTATGAACGATTGTATTTTCATTCTCGAAATTTTGTGCTTCATCAAAGCTGAGCACCTGTGATGTCACTAAAGTCCCTGCCTCCCCTGCAGGTGCCTCAGTGGTGCGTGGAGTACGCGCTGTCCTACGAGTTCTCCCAGGGCCTGGTGTGCTGCTCGCAGCCGCACGCCGCCGCCGCGGTGAGCCTCGCGCTTCGTGTGGCGGATGAGATGGACCTGAGCCTGGGCCTGGAGGTGGGCTACAGGGTGTCACATGACGACAGCTGCACACCAGACACCCTGCTCAGGTGACCGAGCTCCGGGTTCAGTTCTCTGAGTATCGTGACTTGAGCGTGGCGTGGTGGAGTTGCCTGGGGCCGTGGTAAATCTTGAATAGATTCACACATCAGCTCCAGTGAATGGATCATTTGTTCACCACAGATCTCAAATCTCATATGTGAAGAAAAGGATTTCAGGGTTGGACCACTGTGAAACATCCAACAACACTTGGCCCTGAACTGACCTGCAGGCCGGAGCTCTGCTGTTCGAACCCTGAGCGCTGAGGGCTGGGGGGTGTCAGGGGTTACAGGATGATGGAGTCGTTGATGTTTCAGGTTGAAATCTTTCATTAGTCTGATGCTTTGATCCCTCAGGTTTGTCAGCGACGCGCTCCTGCTGGAGGAAATGATGTCAGACCCTCTGCTGCACCAGTACGGCGTCGTGGTGTTGGACGAGCTCCAGGAGCGCACCGTGTCCACCGACGTGCTGCTCGGCCTGCTCTGCGACGTCTGCCGCCAGAGGCCCGACGGCTTCCGGGTGGTTCTCCTCGCTCACCCGACGCTGGCGCCGCGCCTCTCCGACTTCCTGGGCGCCGCCGTCCCTCACCTGTCTCTGAACAGCCCGCCCGGGGAGCAGGAGGGGGGTGGAGGCGCAGCCGAGGAGGTGGAGACGGTGTACAGAGAACTGTCCTCTGGGAAGGAGCCGTCCGTGGCCGCCTGTCACATGGTGCTAGATCTCCACAGAAGAGGAGAGGAAGGAGACGCGATGGTGTTTCTGGCGAGTGCTCAGGTACAAGATTCATAAACGGAAGATTTTAGCCTTCATTTTCTCTGACTGCAGTCACACCTGGGAGGGCGCGGCGCTGCGGACGGGGTTGGATATCAGTGTGAACCAGGACACCAGAGGCCTCTCAGGTTCATGTGTCCTGGTTTCGTTGCACAAACCAAACAAAGGAGCAGAAACTTCAGCTGTGACGTCTCATTTCTCTCAATAAAAACCGATTTCTGTCTCCGTCTTTCATCCTTGGTCTGTGCAGGAGATTGACGAGTGCGCCGCCCTGCTGGAGAAGGAGTGCGTTGCCCTGAGTCCTCAGCTCGGTCCTCTCAGGATCCTCCCACTCCACGCCGGACTGGGTGCGCTCACGCAGAGGGTCTACGAATCGGACCCAGATTCCTCCGCGCTCAGAGAGGACGACGGCGGGGACAGCGGCCCAGAGGTGGGAGCAGGAGGCCCGGGCGTCAGGAGGAAGGTCATCATCACCGACACATTATCGGAGGCGTCCTTCTCTCTGCCGGACATTCGCTACGTCATAGACACGGGCCTTCAGCTGAAGACTGTGAGTGACCACAGCGTTGATTACAACCTGAGACAGACGCTGATCTGAGAGTCTCTGCTTCCCTTCCTGTCCCAGGTCTACAGCCCTCAGGTCCGAGCCAACGCTCAGGTTCTGAGGATGATCAGCAAACAGCAGGCGGACATGAGAGCCCAGAGGGTCAACAGTGTCGCTCCAGGTGGGTCAGAGGTCGTGGTTACTGACTGGTTTAATGGTGCCACAGATTTTAAAGTCATGAAGCTGTTCCTGTATTTCTTTGTGGTGATTGGTCGCTGCTGTCTCCGCCCCTTCAGGGCTTTGCGTCCGCCTGTACCCTCGGTCTATGTACGACGATGGGATGGCGGCGGCTCACTGTCCGGGGGTGTTGGAGGAGAACCTCAGCCACCTCGTGCTCCTGCTCAAGAGACTCGATATCGCCGACATGGGCCAGTGCAAGTTCCTGGACCGACCAGGTGTGAACGTTTGAAATGTAGTTTGTGTTTCAGGGGTCAGATCAGGGTCAGAAGGGTCATGACGTGCGAGCGCAGTCATCTTAGTGTCGAACCGCCCTCTCAGCCCCCGAGGCTCTCATGCAGGCCCTGGAGGACCTGGACTACCTGGCAGCGCTGGACGATGATGGAAACCTTTCGGAGGTCGGCATCATAATGTCGGAGCTGCCGCTGGAACCGTCGCTAGCTAAAGCTCTGATCGCCGCCTGCGAGTACGACTGTGTCGAAGAGCTGCTCACGATAGCCGCCATGCTAACAGGTAACTGAGCAGAAGCCGATTATATTTACGATGAAGAGGAGATTGAAGGCAGCACCATCCTTCAGCGTGCTGTGATCTGTCTCCCGTCTCAGCGCCATCTTGTTTCCTGGCCGTTGAAGCCAGCAGAGAGGAAGCTGCCATCTCTCAGTGGAGGTCTCTGATGCACGCGGAGGGAGATCACATGACCCTCATCAACATCTACCGAGCCTTCATGGAGCGTACGTGCACCACACACACACACACACACACCAATCATGTGTATGGTTCCTCTTCCTCAGAGACACGCCCACTCACTGAGAAGCCTCCAGATGCGTCTTCACAGGACGGTTATAAATGAGGGAGCAAATGTCTTTGTCTGCTCAGATAATCAGGACGAGTCGTGGTGCACCACAAATTTCCTCAGTCACGCCTCCTTGCGTCTGGCGGCGGTAATCAGGGCGGAGCTTCTGGAGGTGATGCAGCGGATCGAGCTTCCTGTTTCTCCTCCTGCGTTCGGGTGTCAGGACAACTGCACCAATATCAAGCGAGCTCTCATCTCAGGGTTCTTCCTCAAAGTAAGTCCTCGTGTTTTCACCACTGAGCTGCCACGTTGTTGGCGTCGAGTCGTGCCGACATCGCCCTCACCGGCGTCTCTCCCTGCTCAGCTGGCTCACGACGTGGACGGGTCGGGAAACTACCTCCTGCTTTCTCACCGTCACGTCGCTCACCTGCATCCGTTCTCTTCCTACCGGTGTCGCCAGCCCTGCCCCGCCCCCCCCGCCTGGGTCCTCTACCACCAGTTCACCATCTCACGTGACAACTGCATCCGCGTGGCGTCCGAGGTCCATCCCCAGATGTGAGTGGAACCCAACGTGTTTTACTGTTGTCTGTTCTGAAGAAGTTCTCAAGCTCGGATAAAAACAGCGCCTCTCCGCGCCGCAGGCTCGTGGAGCTGACGCCGCAGTATTACCTGGGCAACCTGCCGTCCAGCGACGGCAAAGAGCTGCTGTCGGAGCTGAGGCGGGGTCTGCAGGGGTCCGAGGACGGAGGCTCGGCGGAGCACGGCAGGACTCACAGAGACGCTACCGCGGTGGCAGACGATGAGCCTGGCTCTGACCTCTGTCTCGTCCAATGAGCCGCAGCCGTCACTTTATGGTCATTTGAGATTTTACAATTTGATCATTATGATGATTTCAAAAGTTTTACTGAAAACTCTAATGTACAGAATGTGGGAATGTGCTGGTTGTTATTTTAATTTCTTTTATTTAAGGAGCCATTCTCTGACGTCGCTGTCTGAAGTCTCGACGAAAATCAAAGACAAAACAATGAAGGGAGGTTTGATAATTTATCATTGCTGTATTTAAAGAATTCAGACTGACCACCTCTGACCTTTAGAGGTGGCGTTCACTGTGATGATCCCGCAGATCTCATTTTCAGCTTTTTGATAAACTTTTCAAAGTGCGTGAGTCCTTTGATCTTTGTAAAGTGAGTTTTTAACAGGACGCACATTGAGCTTTAAATAAAACACTTTGGAAAAGTCACTGATTTTTCAATTCACTGTGAAGAATGAAGAATCTGTTTTAGCCACATTAAGACAGCAGTGCTTCGCAGGACATGCAGTATGTGTACTGGAAGGTACACAGTTAACAGGAGGCCGTAGGCGGGGCCTTCAGCGCGGCGTCCCTCATGGTGCGGTACTGCAGCTCGTTCTGCCGGAACATCTTCAACTCCACCTCCGTCTGCGCGCGCATGGTCTGCAGAAAGAGGGCGTGAGTATGGCTCGTTAATACGTCCACATTAATAATCCACATCAAACTGGCGTTTACCTCCAGGTCCCTGGTGATGGCGTGGTTGGGTCCATGCGTGACCATGAGGATTCCGTAGGCCGAGCAGATCATTCTGTGGCCCGCCTCAATCTGACCAGCGTGCCAGTGGGTGACGCCCGCCCTCATGATGGCCATGCCCAGCTGGGCGTTGTTAGGGTGATACAACCTCCTGTTCAGAAGAAGAACGAACCATCACCTCACGTCCCATTCAGTGCCATCATTTTTTCTTGAACTGATGGGGGAGGAGCTTGACTCTGAGTGAGCAGACACGCCCACCTGCACCCTGAACCCCCATACTAGCTGTCAATCACACTCTGCTTCCTGGTCAGAGGCCAGCTCTCAGACATGGCGACTCACGTGTATCCCTCCACCACCCTGCGGGCATAGCCCGCTGCCTCAGAGAAGGACCGCAGGTACGACAGCACCTCGCTGGCCACGCTGAGCACGCGCAGCTTGTAGAGGTGGGTGTCGGCCAGAACCTTCTCCTGCTTCTCCAGACATTCAGAGCACAGCTTCACCACCTGAGGGGACAGGAGACAGGCGATGATGGACAGAAGAACAAGGGTCCGCGCAGATGTCTGACGGGACGTACGTCGTGAAAATCTCCCTGAACACGAGAAGTCTCGATGTTCTCCAGACAGGCCCGGCTGAAGTCCGCCACCTCCTTCACTTCGTCAGCCTGAGAGCAGAACGCACGTTATACCCTGACAGTGAGGAACATCTGCATCGGGCGTCCTCCTCGCTGCTCACTTTGCTCCCCTCGGCCGCGGCCATCATCAGGTCGTCCTTGGTGCGATGGGTGCAGTGCTCGCACGTGCACTCGAAGTGGAAATGCTCCCTGAGCTTCTTCTGACGCTCAGTTGACAGGTCCAGGAAGTCCACGTAGCTGACGGTCAGCTCGGCGCCCTCTGGGATCTTCTCCAGGGCCCGCAGCTCGATTCTGGGAGGAGGAGGAGAGGAAGTCTTTCACTGAACTAATGGTGATAATAATAGTTGACTCTCTCTCTGATGCACTCACCTCCTCTGTGAGTGGAGAGCAGAGCTCAGCGCTGATTGGCTGCAGAGCAGGGAGGTTGAAGGTCAGTGGTCCGCGTGTGCTAACGGATGATGTGGGACATACCTGCCGTGGTTGAGGATGACGGTGCAGTTGGGCCAGCAGTCGTGGTTCACCAGACACAGGTTTGGAAAGAGGCCGACGCCCACGGCCTGCAGGCCTCTCTGGTCACTGAGGGTGAAGCCATTACACCGGATCTGCAGATGGGGGGGGGGTGAGCTCTGACAGGTTCTGGTTGCTGAAGCGTCATCATACAAACACAAACGAAGATACTGACGATGCCAAAGATGTGCGAGATGTACTCGGCCGGGTGCTTCTTCCTCCCGTGGCTCCAGTACTCGGAGAAGGTGGCGATGTCGGCCCTCAGCTGCTTCAGCTCGTCCTCGGGCAAGTCGGACACGTGGTCCTCCAGCTGGTCCACAGAGATCAGCTGACTGTCTGAGGCCACGCCCGAGCTCTTATGGATCCGCCACAGGACGCGAGCTGCCAGGCTGTCAGGAGACACGAGACGTGAGGTCAGGCTAAACCACACCCCCTGCTGTGTGGCTGCAGGATAACCCGCCCCCTCTGTGTTAGCAGATGGGACACAGTGTAACTTCATGTTTCTGTCCTTCCAGCTCCT
Source organism: Pseudorhombus dupliciocellatus (assembly GCA_016785235.1). Lineage (NCBI taxonomy): Eukaryota > Metazoa > Chordata > Actinopteri > Pleuronectiformes > Paralichthyidae > Pseudorhombus > Pseudorhombus dupliciocellatus. Next base: position 199,338 of record JAFBJW010000063.1, read on the forward strand.
GAGAGACAGAGTATGTTTCTCTGCTCAGGTCTCACTCACCGGACATGCTCGCTGGGTGCCCTCCCCATCTTCCTGATGGCGCCACACTCCTGCTTGTGCTCGTCCCAGCATGCCGTCTGGCAGGTGCGGTCACAGTAGTGAGCGAACTTGCACTGAGCGCAGCGGTGCAGGTTGGCCTGGCGGCGGAAGCAGCTGTGGCACACCTGGGAGAAGAAGCTGCGCAGCACAGTTGAGGGTAAGATCAAAATTCTGTGTTATCTGTGCTGCACTACATGATGGGTAACTTGATCAAATGACAAGTGTTGACACACCTGCACAACCAGCGTGCATGTACACACAGAGCACAGCTGACCAGCAGCACACACACACAGACCTGAGTAAACAATTTATTCAGAAGAGTGTGCTGGTCCAGAGACTGATAATCTCACACACACACACACACACACACACACACACACACACACACACACACTCGCTCTCTCTCTCTCAGTGTACATTAGGCAGACCCTCTCTCTCCTCAGCATCAAATATGTATGGACCTCCAGAGCATGAAGACAAACCAGTCTGCACATGTTAACGTCACAGGACAGAAACACGCAGGACATTATGAACATAGATCTGCTGAGGATGCTAACAGATGTTTTTTGATGCTAGATCTAAGCTTGGCGTTGGTGGCAGGTGCGTGTGCGCTGCGGAGCGCCCCCTGGAGGCAGGTGCGTGTGGAGGACAATGAGAAGAGGAATTGAGCCTTGAACTAGTGTGGCTGGATTGCTCAGTGGTAGAGTACTAAACTTGTGATTTCAGGTTGGTGGTGGTGATCTAAGGTTCGAGTTAGGGTGTGTGAGGATGAGAAGACGAATTTCACCAAGCACAAGAGTCTGCAAGTAGCTCAGTGGTAGAGCACTAAGCCTGGGGACCCCAGGTTCGCCGGTTCGAATCCCGGTTGTGGCATGTCGGTTGGTTTGGATTTTTACTGCTAGATCTAAGGTTGGCGTTAGGGTTGTGTGACAATGAGGAGACGAATTTCACCAAGAACAAGAGCGGGCAAGTGGCTCAGTGGAAGAGCGCTCGGCATGTGGAGCCGAAGTTGGCCGGTTCGAATCCTGCTTGCGGCTTAGTGTCAGAATTTTTACTGCTAGATCTAAGGTTGGCGTGAGGGTTGTGTGACAATGAAGAGACGAATTTCACCAAGAACAAGAGCGGGCAAGTGGCTCAGTGGTAGAGCGCTCGGCATTTGGAGCCGAAGTTGGCCGGTTCGAATCTCGGTTGCGGCGAGGTGCGTGACGCAAGAGGTGGGTGTGCGTTGCGGAGCGCCCCCTGGAGGCAGGTGCATGTGCGCTGCAGAGCGCCCCCTGGGGGCAGGTGCATTAAACCTTTTTACTTGTGTTGGAGGTTGAGGCAAAAGTTTTAATACACGCTCCGCAGCGCACACGCCTCCAGGGGGCGCTCCGTAGCGCACACCCACCTCTTGCGTCACGCACCTGCCTCCAGGGGGCTCTCCGCAAAGCACACCCACCTCTTGCGTCACGCACCTCGCCGCAACTGAGATTCAAACCGGCCAACTTCGGCTCCACATGCCGAGCGCTCTACCACTGAGCCACTTGCCCGCTCTTGTTCTTGGTGAAATTCGTCTCCTCATTGTCACACAACCCTAACTCGAATGTTAGATCAAGCAGTAAAAATCCAAACTAACCGACATGCCACAACCGGGATTCGAACCGGCGAACCTGGGGTCCCCAGGCTTAGTGCTCTACCACTGAGCTACTTGCAGACTCTTGCGCTTGGTGAAATTCGTCTTCTCATCCTCACACACCCTACCTCGAACCTTAGATCACCACCACCAACCTGAAATCACAAGTTTAGTACTCTACCACTGAGCAATCCAGCCACACTAGTTCAAGGCTCAATTCCTCTTCTCATTGTCCTCCACACGCACCTGCCTCCAGGGGGCGCTCCGCAGCGCACACCCACCTCTTGCAAGTCACATGCATCACCATATTTCCTGGCTTGGGCACATGTGAGCACACAGGCAGGTAAACAAGTGGGAAACTCCTTCCCCAGGTTGTCAAGAACAACTGGCTGCTAAGGAGGAGTGACCCACAATGAATAAAGCTTGTGAATGTTTTGTTTTCCCTGCAATTCTGATATTCTCCCACTAGATGGCGCACTCTAGATACATTGACTTTGTTGCGGTGCAGCGTATTACTCCACGTTTGCACTTTACTCTTTCTTTCACTGGTCTCTGGGAAGGCAACTGCAATTCATCTGCACCAAGTACAGAATCAGGTGATCATTTAGTCGAGGCAACTGGACTTCTTTCTTTGTTGAAGACGTTTCGTCCTTCATCCGAAGGGCTTCTTCAGTTCTGGTTTAGGCTGGGGAAAAACCAGGAGATATATCTCTGGATGGAGGTGGAGCTGTGAGTATCGGTCATTTCCCTCGTTATGTGACTATAAGTCACATGAGTGGGCCATTAACACATGTGGTAGAGGTGTGGTGGGGTGTAGACCACTCCTCTCATCATGTGACAGATTGTCACATGACTCATTGTCACATGACTCAATTGACAAGTCACTTCAGTTGGTGGCCTGTCCCCTTTCACAAGACCCCGAAACAGCTCCAGAGGAGCTGCAGCTCGAACTGATCGACCTTCAGTCCGACCCCGTCTTAAAGGAGAAGTTAAACTCTCTGAAACTGAATGACTTTTATGCTTCACTCAATGAAGCCGCGTTTCCAAATCTCCGGAGGACAGCGCAGAAGATGCTGGCGTTATTCGGCTCGACCTACGTGTGTGAACAGACCTTCAGCGTCATGAACATCAACAAAGCCAGGCACAGATTTAACAGACCAACAACTCAGATCCATCCTGAGAATCGCCACAACAAAACTAACTCCAGACTTTGATGCGCTGGCTGAAAAGAGAGTCAGTCTGAGACCCCTGCTCTAAACCTACAAACAACTTTAAACCCTGCACTGACTCTTTGAATTAAAGACTGGATAGCTCAGTGGTTGAGCTCTAGCCTTGTGATTTCAGGGTGGTGGATTCAAATCCCAGTTGTGGCTTGTCGGTTGGTTAGTGTTAGGATTTTTACTGCGAGATCTAAGGTTGTGTGAGGATGAGAAGACGAATTTCACCAAGCACAAGAGTCTGCAAGTGGCTCAGTGGTAGAGCACTAAGCCTGGGGACCCCAGGTTCGCCGGTTCGAATCCCGGTTGTGGCATGTCCGTTGGTTTAGATTTTTACTGCTTGATCTAAGGTTCGAGTTAGGGTTGTGTGAGGATGATAAGACGAATTTCACCAAGCACAAGAGTCTGCAAGTAGCTCAGTGGTAGAGCACTAAGCCTGGGGACCCCAGGTTCGCCGGTTCGAATCCCGGTTGTGGCATGTCGGTTGGTTTGGATTTTTACTGCTTGATCTAAGGTTCGAGTTAGTCATTGTGTGACAATGAGGAGACGAATTTCACCAAGAACAACAGCGGGCAAGTGGCTCAGTGGTAGAGCGCTCGGCATGTGGAGCCGAAGTTGGCCGGTTCGAATCCCGCTTGCGGCTTAGTGTCAGAATTTTTACTGCTAGATCTAAGGTTGGCGTGAGAGTTGTGTGACAATGAAGAGACAAATTTCACCAAGAACAAGAGCGGGCAAGTGGCTCAGTGGTAGAGCGCTCGGCATTTGGAGCTGAAGTTGGCCGGTTCGAATCTCAGTTGCGGCGAGGTGCGTGACGCAAGAGGTGGGTGTGCGCTGCGGAGCGCCCCCTGGTGGCAGGTGTGTGCGCTGCGGAGCGCCCCCTGGAGTCAGGTGCGTGACGCAAGAGGTGGGTGTGCGCTGCGGAGCGCCCCCTGGTGGCAGGTGCGTGACGCAAGAGGTGGGTGTGCGCTGCGGAGCGCCCCCTGGTGGCATGTGCGTGACGCAAGAGGTGGGTGTGCGCTGCGGAGCGTCCCCTGGTGGCAGGTGCGTGTGTGCTGCGGAGCGCCCCCTGGTGGCAGGTGCGTGACACAAGAGGTGGGTGTGTGCTGCGGAGCGCCCCCTGGAGGCAGGTGGATGTGCGTTGCGGAGCGTCCCCTCGAGGCAGGTGCATTAAACCTTTTTACTTGTGTTGGAGGTTGAGGCAAAAGGCAAAAGGCAAAAGGTTGAGGCAAAATACACGCTCCGCAGCACACACCCACCTCTTGCGTTACACACCTACCTCCAGGGGGCGCTCCGCAGCGCACACGCACCTGCCTCGAGTGGACGCTCCGCAGCGCACACCCACCTCTTGCGTCACGCACCTCGCCGCAACTGAGATTCGAACCGGCCAACTTCAGCTCCAAATGCCGAGCGCTCTACCACTGAGCCACTTGCCCGCTCTTATTCTCGGTGAAATTCGTCTCTTCATTGTCACACAACCCTCACGCCAACCTTAGATCTAGCAGTAAAAATTCTGACATTAAGCCGCAAGCGGGATTCGAACCGGCCAACTTCGGCTCCACATGCCGAGCGCTCTACCACTGAGCCACTTGCCCGCTCTTGTCCTTGGTGAAATTCGTCTCTTCATTGTCACACAACCCTAACTCGAACCTTAGATCAAGCAGTAAAAATCCAAATCAACCGACATGCCACAACCGGGATTCGAACCGGCGAACCTGGGGTCCCCAGGCTTAGTGCTCTACCACTGAGCTACTTGCAGACGCTCATGTTTGGTGAAATTCGTCTTGTCATGCTCACACAACCCTAACTCGAATGTTAGATCAAGCAGTAAAAATCCAAATCAACCGACATGCCACAACCGGGATTCGAACCGGCGAACCTGGGGTCCCCAGGCTTAGTGCTCTACCACTGAGCTACTTGCAGACGCTCATGTGTGGTGAAATTCGTCTTGTCATGCTCACACAACCCTAACTCGAATGTTAGATCAAGCAGTAAAAATCCAAACCAACCGACCGACATGCCACAACCGGGATTCGAACCGGCGAACCTGGGGTCCCCAGGCTTAGTGCTCTACCACTGAGCTACTTGCAGACTCTTGTGCTTGGTGAAATTCGTCTTATCATCCTCACACACCCTAACTCGAACCTTAGATCACCACCACCAACCTGAAATCACAAGTTTAGTACTCTACCACTGAGCAATCCAGCCACACTAGTTCAAGGCTCAATTCCTCTTCTCATTTTCCTCCTCTCATTAATCCCATAGGATTAGTGTTAGGGCTAGGGTTAGGGTTTATACTGCTAGATCAAAGTTACCCTAACTCTAGGCCCAAACCCTGACAAAAACACCTTTATACCCTGCATGGACCCTAGCTCTAAACCAGGCATGGGCAAACTACGGCCCGGGGGCCATATGCGGCCCGTTAAACACTTAAATCCGGCCCGCCAAACTTGACAAAATTTAATGAATAAAGCTTGTGAATGTTTTATTTTCCCTGCAATTCTGATGTTTTCCCACTAGATGGCGCACTCTAGATACATTGACTTTGTTGCGGTGCAGCGTATTACTCCACGTTTGCACTTTACTCTTTCTTTCACTGGTCTCTGGGAAGGCAACTGCAATTCATCTGCACCAAGTATAGAACAAAACATGGAATCTTCTAAGTCACATGCATCACCATATTTCCTGGCTTGGGCACACAGGCAGGTAAACAAGTGGGAAAGTTGTTCTTGACAACTTGGGGAAGGAGTTTCCCACTTGTTTACCTGCCTGTGTGCTCACATGTGCCCAAGCCAGGAAATATGGTGATGCATGTGACTTAGAAGATTGATCACCTGATTCTGTACTTGGTGCAGATGAATTGCAGTTGCCTTCCCAGAGACCAGTGAAAGAAAGAGTAAAGTGCAAACGTGGAGTAATACGCTGCACCTCAACAAAGTCAATGTATCTAGAGTGCGCCATCTAGTGGGAGAATATCAGAATTGCAGGGAAAACAAAACATTCACAAGCTTTATTCATTGTGGGTCACTCCTCCTTCGCAGCCAGTTGTTCTTGACAACTTGGGGAAGGAGTTTCCCACTTGTTTACCTGCCTGTGTGCTCACATGTGCCCAAGCCAGGAAATATGGTGATGCATGTGACTTAGAAGATTCCATGTTTTGTTCTATACTTGGTGCAGTTGAATTGCAGTTGCCTTCCCAGAGACCAGTGAAAGAAAGAGTAAAGTGCAAACGTGGAGTAATACGCTGCACCGCAACAAAGTCAATGTATCTAGAGCAGTGTTTTTCAAACACTGTGCTGAGATATTGTCAGGTGTGCCGTGGGAAATTATTCAATTTGTGTGCCTGTGCGGTCTTGCACCTGGCAGAGTAATCATGTAGTACTCTTCCATACCAGTAGGTGGCAGCAGCAGCAGATAGCTAATTGCCTTGTGCTTGGAGACAAGCGAATTAGCGACGCTGACGTGATCATTACGCGCTGTTTTTACACCTCAAAGCCCTCGTAGCCAAGACTTTAGCAGCAGACCTCGTTCCTGTGTTGGATGACGATGCTGTGCGCATAGTCAACTTTGTGAAGTCACGACCTGTGAAAAGTCACATATTTGCGGCTTTGTGTGAGGACATGGGAGCGGAGCATAAAGCCTTGCTGTTTCATCCGGAGGTCCGATGGTTGTCGCACGGTTAGGTGCTGGCCTGTGTGTATGAGCTGCGAGAGGAACTTAAAGTGTTTCTGACAAATGAGGGGTCCGATTACGCAAAGCTACTTGCAAGTGATGAGTGGTGAACTGAATGCACGAATGCAAAGCTATTGACTAGCTTGACTGCTGTAAAAACTAAAAACAGAGAGAGACTGAGAGCTGTGGAGGAAGAGCTGTGTGTGTGTCTTTCATCGATTCCTGCCAGGATACCAGCTCTGTGTTCATCCAAACAGGCCCAGGTTTCACACTGAGTGAATAAATATGAATGATTATAAAATACTTTTTTCTTTGTGTTTATTTGATATCTATTCAAGATGTTACAATATAATGTTATTCTTCAATGTTAAAAAAAATGCTTATATTAACAATATAACACTTATATTGTTAATATAAGCTTTTTTTCACATTTTCAGCTGGTGGTGTGCTGCGGGATTCTTTCAACGAAAGAAATGTGCTTTGGCCCGAATAAGGTTGAAAAACACTGATCTAGAGTGCGCCATCTAGTGGGAAAACATCAGAATTGCAGGGAAAATAAAACATTCTCAAGCTTTATTCATTGTGGGTCACTCCTCCTTAGCAGCCAGTTGTTCTTGACAACCTGGGGAGGGAATTTCCCACTTGTTTACCTGCCTGTGTGCTCACATGTGCCCAAGCCAGGAAATATGGTGATGCATGTGACTTAGAAGATTCCATGTTTTGTTCTAAACCTGGTGCAGATGAATTGCAGTTGCCTTCCCAGAGACCAGTGAAAGAAAGAGTAAAGTGCAAACGTGGAGTAATACGCTGCACCGCAACAAAGTCAATGTATCTAGAGTGCGCCATCTAGTGGGAAAACATCAGAATTGCAGGGAAAATAAAACAGTCGCAAGCTTTATTCATTTAATTTTGTCAAGTTTGGCGGGCCGGATTTAAGTGTTTAACGGGCCGCATATGGCCCCCGGGCCGTAGTTTGCCCATGCCTGGTTTAGAGCTAGGGTCCATGCAGGGTATAAATGTGTTTTTGTCAGGGTTTGGGCCTAGAGTTAGAGTAACTTTGATCTAGCAGTATAAACCCTAACCCTAGCCCTAACACTAATCCTATGGGATTAATGAGAGGAGGAAAATGAGAAGAGGAATTGAGCCTTGAACTAGTGTGGCTGGATTGCTCAGTGGTAGAGTACTAAACTTGTGATTTCAGGTTGGTGGTGGTGATCTAAGGTTCGAGTTAGGGTGTGTGAGGATGATAAGACGAATTTCACCAAGCACAAGAGTCTGCAAGTAGCTCAGTGGTAGAGCACTAAGCCTGGGGACCCCAGGTTCGCCGGTTCGAATCCCGGTTGTGGCATGTCGGTTGGTTTGGATTTTTACTGCTTGATCTAAGGTTCGAGTTAGGGTTGTGTGAGGATGAGAAGACGAATTTCACCAAGAACAACAGCGGGCAAGTGGCTCAGTGGTAGAGCGCTCGGCATGTGGAGGCGAAGTTGGCCGGTTCGAATCCCGCTTGCGGCTTAGTGTCAGAATTTTTACTGCTAGAGCTAAGGTTGGCATTAGGGTTGTGTGACAATGAGGAGACGAATTTCACCAAGAACAAGAGCGGGCAAGTGGCTCAGTGGTAGAGCGCTCGGCATTTGGAGCCGAAGTTGGCCGGTTCGAATCTCGGTTGCGGCGAGGTGCGTGACGCAAGAGATGGGTGTGCGCTGCGGAGCGCCCCCTGGTGGCAGGTGGGTGTGCGCTGCGGAGTGCCCCCTGGTGGCAGGTGCGTGACGCAAGAGGTGGGTGTGTGCTGCGGAGCGCCCCCTGGTGGCAGGTGCATGACGCAAGAGGTGGGTGTGCGCTGCGGAGCGCCCCTTGCTGGCAGGTGCATGACGCAAGAAGTGGGTGTGCGCTGCGGAGCGCCCCCTGGAGGCAGGTGCGTGACGCAAGAGGTGGGTGTGCGCTGCGGAGCGCCCCCTGCTGGCAGGTGCATGACGCAAGAAGTGGGTGTGCGCTGCGGAGCGCCCCCTGGAGGCAGGTGCGTGACGCAAGAGGTGGGTGTGCGCTGCGGAGCGTCCCCTTGAGGCAGGTGCGTGTGCGCTGCGGAGCGCCCCCTGGGGGCAGGTGCGTGTGCGCTGTGGAGCGCCCCCTGGAGGCAGGTGCATTAAACCTTTTTACTTGTGTTGGAGATTGAGGCAAAAGGTTTAATACACGCTCCGCAGGGCACACCCACCTCTTGCATCACGCACCTACCTCCAGGGGGCGCTCCGCAGCGCACACGCACCTCTTGCGTCACGCACCTGCCAGCAAGGGGCGCTCCGCAGCGCACACCCACCTCTTGCGTCACCAGGGGGCGCTCCGCAGCGCACACGCACCTGCCTCAAGGGGACGCTCCGCAGCGCACACCCACCTCTTGCGTCACGCACCTGCCTCCAGGGGGCGCTCCGCAGCGCACACCCACCTCTTGCAACTGCCTCCAGGGGGCGCTCCGCAGCGCACACCCACCTCTTGCCTCACGCACCTGCCTCCAGGGGGCGCTCCGCAGCGCACACCCACCTCTTGCGTCACCGCAACTGAGATTCAAACCGGCCAACTTCGGCTCCAAATGCCGAGCGCTCTACCACTGAGCCACTTGCCCGCTCTTGTTCTTGGTGAAATTCGTCTCTTCATTGTCACACAACCCTAACTCGAACCTTAGATCAAGCAGTAAAAATCCAAACCAACCGACATGCCACAACCGGGATTCGAACCGGCGAACCTGGGGTCCCCAGGCTTAGTGCTCTACCACTGAGCTACTTGCAGACTCTTGTGCTTGGTGAAATTCGTCTTCTCATCCTCACACAACCCTAACTCGAATGTTAGATCAAGCAGTAAAAATCCAAACCAACCGACATGCCACAACCGGGATTCGAACCGGCAAACCTGGGGTCCCCAGGCTTAGTGCTCTACCACTGAGCTACTTGCAGACTCTCATGTTTGGTGAAATTCGTCTTGTCATGCTCACACAACCCTAACGGCAACCTTAGATCTAGCAGCAAAAAGTCTAACCGACCGACAAGCGGGATTCGAACCGGCCAACCTGGGATCCCCAGGCCTAGTGCTCTACCACTGAGCTATCCAGCTACACTAGCTCAAGGCTCAATTCCTCTTCCCATTGTCCATGGGATTAGGGTTAGGGTTTATACTGCTAGATCAAGGGTCAGTGCAGGTTTTAAAGTTCCCCTAACTCTAGGCCCAAACCCTGACACAAACACCTTTCATACCCAGCATGGACCCTAGCTCTAACCCTACAAACAACTTTAAACCCCAACTCTCTCTGCCCAGCCTTGTCTTCGTGAGCTTGAATGTTGACAATACAGACTGTGAAGCCAAGAGATCGAGTCTATCATTTTGTACTGCAATTGGGTCCTTCATCCACCCGTTACAGGCAGGGGCCACAAACTACGTTCCGGCGGGCCGAATTTGGCCCGCGGGCTGCGAGTCTGAGACCCCTGCTGTAGATTATATGAAAGATGTGACTGTATTGCACTTTAAAGGTTTATTGCACTAATGGATGTCAGGTATCCTGTGTCTCATATGGACACCATGGACAGACAGAAGCCACTGACGGCAGGAGCAGGAGGTGACATCATGTTTACATTCACACCAGCTCATCAGGAATCTGAAGCTGCTGGGCTCAGGAGAATCTAGAATGAGCCCCAAGACAAACAACCCATCTGCCCTCTGTCTACACAGGACCGCAGCAGCAGCAGAAACGTACCTGTCGAAGACCACGGCGGCGAAGCTCGGCTCAGTGAAGACCACCTCCCCGGCACTGAGCTCCTTGGCGGCCTTCAGGCCGCGACCTTTCTTCCCTGCATCAAACAGAGCAGCGTTCTCCATGTTTCCGACTGTCATCGCAGCGGCCAAACACAGTGCAGGAGTCAGAGGAGGCGCAGGGGGGACGGCTCAGGGATAAAGCTGCACAGTCCTCATGGATTCTTCACCAACCTTCAGGAGCACCTCGTTCCTTAGCCCGACCCCTGCTGCAGCCAAAAATACATTCACCTCCTCTTGGAGTAACAGGGGGAGGAGAGGGACGCAGCAGCGATTCAGATACACCGTGGCGTCCGTCCCCTTGTTTGGGTTGATTCCTCCTGAGATATTTTGGTCCACAGCAGCTGGGCCTGTCTGTCACAGCCGCATGACAGGAAACAGATTCAGCGCTCGTCTGCATTTCTTCTTCTTCTTCTTCCAGAGGACATCTGGTCTCTCTCTCGCTCTCTCGCTCTAAAAAGGCCTCCCTTTGGCTTTTGGCCGCTGGGGGACCAGAGGGACAACACGCCTCCTCAGGAGGTTGAGACAGCCGAGAGCGGCGGATCAAATCAAAACAATTCAGTTTCTGGCCTTTTGCTTTATTTCTGAAATATCAACAATATAAAGTGATAAAAGAGTCGCTGCAGACAGAGACAGAACAAGATGGCTGCTGGGATACAGGATCTCCTGAGAGCACCTGAGGTGAACGGTCGCCATAGAAACCGACCAGTGTTAATCTGGAGATGTGCTGCTTCCTGTTCTCTTCATTCTAGATCTATGCACTCTCTATCTGCTGGCAGGTCAGAGAATAACTCTTAATCTGGAATGTTCTAAAATTAGATCTATTTAACCAAGGCTACAGATCATTACTATTAAAACCTTACTGTATCGGGTTAGTGCCACCCAGTGGCGAGGGTGCACACTGCAACACAACACTGGCAGAATAATCAGAGCAACGTGGTGGTGAAAGGCAAGTAACAACCCTCAGGAGGACGTCAGCTTTTCTACACGTCGTAGAAGTCGACGTGAGACCCGGAGACGTATGTGTCCTCCAGCAGCAGCTTCATCAGCTTGGAGCAGGACTCATCGCAGGTCAGCACCTGTCCCTCCGCATGCATGTCCACGAGGGATTTCCTTATGGTCGGATCCACCGTTGAGGATCTGGCGAACTTTAACATGTCAGTGTCCAGAGGTCCTGAGGACAGATATTCAGCACGTCTCACATTTATCATGTCTTAATAACTCAACATTTGTGACATGTCAATATTCTTTGTTGCAGCCTCGTCTCGCACCTGGAGCGTAGCTGAGCACGCGCACGTCCGGCTCCTCCTCCGCCAGCACCCTGAACATCATGTCCCGGGCCGCCTTGCCGGTGCAGTACAGCACCCAGGACTTGTACGGCTTCAGGGCACACAGCGACGAGATGTTGACCACGGTGCGGCGCTGACCCGGACGCTGCGGACACGCCTCCAGGACACCGGTGGTGAGGCACAGGGAGGAGCTGACATTGAAGGACAGGTAGGAGTCCACCTCGGCCATGTTGGTCAAGCTTTTCATGTACCGGGAGACGTCACCCAGAGAGCCTGGGGGGAGGAGGGGGGAGGAGGAGAGACTTCAACAGAGTTCAAGAGAGAAGAAACACCCCCCCCCCCCCCCCCCCCCCCCCCCCCTCTTCCCCCCCCCCCCCCTTCTACTGGTTTGACCCTGGGAACAGGGAAGTCACTGGAGCAGAAAGCCTTGTCAATGTTTACTGTGCTGTCAATAAGTGGCGACCCGGTTCTGTGAAGGTGTTCGTTATGTGCGAGGGGGCGGGGCTAGTGTGTTCGAACGGTTAGACAGGTTTGTCATTGTTGTTTTTGGCGGAGTTATGGTCGACAGTATCATAAAAGATTTCCAACGCCTCGTCCGGTCGGACGCTACTGAATATAAATCTATATAACTACTGCATAATGAAGCATCAAAGAGAAAGTGATTGGCAGGTCTCTGGGTGGCAGATCATAAGGTACATGAGGTACTAGTACAACAGTGTTAGGGTACAAGTATCTGATTCTTGGGTCTCACCTGCGTTATTAACCAGAACCACGTGATCCATGTCGCCAGTGAAGGAGCTCCTCACCGCCTCCATCAGCTCCTTCAGCCCGTCGCTGTGGGACAGATCCGCCGGGACGCACTGCACCAGGACGCCGCCTCCAGCTGCTGCAGCCGCGGTCACCTCCGCGGCCGCAGCCCGGAGCTCCTCACCGGACCGAGCCGCCAGGAGGACCGCGGAGCCCGGCTTCAGCAGCGGCGCCATGTGCCTGGCCAGGGCCCGGCCGAAGCCCCTGGAGGCGCCCGTGATGATACACAGAACGCGGCCGAGGTCTCTGGTCCCCGCGGAGGACATACTGCTGCAGGAGCCCGTGCGAGTGAGAGTGCGTGTGCGAAACATCCGCAACTTAACGGCTTTAACTTCTTCATGGATCTTAGTGTGAAACCACTTGTTGATCTGTCGCCATCTGTCGGTGTCTCAGTGAATCTCTGTTTAGTGTTGAATTTGAGACAGAGACAGACAGGATGGTTCAGTCCCTCTTTATTAGAAGGAACCAAAGTGGTGCATAACATGTATTAAACATCCATGTATTTCTACACACAATGACGATAGATCTTCTAATAAACTAACACCCACTACGTCATTAATCAGCTGTTGGGGAAATATAATCCACTTTTTAATCCTGGGGACACAATCATTCTTTTCTTGGTGATGTCATCAGGCCGCTACTTCCAAAACGTTCAGCCCCACGTAAAGTGTATTTTTCAAATATTTAATCAAATTGTAAACATAAGAAATAGAAAGTCCCGCCCCTATTTGAAATGCGTGACAGAAGCACAGATCAAAGGACAGCGGCGGAATGTAAAGAACGACAGAAATAGAATCATCCTTCACTTTCCCACATTGAAGCTCCACCCTGTCCAAATGTCAATGGACAGAGTGGACGTGTGGACAGATGTAATGGTGAACTACATGTGGGATTCGCTGTGAGCACGTTTATCGTTTTCTAAATCGCTGTCCTGCGAGATGAGCTTGTACGGTTTCTTCCGCTCCTTCTCCTCCAGAACCGAGTTTCCCATCTCCACATCTTTGCTGCGGAGCTCGTGTCGAGACAAGAACTCCACGATGCCGGCGCCGATGGAATCCCCCAGGACGTTGGTGGTGGTGCGCAGGCGATCCCTGGGCCCGACAGGACACAGGAGACAGAAGCTAATGACATGACTGAAGAAGCTCCTGAGCAGACTGAACACTCCCAGTTAGACCAGGTGGTTTCTTCTTATTACCCCAGTTAGCTGAGTAATTTCTGGGGGAGGGTATTCTAATTGAAACGATTAATTTGGGAAACCTAATTATGTTTCTATGTAAAACTCATTGCAAAAAATATTCAATACAAAAGTGAAGATGTGGAACGAGACTCTGGGGAGAAGGAAGTGTGTCACTAGGTGGTCGCGCATCCACAACTTTAAAGTCACACACACTCACTCACAGGAACCAATCCACCGCGATGATGAGAGTGATGTCATCGGTTGGGAGTCCAACAGAGGTCAGTACGATCACCATGGTGACCAGGCCGGCCTGGGGGATGCCAGCGGCGCCGATGCTCGCGGCGGTCGCTGTAATGCTACCAACACACGATGAGTGAGCGCCTCACAGTCCGACTCTGCTCTGAGGGTCGGAGAACTTCTTACCTTATCGTGATGATCTGACCAAAGTTCATCTCCATGTTGTTAACCTGAGCTATAAAGATGGCCGCCAGCGCTTCGTACAGAGCGGTGCCGTCCATGTTGATGGTGGCGCCCACCGGCAGCACGAAGCGTGTGATGCGCTTATCGATTCTGTTGTTCTCCTCCAGACATTTAAAGGTGACGGGCAGAGTGGCGGAGCTGAGGCACAGGGGACAGGTGTTAGGCTCAGGGACACAAGGTTTGTAGAAGACACTGTCTCTTAAAGCGGGACTCCTCTGACTATGGAGACATTGGCGCTCTGATTCTGAAGCTACGACCTCTGCGGTTCAGTCCTGACAGATAACGACGCATCATCGTCTCAGCCCTGTGCTGTTGGTTCATCCATAAAGTGTTTAGCCTCCTCTGTGGATGATGCACTAGGTTTGTGTCTTTGAGTTCTCACCATCGAGCAGAAACTGGTTCAACGTTCACTCTTGTCCTCATCGCTTGCTTGACTTACTGTCCAATCTGAGCATGTCCCGCCCTCCTGTTCTCGGCTCTCTGGTCGTTGACCCTAACTCTGACTGTCTTTGGTCCAGGCTCTACAGCTGGTCTCTGTTTGTTTCAGTGCTGGAAAGACTCACCTGGAGGACGTCCCCAGGGCCGTAACCAGAGCCTGCAGGAGCCCAGCGATGAAGATGAAGGGGTTCTGCCGAGTGATGACAAAGTAAAGTGTGGGGAGAATGAGAACGGCGTGGATCAGCAGGCCGATGATGACCGTGATGGTGTACATGCCCAGCTGGCCCCCCATCTGCGTCAGGTCGTCCATCTCCACGATCTTCCCGGCGATGAGGAACAGGATCCCGATGGGGGCGTACCTGAGAGGGGGAGGGGCCAGGAGTGGATGAGAGCGGGCGTGACGCTCTGCCTGTCGGACGACCTCTCCTGAAGGTCTTACCACATGATGATGGCCACCAGGCGCATGATGGCCTCGTTGAGGCTGTCGAAGAAGTCCCTCAGCAGCTGGCCCTGCTCCTTCATGTTGCCAATGATCAGCCCGAAGCACATGGAGAAGACCACCAGCCCCAGGGCATTGACCCCGTTCACCTGACCCGGTACGGGGATCCGCTCCTCCCGGGTGACCTCCATGACCTCCTGCGTGCCGTTGGTTGAGTTGAAGAGGCTGTCGTTCACCGTCACGCTGACGTGGACGACCCGCTTTCCATATTTGGTTTTGAACTGGAGAATCAAAGCAGAGAGGTTAAACCAGAGGAGAAGCTGAGGACACACTGAGAGACAGTCTGGGGACAGCTTTGTTGGACACTGATGGCAGCTGCGACCCAGTCCACATGTCCATGTGTCTCCAGCCTGAGTGAAGGGCGGCTCACCTGCTGAGTGCAGGCTTGGACCAGGTTTGGTGGAAACATGTTCCTGAAGAGAGAAAGGACAGACGTGATATTGACTGTCTGACGCGGGGACATGGTTCTGTCCTCTGAGGCTCTACCTGATCAGATCTAAGAAGGCATCCGCCGGACTGACTTGCTCTATCTTCTGCTGCTTTCCAAACTCATCTTTAGATCCTTTTCCCGGGTGGATGATGAGGACGATTATGATGCCGATGAACACAGCGATGAAGGTCGTGGTCATGTAGTAGATCACGGCTCTCATGCCCATCTTTCCTGAGGCTTTGCTGTCTAAAGCTGCCATCCCTGAAGGACAGAGACGAAGCTTCAGCTTCTCAACAAGATCACGTGTGATTAAGGAAACTCTTAGCACGACCAATACAACTCAGTGACACGTGTCCCGTGTTGAACCTGTTATTAGACTGGAGACCAGTAAGGGCAGAACCAGCATCTGCAGCATCCTCATCAGCAGCTCTCCAGGGAATGAGAAGTACTTCACCTCTCGATAGCTCATCCTGTAGGGACGCAGCGCGAAGCCCAGGACAATGCCTGCAGAGCGGGGACATGTTTAACACGCGTGTGCACAGCGACGTGACTCGGACCCCAGACAGCGCCTCACTCACCCACAACAACTGCCCCGACCGTGAAGAGCACGAAGGCGTTCTTCTTCAGGAAAGCCTGGACGTCCTCTTTTGAGATCTCCTCCACTTTCCTCTTGGCCTTCATGGTGCGTATGTGCACGCCTTCCCTGAGCCGCTGCATCCTGAGGTGGACAGAGAGACATGAAGTGGACATGCAGCTGAACCACGCTCTCAGACAGGAAGCAGAGGAGCAGGGCTTCAAACCAATGACCCGCTCCAACTCTGGTCTGTGGTTTGAGTTACTTCCTGTTAAAATGGAATAATTCCATGGACAGTTTCAGCCGAGCCGTCTGTGACGATGGACGTCCAGAAACAGATCCATGGCCATGAAGGTTTAATGGACACGAGAACATTTCTTCAGCTACAGAACAAGAAGCAAAGCGTCGTCATGTACCTTCACAAACGGTGGCGGCCGACCTGCGACACAGAGCGAGGAGGAGGTGGAGGAGTCCTGTTGGATGCAGGAGGAGGACTCAGAGTGCCTAGGACAGACTGAGCTCCTGCTCCTGTACTGTGACTGGAACCAAAAAGGGAGGGGAGACATCCAGAGGAGACCCGGAGAGGGAGGGGGAGACTGAGAGGACAAATGAGAAAATGGTCGTCCCATAATGAGACTGTTAGCCCTGTGACACAGTTTCAGGTGGAATCCAGATGCACGAGAAACTTGGTGGACAGGTGTTCTGAGAATCATTTTATGATCCTCTAAGGTCCAATCTGTCCTCCGTCTGCTCCTCGTCTTTTTGTTTACTCCTCCTTGTTTCGTATTCCCTTCATGTGGAGACCCTCAAACAGATGGAAGCATACACATCGTCTCCCTGGGGAGCTGTGTTAGTTCAAGGTAATTCCAGCGGGTGAGTGACAAGCTTCAATTAGAACTGTAATGAGCGACCTGCCTGTATGGAAACGCGTTCCCTGGTGGTGCAAGTATAATTAGAGAAGAATACTTCTCAAATCAGGTCACGCTGCCCTTTACAAACACTGTCCCCTGGCTCCTGGCACAAATGAATGAGACTGTTGATTTGACGATTTGACGATTTCTCAATCTGCCTGAAACGAGCACTGAGATAAGGAGACTTTGACTGGGCGTTAACACACGATGTCCAGTTGAATCGTAAATAACTCATTAACCAGGGAACAGCTCATGAGCAGTGGAGCTCTTTGAGCTGGACCCGGGTTCAGAGGATGTAAACGCTGCTGGTTCGAGGGCAGCTTCACCACATGAGCTTCTCTGAGGTTCAAGTCGATGGAAGCTGAATAATACTAAGCCCACCTGATGGAAGCAGAACAGCTGGAATAACAACAACAAACCAAACAAACGAAATGAGTTTCTCGTGCATTGAATTTGAGATAAAATGCTCAGTTTTATGTTCGAGGCTCTTCTGATGTGTTCAATGAATCAAGTGATTTATTAAGTGCCTCAAGGCTCTTCTATTGTCTCCTAGAGAACAGCTGTGAAAATGTTGTTGTTGGTTTGATTGGCAGCTGGCATCCTGTCTGCCACCTTGTTCTTTTCTTCTTTAGTTTCTTCTCCCCCAGTTTTCATGTGAATATGATCTTCAGTCGGCTATGGTGTTTCAGTCCGATTAGACACAGACAGTCCCGCCCACTTACCGCCGCAGCCTTTCTCTTTGATTTTTGCTTGGTTTGTTCTGATTGGTTGACGTCGCTTTGGATAAAAGCCGCTGCTCATGACTTCGCATAAGTGGTATGTTCTCCCACTATTTCCCGGACCTCTGAACGCACCAAACCAAACGGCATCATTCTGACGTCAGAGACGCGGCCAATCAGATTCGCCTTTACGTGCGTAGCGTTACGTGCAGTCTCGCCTCTGCGTGGTATTCACGATCATTCGTCGCTCGGCCCGCTGCGGTCCAGTGTCGCGGCCCCGAGCTCAGAGACGGAGCCTCGGTGTTTCCCAGAGCCGGACCCGGCCGGAGGGCGTGACAGGCGGGCTCCCCGTCACGACTTAAGCTAGCTACGCTTAGCTTTGTAGCGTCGGCTGGTAAAACAGCGCACGTTGGCACGGAGTGAGTTAGCGTGAGTCTGTTAATTAATGAGTTAGTTGGTTGTTTTAAAAGTGAGAAAGTCAGTTGAATATTTAGTTACTTACAGAACTAGTCCAGTCCCGGGGAGGAGCTCCGTGGAGCGGCGTGGTGACCTTCGGGCAGCCGGGCAGAGTGAACGGACCAGAACTGACCCTGACATGTCGGTTCCGAGTCGGACCCTGCGCCTGTGAGCGGACCTCGTGTGGACTTGCTGCCCGACAGGATGGCCCGGCGCTCGGTGCTGAGCTTGGTGGGACTCGGGTGTCGAGCCGTCGCTCGGCCCCTCCACTCCTCCGCCGCCAGCACTGTGTCCAGACCCGGGTTCAAACCGGAGAGAGTGGCGGTGGTGACGAAGACGACCCGGTACGAGTTCGAGCAGCAGCGGTACCAGTACGCGGGACTGTCCGAGGAGGACCTGAGACAGCTGGTAGGATCACTGTGTGAGACGGAGACACACACAGGGGGACATTGCTCCACATCCTGTCACTGTGGACCAACAGAACCAGGTTCAGGTCTGTTCTGAGGAACCTTCACACTGGGGCCAGCAGCTGACCAGGTGCAAAGGTTCCTCAGTGAAGGTTCCTCAGTGAAGGTTCCTCAGTGACGTCTCCAACCTGTGAACTTTGTGTTTGCAGCTGGCGATGAAGGGCTCCAGCTACACCGGTCTGCTGGAGAGACACAACATCCACACCAGCAACGTGGAGCACATTGTGAAGAGTCTACGGTCAGAGCGCGCACACACACACACACACACACACACCTGTTGACAGTGGGTCAGTAACATGTGCTCTGCAGGAGTGAAGGGATCGATGTCCGAGTGGTGAAGAGAGGAGAGTATGATGAAGAAGTCGTCCGATGGGCCGACGCCATCATCTCTGCTGGAGGTCAGAATTTCACTTCCTGTTTTTCACTGGCTTCAGACGAGGTCCAGTTTCAGTTTTTGACTTGACCGTTTAATGAAGTGAAGACAAAGCATGAAGCGTCTCCATCTCCTCTCTGGCCGAGAACTGTTTCCTCCCCCACCAACAGGAAGTAGAAGTTTAACGATGAGTGGCTTGAGAATGACGAGACCCTGGGGTCAGCGGGTCGACCTGCAGTTGTTGTTGTCAGAGACAGGAGAGAAGCGTCTTACTTTGGGGACAAACGTCCTTTCACATCTTCTCTTTGTTCATTTGTTTCAGGTGTGAATGTTCGAGCTCTCGTTGTCATGGTTACGCTTTGTTAGAAACAGAGAGTCTTACTGCTGCTGACGTATGAACTCACTGAGGGTTAAATGGACAGAAGCTGAACACAACACAGCTGACCTCCACTGACCTCCACTCACCTCGGGCTCTAACAGCGTTTGTTTTGTCAGGTGACGGGACAATGCTTCTTGTTGCCAGTAAAGTTCTGAGCAAAGACAAACCGGTGGTTGGCGTGAACACCGATCCTGAGAGGTAAAGCTCTGACCCGGTTCTGCTTCTGGGGGGGACGCAGCAGACGTCTCTAACCTGTCCACATGTCTCTGTAACAAAGGTCAGAAGGTCACCTGTGCCTGCCGGTCCGTTACACGCGGGCCTTCCCAGAGGCGCTGCAGAAGCTCTGTCGTGGTGAGTTCAGGTGCGTATGTACAGATGCTGGACACACATATGACATTTTCAGAAAGTCTTCACAAAAAAGTTAAGTGTCAAAAGTTCTTCATTTAAGGGTTCAGTGTTTGTTGGCATGTTTTTAATGAGGTTTATGCTAAACTGTGACGTGTTTGGTAACAGCACCTTGGTAAATAGTCCGGGGGACATGAGGCGTGTGCTTGTGTTCCCTGCGTTCAGGTGGCTGTGGCGTCAGAGGATCCGCGTGCACCTGGAAGGGACGGGAATCAACCCCACGTCGGTGGATCTGCACGAGCAGCAGCTGAGCCTGGAGCAGCACTGCCAGGCCCACCGCATCACCACCATGGACGGACAGCACAGTGCGTCCACCACACGTGTCCCTCTGTCTCAGTCTGGTTCAAAGCCTTGCTGTTCCACTGATGTCCATGTGTCCTCAGAGACTCTGCAGGAGAGTTTCTCCAAGCCCAGTCTGCTCCCCATCAGGAGCCTGAATGAGATCTTCATCGGAGAGTCTCTGTCCTCGAGGTACCTCCATCTGAGCCGCTCATTAACCCCGCCCCTCACCCCCCTCCTGCTCATCAGTGGGTCTCTGTCCTCCACAGGGGGGCCTTAAAACCCTTCAGACCCCATGCTAACCTCTTGCTCCGTAGGGCTTCGTACTATGAGATTTCCGTGGACGACGGCCCGTGGGAAAAGCAGAAGAGCTCCGGACTCAGCATCTGCACGGGGACAGGGTCCAAAGCCTGGTAAACACCAGAGGCTAAATGCTAACAGCAGTGTTGCATTCAGGGACACTGGTTAGAAGCAGGAAACACTTGCTCTACATGTTTGTCCAGAGAGGTGCTTCATGTCCTCCTGTCCTGTGTCCTCAGGTCCTACAACATCAACAAACTGGCTGGACAGGCCGTGGAGGAGCTGTTAAAGATCGGTGTGTCTCTGGAGGAAGAACTGAACCAGGTTTGCCTCTGAGACGTTCTCTGATCGTTTTTTTTAATTCCAGGAAAGTCTCTGACCGGTCTGGACATCCCCCTGGATCAGCAGTTTATTGATAGAAGTGAGTCGATCAACCTTGTGACTTGGTTTTCATGTTTTTTGTCAAACCTTATCAAACCATTGCGTGTGTGTGCGCAGTGACCGATGAATACAACGAGGCGCTGGTGTTCGCACCGGATGACAGACGTCTGTTCTACAGCATCAGGGAACCAATCGTCAACAGAGTTTTCTCCAGCAGTCGACAGAGAGGCTTCGCCAGCAAGTGAGTGAGACTCCTCCTCCTGACCAGTGACACAGATGTAAACAGGAAGTAGATGATGGTCATGTGGCTAAAGAGGAAGCCGGTAAAGATGTTGTTCTCTCTCGATCTGTCAGGGTGTGTGTCCGCTCCCGCTGCTGGGACGCCTGCATGGTCCTCGATGGTGGGACGTCCTTCGAGTTCAACGACGGCGCCATTGCTACAATCGGCATGAGCGAGGACGACCACCTCCGGACGGTGGTTCTAGAGAACTGAGGCATGGTCAGAGCACATGACGCCATCAGGTGAAAGGTCAAAGGGAAGAACCAGTTTTTAGCTTTTAGCTCCACAAGCGTTTTTATACCTGAAAAATGCTTTCCGTGTTTCGATTGTGATTCGTGCTTTTTCCTCCGAACCAGATACGTCTGTTTCTTCCCTGAAGACTTGATCGAATCAATTAGAATTAACAAGCAGCTTTTCAAAAATGAAAACCATCCAATCTGAAGACAGATATTTAAGAATTAGTCGCAAACACTGAAGAGTTTTGTGCCAATATTGATAAATCAATTTATAGTTTAGTTCTGAAATTCTTTCAAAAGAAACAGTTGATTCTGATGGAAAGGAGCCTGTCAAGGGTTGTTACTGACTCAAGCTATTTTTGGAATTGAGGGTTTATAGGATCTATATTTTATAGCTGTGGGTGAACAAAAAGCATTAAATGCACTAAACTGAATTTGGGGCCTTATTTACATTTTGTTGGTCTAAAATTGGTGTTGAAAAAAATTCACCAACTGGAAAACACTTTCTGAACCTGATCCATGTTTCACAGAACACAGTGAGGTCACGACAGTGTTGAAAAGGAACAGGTTGACCAGTGGTCTGTATTTCCGTTTTATCACTGATGCATCATGGGACACTGTCATTAACGAGATGATCATGAAATTGTAAAAAGCATGGTGCCAAAGATGGGAAACTTTGTCCTGAAGTGACGTGTTTGTTTTCTTCAGATAAAATGTTTGAAAAAGAATCGTGTGGTGCGTTTCTGTCCTGAGACGTCACCCTTCCCCTGTTCGTTTTTTCCACAGCAGTGAGGACTCAGACGATTTGGGTGGTTCAGTGTTTACTTCAGACTCAGGAGAAACAAACAGTCAACACGAACTGTCTTGATTTGCTGCTGAGTTTGAATGACAAATCGACAAAACGAGACGATCCTGAAACCATCGGCTCACATTAAAAACTCTAGAGGAACTCTTCAAACACGAGCAGACTCCCGGAATAAAAAAGGCATCTCATGACGTTTAGCACCAGTCACGTTACACCCCCCCGTGTGTCCGTCAAACTAACCCTGAGGATGCCGTCACTGCGTCCCGAAACTCAGTCGACACCTGCTGCCCCACATGGAGCGCTCGCTGAGGGCGCCGCCCAGCCTGCTGCTGGGCGTGGGCCGGGCCACGCTGGAGAAAGGCCGGGAGTTGATGGCGACCCGGGGCAGCTCTTTCTTCAGGGACGGCAGGTGGCCATCGTGCACCAGGCCGAAGACATCCAGGAGGCCGAGCAGGGGGAACGTGGTCCCCAGGTCCCTGCAGGACAGACACGGGTTAGACTTGGCTTCTCGGCTCAGGGACTGACGACAGAGAGGGGGCGGGACTCACGTGAGAGCAGCGAGGTGAATGTGGTAACAGCGACTCAGGGACAGATGTAGCAGGGATTTGAGCTGAGCGAGCACAGGGAGGCTGTCAGCCATCAGCAGAGTGCTGTCACTGGAGACAGACGGAGACATGTCTTCACTGTCATAAAGATCAGTCAACGTGTCACAGCATCGAGACAAACATGAAATCACAACTGTCCCTGTCAGTCAGTGACGATTGACAGCTGACACTGAGGTCCGAGCTCTTACCTTAAATCTAAAGTTTGAATATGAGGACATCTCCCGACCAGCACCTTCACATCTGTGAGGAGAGACAGAGCGTGAGGCTGCAGCCGCGTCACGGGACCAAAGGCTGCAGAACGGTCTGCGGTTCAACACGCCGACTCACCATCCAGAGACAGACTCTCTCGGTAGCCGCTGAGGTTCAGGTGAGTGACGCTGGGGCTCAGGTTGCTGACGACACTCTTCACGTGGTCGCTGCTGAAGTCGCACCATGAGATGTTCAGCTGCTCAATCCTGCAGAGTAAAATCACACGACATCAAGACAACACAGTTGACGCACGGTCAGGGTTTGGACAGACGGCGGCCGAGTCTCTGACCTGCAGCAGGACGCCAACATGTCGGCCAGAGCGGCGGCAGAGAAGCCGGAGCAGCCGCTCAGGTTGAGCTGCAGCAGGTTCGCGTTGACGGCCAGAGAGCTGAGGGACAGAAAGATGGCGTCAGACCCCGCCCATGAGGCGGACGATAAAAACCTGAGAGGAGGCTGAAAATAGAGACTGGGTGAAATCTTACCTGACGATGGTGTCGGAGAGCTGCAGCCCCTCCAGACTGAGACACTCCAACATGCTGCACTGACACACGACGCTCTCCAGAGCCGAGGTGGGGATGATGGAGCTGGACAGGTCCAACTGAAGCAGCTGCAGCGGCCTGAGGGAAGAGACACTCACAGTAAGAGCTGTGGACGACGAGCGGAGACAGAGGGAGTGTCTTCATAAACGTGAACACCAAACACGACGTGGACAGACCTGGAGGCCGCGACGAGCACATCTTCCACGAAGGAGCGAGGGCAGCGCAACCTGCGGACGCCGCTGTTCAGAACCTGCTGCAGGGCCACGCCCATGTGAGTCAGCCCCTCCAGGTCCACGCTGTGCCACAGAGACTCGTCAAACCTGTGTCAGAGACACAGGACACATGGTTTATTACAGAAACAGTGCCATAGAGGACACCCGTCACATGTTTTAAATCAGAGGTTCCAGATGTTTTCTCAAGCAGAAGAAGATCCAGGACATGTCTCTGAGTGTCTGGAGAAACGACTGGACAGAACGGAGACTCACACTAATCTGTGCCAGCGCTTGCACACAGCGGACGTCCTGAGCAGGTCCTGCAGAGGGAGGAAGACGAGGATCTTGAGCAGCAGCTCGTCTGGTAAATGGTCCCACGAAAGCCCTGCTGGAGACAATGAAAGGTCACGACCTGCTGCCCCCATCACATGAGGAGCAGAAACACTGTGTCCCACCTGAGGGACACTCCTTCTTCCTCCTGGACCTCCGAGCGAGGACAAAGTGTCCACAGTCGTTCTCCTTGTCTTTGCAGAGCCGTTGGAGCTTGTGTCGGGGGGAGCACATCTGGATGAGCTCTGTGGGGGTGCACTCTGCGTCCAGGCCCTCGCTCACTCCACATCTGGACCTGCGCTTGTTCGTCCTCTGGGACAACATGGAGCCCTGGACACTGAGGCAGGGCAGCTCCTGCAGAGGCATGCTGGGAAAAGACACACACACTTTGATCAAGTTTGATCCGCAGACCAGGTCACTGCGCGGGAACGAGCTCAGACCTGAGGCCTGCATCACATGAACGCGCAATATAACCGATCTGTTGTTTTTGGAGTAAAGGTACTTCTGGTTGAACAAACAGATTAAAACCAAACAGCAAGAGACAGAGTGAGGTGGCGATGAGCGTGGGCCCGCGGTTAGCTCCCTGTTAGCCCCCGGTTAGCTCTAGGTTAGCTCCAGATTAGCTCCTGGTTAGCCCCCTGTTAGCCCCCTGTTAGCCCCCGGTTAGCTCCCTGTTAGCCCCCGGTTAGCTCTAGGTTAGCTCATCCACAGACACCCGGTGTGAGCTCAACCTCTCGCGGTCACGGTTTATCGGTTCATCCACCGTCACACTGAGCGGCTGTGTCGCGTCTCGGTGCCCTACCTGTCTGTGGACATGTCCCCGGTGCAAAAACGACGTGTCTCTGTGTCTTCCGCCGGTTTCTGTTCCCGGGACTTTAAACCAAGGCGCCCTGCGTAGCTACGTCACTGCGTCAGGACGGCGTGCGTGTGACGTCATATCCTCTTCAGGCGACCTCTTTAACGAAATGTTTTAATTACTGTTTTTTATATAAATGTTTTATTATAGACCTTTTTATAAATGTTTTATGTGTTATATATTTTTAATATAAATAACTTCAATAAATATTTTTTCATTCCATGGCGTGTGTGTGTGTATATATATACATATACACACATATATACATATATGTGTACACATATTTTTTTCTTCTCCTTTCTACTACTTCATTCTACAAATCTCTTGAGAGTCGACATCTGCCGACAACAAGTTCCTTGTATGTTAACGCGTACTTGGTCAATAAAGCGGTTTCTGATTCTGATACATTTTTTTTTATCATAAACTGTTTATATACATGTTTTTATTATTATAAACTGTTTATATAAACCGGAAGTGTAGTTTTGCGTCTGTTGACGGAAGCCGGTGAGGGGGCGGAGTCTGAGTCTAACGCCAGGAGGAGCATCATCGGGTGATCCGCAACAAACAGGTTCGATTATTTAGTTTGATTTCACGTCTTTAAAGGAGCAGCAGTAATTCTCTGCATCATCTGCATGTTTGGATCTATTCATTGTTTTCATCATTTTAAATCTCGTTCTTCTCTTCGTTCCATTTATTCTCTCTTCATCATCGTCCCTCCTCTCCCTCCTCTCCCTCCTCCTCATCCAGCCTCACACTCTCCGTCGAACGTGTTTTCATTGTGGTAAGAACCCGTAGAACCGGAGAGCAGGTCCGGTGCTGCTGTGTGTGTGTGTGTGTGTGTGTGTGTGTCCGGGCGGAGGAGGCTGGTCCGGGCCTGCTCAGCCATCTTCCCCCGTCCACAGCGAGGGCCGCGACATGAGGCGCATCCGCACGCCTCGTTCTGTGTGTGCGCGTGTGCACGCACACCACTGACAGGTCTCCACGCTGTGACGTTTGTCCACTGGGACGTTCAGGAGTGTTGACACATGCTGTCTTTCTCTCCACCCAGGACACGTCTGTGAAGATGGAGATGGATATCAGCGGAGTGTCCAGGACACGCGTGTCCATTTGTCCTGCAGCTGAGATCAAAGTCACATTACAGCCAGAGGCAGAGCGACCTCGCTGCGCCAGCACGCCGTGTTCCCCCATCAGAGGAACCGTCGCCGGGTACCAGATCCTCCACATGGACTCAAACTACCTGGTGGGCTTCACCACCGGCGAGGAGCTGCTCAAGCTGGCCCACGAGTGGACGGAGGCCACTCCAGAGATGGGGGCTGTGTCTGAGGCTGCGACCAGCCCCACCAAGAGCACCGCCCCCAAGTCCGGGGACTTGGGCGTGCACCGGTCATCACGAATCTTTAAAGGCAAAAACCGCTACTTTCAACCGTACGACATCCCTGCCGCCAACGGGCGGAGGCGGAGACGCATGCCCAGCTCCAGCGACACCTTCCTCAGGTCGCTGGCTCATGGGGAACCTGGGCGGAGTCTGCACGCTCCGCTCCCCCTCTGTTTGCTCAAAGGCACAGGGGCTCAGTCCAAGTCTCTGGACTACCTCAACCTGGACAAGATCGGTATGAAAGAGTCCTCGGACACGGAGGTGCTGCAGTACCAGCTGCAGCACCTCACGCTGCGGGGGGAGCGCGTGTTCGCCCGCAACAACACATGAAAGCACAGCGACGGCGTTGTCAGGCGTCCCCCACCCTGCAGGGCTCCAGGTGCTATTTCCAGCTCGGTTCGTTTGTACCCAGATTATTTCCTGTTCCTCAGAAGTCTGATAATCTTGTTATATTATTAACGGGGGTGGGGGGGATTGAAATGTGAATCATATAAACTTAGCAATAACTCGTGAAGCTCTGTGTTGACGTGTTGTGTTCGTGGCGCCCTCTGCTGAGACAAGCACAGATCACAGCTTCACATCTATTTATTGCTCAGTTTCACCTTGATCGATGTGTGACAGCTGCTCACCGGGGGCGTGGTCAGTTACAGACACGCCCCCTAGGAGGTGGCTCCCGCAGAGTGACACGGTCTTTTTACTGAGTGAGTGTGTCCCTGTTCGCACTGCTGGGTGCTCATTGTCAACGCTGCAATACTGTACATACAGAAGCCATGTGAACACGCCGCGGCCCAGTGGGCGGAGCCACAGCCCCCGAGCTTCGTGCCGTCATCAGATGCTTCTGGAACAAACCAGCACGTTTGTGTTTCACCACAGCGAATCATCTCACAGTCACCAATGAACCCATAAATAACGGACCGGTCGGAGCTCGGGGGCGCGCCGGACTGTTCCACTGCGCTCGGTGTGTCCACTCACTCTTATGCACTTCTCTTGATTCCTGAAGCCAAACACAACATGTACGCTCGATGTTAACGATGACTGTTACGATTATTAAAGCTTCTTTCAAACACGTCTTCGTCCGGTCACTAAAGCTGACGCTCGTCCATCACAGCCCTGACTCGTCCTCCTCCAAACTAAACCTCAGAGGGAGATGTTAGATGCTTCTGACCCGTGTGGTTTTCACCGGGCCCATAGGTAAGATATTTCCCATCAGGCCTCGGGATGAAGGAGGAGTTACACACGTGGAGGAAGATGGAGGAACAACTTGATGGTAGAATTTATTTGACCCTAACTGTGACAGCAGATAACAACAGTATCAAAGGCTTGTGCTCTACGTTGACTTTACAGAATCGGTATAAAAACGTCCCGTGGCTGGAACACAGAGACGGGACAGGAGGACAGGAGACAGACAGGCGGATCATTTCAGAAGACACGGTGGTAAATACACGTCAGTAGAAAGGACATTAGAATGAGAACTACCGTGCACAATAAACAGCAGCAGAGTCCGACCCAGGACCAGCAGCTGGACCCGGTCTCACATTCTGGTCTCCTCCGGGGGTCGGTTCATGTAGTCCTGCAGGGCCTGGTGGAACGGCAGCCACTTCTTCACTGAAGCCTTGATGGCCAGGATCCACCTGGACAGAGACCACGCGTTAATGAACCGTGTTCCTCAGGTTCGGGTGTAAGCGACGTTTCCTCACCGTTTGTTCTCGTTGGGGTTTTCAGAACAGAGATGAAACGTCTTGAACTCGTCAGACGGAGGTCTCAGCTCGATGGTGGACTTCTTGGATCCGTACTGCTGCTCTCGGACTGTGTAGCCCTGCAGGTAGATGCCGCCTGAGGACAGAGGACACGTGCACTGCCCGGTCAAACACAACATGCCTTCCGCCTGCTGACGGCATGAGACTCGTCTCTGTACCGTGTGCGTGAGTGGCTCGGATGCTGCTGTACAAGTAGAGGCATCCGTCCTTCAGGATGCAGTAGTGCTGAGCCCACGTGTCTCTGGTCTTGTCCATTTTATGAAGCAAACCCAGACACTCTGGGTTCTTCATGGCCAGCGGGGGCAGACTCGAGTTGTGTCGCGTCACGTCCACCCACACGTGGTTCTGCAGCGTGAGACCAGACAAACCAAGAATGAGACGGGTCGGCCTCCATGTTAGCGGAATGTGGCACTTACCTGGGCCACAGGATGAATGGCTCGCTCCATCGCCTCCAGCCACCTGGAATCAAAGACAGAACAAACATGATTCGTCCTTTCAGAACACGTGGCGATCCACGACAAGTTCATCTGAGGTCACAGTGACCTTTGACCTCCACGTGAACGGTTTAAAGATGACCTGGAAACAAAGCAGGAAGATATAAAGGCGTCCCTGGTTGCGTCCACGGGGCTTTACCTCTTCATCTCCTGGTTGGACGTGGCGCAGAAGAAGAAAACTCGATTCGCAGCCTGGGGGCGACATTTGAACACAAAGGGTTTTCCCAGAGAAGCGTCTTGCCCGACCTCGGCTCCCTCCAGCTTCACAGCCGACAGAGCTCGCCTCCTTCCTTCGTCCTGCAGACAACAGGAAGTCGCATCACCAGCCGTCTTCCACAGGACGCAGAGAGCCCGACGCGCGCTCGCCGCTCACCCGTTTGTGTCGGTAGTAGTAGAGGCAAGAGTCGTGAGAGAGGACGAACCACCTCTTCCTCCAGCCTTTGATCAGACCAGACTGGGTGCGTTTGTGAAGGTAACCCCGACATGCCGGGCGGGGGGTGTTAGGAGCACGAGCGATGTCTGACCCGATGGTCAGCGTGAGGTCATCTGGACCTGCAACGTCAACGTAACGTCCACGTGATTCAAAGGTTTCATCTTGGCAGCCATGTTTCCCTGACGTGAGGTCACCTTGTCGGGCCAAATCCGCCGCCTCCGAATGAGGGACGCTGGTGACGTCCGTCCCGTTCACGGCGAGGACGTAATCTCCGACCATGAGTCCGGCTTCTTCAGCGGCTCCATCTGAAAGCAGAGCAGAACTCTTCACGTGTTCTGAAGGTGAGTCAGCGTCTCTGGGACCTTCTCTACAGATGCATCACTTGAAAAATGTCTTCCATTCTTCTCCTCCAGGACAAAACATCAGATACCAGAATAGAGACTGGGGGCACTGGTACTTACTGGTGTCGACCTCTGTGACCACGATGGGTTTGGAGAACTGGATCCGAAATCCCCAGGGATACTCTCCTGTGCCTTTGTTGATCCTGACGGTCCGCTCCCGAACTGAAAGACAACACGCCTTTGTTTACTTAAGGGTCAACTTAACGAACCCTGAGGTAGGGCAAGGTCAAAGTTCAGCTCACTTGAAACAGCCCGGATTCTGGTGCTGAGGCTTGGGGGGGCGGAGTCCACGTGATCGCCATGGTAAATCCACGCAGACGA
This sequence comes from Pseudorhombus dupliciocellatus, assembly GCA_016785235.1. NCBI lineage: Eukaryota > Metazoa > Chordata > Actinopteri > Pleuronectiformes > Paralichthyidae > Pseudorhombus > Pseudorhombus dupliciocellatus. The sequence continues at coordinate 228,963 of JAFBJW010000063.1, forward strand.
GTGGAACGTCTCCATGTAAAAGCCTCCGTCCTCGTTGTCTCGAGTCGTCATGTCCATGGAGCGAGCGTCCTCAGACACTAGGAAGTCGAAGGACATAGTGAACATACGGACGGTCGACGCTGAGCCGATGGTCCAATCAGGCGGCAGCGTGCTGTGTGTGGGTCACCTGACTCCTCTGTGATGTCACTGGTGATGGAGCTTCCTCCAGCTGAGCTCCACTGCTTGCTGTCTTTGAAGAGCTTGCGTCTCTTGGCCCAGTGGTCGCTCGCAGCGCTCTCTGTCTCCACGTGCATCCCGGGCTTCAGGTGGGCGTCCACGGAACCTGCAGAGACGGATCACACTGGACAGTCCAGCAAATACTCAATATGTCCATGGACATGTCAAATGTCTCATTACATTTGACTCACATCTGGACATCGTGTCTCTCTCGGCCTTGAAGGTTTTGCTCAGCTGCTCCTGGATGTCTCCGTCAGGACAGGAAGCGGCAGGTTTGTCCTCCGGTGCCGGCAGGCCCGAGCAGGAGCTCCCTGTGTCTCCGGTAGGAGGAGCAGACTCCTCCTCGTCGACCACACGCCTCCCTGGAGGCTCCGGGTCAATCTGCCGGAACCTGCGCTCCAGAGTGGAGACTGAGGACGAGGATGAGACGGAGTCCTGGTTGTCCACCTGCAGCACCTGCTCCTCTGAGCCGCTGCAGGAGGGAGGGATGACCTGGATGGACAGCGCTCTTTGAGTGAGCCTGTCCTGGTCACGTCCTCCATCCCCGCGCCCGCCGTCACAGTCCAGACCGTCTCTGTCTATGTGTTCATCACCTCGTCCTCCAGCGGCAGTGTCCTCGGAGCTTGTGGCACAGAAGGGACTGAGACATGTCGGTTTCCCCTCATGGTTGCTTTGTCTGGAAGAACTGTCTCCAGGTCCAAACTCAGAGACCCGGTCGTGGTTCTCTGACTGGAGAGGACGGGGGCACATGACCAAGGAGGAGAGGGACTCGGGGTAGGACAGCAGCAGCTCGTCCTGCATCAGCTCAGCAGGTCCTGACGTCCTGGGAAACGTCTGCCGCCTCTTCTGCGGCGGGGGACAGGCTCTGTGCTGGACCGCGGCGATGCTGTTGTTCCGGACCCAGGACTTTCTCTTCTGGGAGCTGATGAAGTCTTTGGTGAAGCTGGACCTGTTGGTGGACACAGACGGCCTCATGGACACGGACTTGTAATTGTCTGATTCTGAACACTGATCAAAAGGTGCTGGACGGGCCCGGCCGGACTCCTGCAGGGGACGGTCAGCAGGACTCTGGGTTCTGATCCCACAGGATTCCAGCTGCAGCGCCAGGTCATCCAGAGCGCTCAACTTGGCGTCGGCAAACTCCTGCGGCGGAGGAATGTCCCAGTAGGAACCAAAGCTCCTGTGAAAGCGCCTCCTCTTTTCCTGGGCTGTGACGTGGAGCAGCGGGGGACTGGACGGAGGACACGGTCTGGGACTGGTGCGGCACCAGCAGCAGTTTGACCCGTCCTGGGTCTTTGGGTCAGAGCCGCTCACCTCCTCCAGGGTGCTGCTGCCAAAAGAAAATCTGTAGTTTTTGTCCTCCTGGTTGTTTGTCCATGTCTCCTCGTGTCTGTCCGGCTCAGAGACGTCCCTCCTGTCGCTGGTGAAAACAAACGTGGTCCTGGTGCCGGACGCGTTGACCTGCAGAACCTCCTGGATCTCCAGTCGGACCCGGGAGCCGCTGCAGTCGATTCTCATGACGTTGGTCACCGGCGTCCAGGAGCTCTCCGGACTGGACAGGGGTAGGGACAGGGGTTGGTGCTGCTGCTGGAAGGTGACGCTGGGACACGAGTCTTCCAGGTCGCTGACGGACACTGACGTCACAACCTTCACTCCTCTGTCTCTGTCCTCGGTGGTTCTGGTATAGATGCTCCTTTGGTCCGGGCCGTGATCCGGTCTGAACCGCTTCTCCTCGGGAGCAGAGCCGTGTTTGTCTTCATCCTCAGACGGAACGTTCTCCCGGAGGAACGAGTCCGTTTGTCCCTTTTCGCAGAAGTCCTCTTTGCTTTTGATGTACGGCGAGATGCTCTCTGCGGGACACGGGACAGGCGTGTCAGACGGGTCTCATGACCCCGGGTCAGACTTCGTGCAGGGAGTTTGGAAAATGTGACTCAGGTAATCTCTGGATTAACGTCACGTGCCACTCACGTTTGCTGCTGCTGGAGCTCTTCCTCCTCCGGCTGCTCCTCCTCCTCCCCCTCTTACTCATCCTCACCTGGAAAGCAGAAAAACACGAGCTGTCAAACTGCACACTGAGGGTTCTCAAGGAACACGTGAAAAACACGAGGAACGTGCACGAGTTTCATGGTGATCAAATGAACAGTTGTTTATCGTCTAGCTGAGCGTTGTGTGATTTGAAATCTCCACGGTAACTCAACACCAGAGGTTAAAAACTGAGACACACACACAGCTCACAAAGAACATCTTGTTTACTGTTGTTTACATGTCATCTCAGTGACTTACGTTAGCGTACAGACTCATTACTACGTGTAGATTAGCTGAATACGTTTGGAAGAAAGAGGAAAACGTACCTGTGAGCAGACGTGTGTCCGAGCAGAGCGAGGCGATCGGCTGCTGCGTCTGCTCCACTTCTTACTGACTCTATTCTCAACAGAAAGCAGCTTATTACCATTAATCCCATCAGCCACCTGTGATGTCAGCGTGACGGTGCCTGAATCACGTTTGACGGACAGAACTCTGAAAGAAGGAGGCGTGGTCAGCGTGATGCTTTGCAGACACTTTATTACACAAAGAACATCGTTACTGAAAATAGTATCTTGCAGCAAAACCAGTGTGTTACAATAATAAACATCAGGCTGCGTTTCTGTGGCATGCTGCTGAAACTGGAGAGACGAGCAGAGGAAAAGAAACCTGAGGGCATCTCGTGCACCTTCTCAGACGACCTGCAGCGTGCCTGAACACGTCTCCTCCACGTCTTTTCTTTCTACTCACAAAGATTTAAAACTCAACATGAAATGAAGCGGAATCTCAGGGAAAAAAGAAATGGAACGGATCCTCTCCAGATCACACGTGCTCACTGGGGAATGATGAAGCTCAACGGATGTTTCATCAATAAGGAATGGAATTGTCTGAAAGTGCAAATGTTTCAGTCCAGAACAAAAACTGCTGATCTGAAATTCTCCTCAAATTCTATAGAACAAGTTCACCGGATCGTTTAATGACAAAGAAAATCACCAAACCTCTCATTTCTTCTGCTCAGAGGAGTCAAAGCGTGTTGTTTGAAGGTTCCTGGTGTGTCTCTCTCTCTCTCTGTCACACACACACACACACACACACACTACTAAAGCTCAGCTAGCAGCAGCTGACTGGCTGTAATGGCAAGTGATGAGAAAAGGCACAAAATGATTGAAACACACGGACCGAGGTCACGGGCTGAGCAGAGGTGGAGGGCGGTTCTGTTCCTGGTTCTGAGCGAGCAGACACTGAGCAGCTCGACCCAGAGACGCGAGCGCCCCCTGCATCGTTCCAGTGAGTCTGCAGGGGGCGCTGCTGCTCAGCGCACCTGAGGGACAGGTGAGCTTGTGCTGGTCGTAGCGTTACCATGGAAACAGAGAGCCGAGATAAATTATATTAAATAACCTAGATCATGTGTATTTACAGTATATAGATTTAAATATATAAACAAGAAGATTGGCAGCTAACACAACAGTTACACGTGATGAAGAACATACATCTGGGCACGTAAGCAGAAGGTGGCGCTCTAAGTCGAGGTCGGAGGCGGCGGCAGGGCGGAGTACTCCTCGTTCTCCGAGTCGCTGCTGTCCTCCTCGTTGCGCTCCTGGTCGCTGCCCTCGGTGCTCAGCTGGTCGAAGCCCTGGCGACTGTAACCTTTGTGGGACGCAAAGAAGTTCCCCAGATTCAGACCGCCCACTGCTTTCCCTGCAAGCACAGACGCCGGCGGTCAGACGCAGGCGGGGACACTGTGAGGACCAGTCCTCTGTGTCCCCGTGACTTACCTCGTATCTTTCCCAGGATCCCTCCCACAGAGCTGGGCTCGCTCTTCACCTCGCAGCCACCTGTACACACAGACAGCTGAGTCAGCGTCCACTGGCTCTGGACGACTGCGTCCACGTCCTCTCATACGTACGGTTTCTCCTCCAGCAGATGAAGACGCCGGTGGACAAGACGAGCAGCAGCGGGACGAGCAGCAGCGTGGTGATGACGGCAAGGAGGACACCGTCTGCTCTCTTTGTTTTCACCACGCTCTTCTTCCTCTCCTCCTCCTCCTCCTCCTCCTCGTCTTTGTGCAGAGGCTGATTGACTCTTTGCTTCTCCTTCACGACCGTCGTCTTTGACGCATTGTGTTCAGGCCTCAGCTTTGTTTGAACAAACGTCTCCATCTCTACACGCAGAGGAGAATAATCAGAACCACCGCTGCGACCTTTGACCCCTTCGTCTGAACTGGAGACTGAAGCTCACCTTCCAGTTCCTGGACCTCGATGCCAGCTTTCTTCACGGAGCGATGGAACTCTGGGACACAGAATTCATCAGGTTAGTGACACGTTCAGCCACGGCGTGAACGACCGCTCGACTCATGACGTCTGATTGGGCCTCAAGCCCAACCCCGGGGGGCGGAGTCGAACTTACTCTCGCTGGTAAACTTGAAGACTGAATTACGTCCTGCGTCTCCGACGAACACGCTGCCGTCCCTGGATTCAACGATGTCATGAGGCATCAGGAACTCCTGGGACAGAACAACATGATCCGTGACGGCGTCTCAGACTCATGACATCACCTGTGTGTGTGTGTCCTCACCTCTGTCCTGGGGCTGAACGTGTCCAGTATGTCCTTGGTTGAATAATTAATGACAAATCCTCTGAGTGGAGCCGAGCGATACGGAGATTCTCCGTTTACCGCAAAGATCACGCCGTCTGCACACAAGCGCCAGGATCAGACAATGGATCCACATTTCCCATCATGCAATGCGACAGCAGGGCAGGATCAGAAGTCTGCTGCAGTGTTTGTTAAAATGAGCCGAGGAGCAGACTCACCTCCTGCAGGAGAGTAGTTGATGGCAAACACCTCCCCTCCGAACTCCTCCTTCTTTATTTCCTTCACAAACTCTCCTGATTCAGCGATGAAGCACTGGATCCGCCCGTTCTCTCTGTCGGCGACGCACACCTCCCGCCGGTCAGGGAGGAACACCAGGCTGTGAGGGACCCGGAACGGCAAGCGCCTCCTCCTGTCGGAAGAACCTCCACACAGGACAAAACCACAGAGCTGAGCACCTGCTACCGTCACCTGAGGAACACGTGAGGAGCTGAGGGAGGGTGTACCTGCGCCCCACTCAGACAGGTATTGTCCGTCAGCAGAGAACTTCAGGATCCTGGAGTTACAGTATCCGTCAGACACGAAGATGTTTCCCGTGTCGGCGTCCACGGCGACGTCGGTGGGCTGGCAGAAGTGGCTGCTGTCACTTCCTGGTTGGAAGGCCTCCCCCAGCGTCAGCAGCGCTCTGTCTCCACCGTCCCCGCTCACCTTCAGCACCTGACGAGCAGAGAGCCCAGCGGCCGAGGGTTCGAGCCGTTAGAGCGCAGAGGTGAAGGTGCTGAGCCCGGCAGACCTCACCTGGTGCAGAGCCACGTCCGTGACCCAGTAGTTATTGTCTCGGTCCGTCGTGATTCCATGAGGCAGATAAAACCTGCGGGGTCACAGAGGTCATCACCGTGAGGACACCTGCTGACTGTGAGGGACGTTCACCTGAAACAGAGGAGTCGCTCACATGTTCCTGCCTGAGGCCTTCAGGATGCTGCCAGTCACTGGGTCCACCACCAGGATGGTGGACTGCTGAACGGGCCCCAGGGCCCTCTGCTGGTACCGGCCCTGGCTGCTGAAGGAGCTGAGCACAGAGTTGGACATCATATATACAGGACAGACAGATGCGGTCTCTACAGGAAACATATATTAAGACACTCACTCCGCCCCCCAGTGGTGGTCCCCTCGGTGGAAGATGACCAGGTTAGAATCAGAGTCGAGGGCGAGACCTGAAACCTGACCGAGCTGGAGAGAACTCTGAGGCCACGTGGACACCAGCTCCAGGTGATCTGAACACACACACAGACACACACACAGGTTACAACTAACACGGGTGCATTCACTGTGGGGGCTCACGTGCACGGATCGGACCCCCCCCCATGCAAAGCCTGATGGTCTGTGTGATAGAACTGCCTGAACCCGGTTCATGACCCTGGATCCAGGCAGGTAGAGACGGGGGACGGACTCCCTGCGCTTCCCTCTCTGCTCGCCCTGTGTTTGACAGCGAGGTCGTTGTCCCTTTGTCTGTGTCTTCCAGGTTCTCAGCCGCAGGTCCACAGACTTGGTGCCTCGTTGATCCCAGGTGTTTACGTTAACACAGAGGTGATGTCATCAAACCACTCCCACACCCTACACACCCTGACTGAACTGGTCACTGTCCCAGCGGAGCCACACACTGTCCTCCTGTCGGTGGACATTCAGAGTGTCCCCTGTCTGCCTGTGCGAAGCCTTAGCTGTTTGGGGGGGGGGGGGGGGGGGGGGATGGAGCTGGAACTGGAAAATGTTGCTGAAGTCACTTCATGCAACAAATGATGAGACGTGAAGACACAGCACCACTGACAACAGCAATGAAAGAGGGTCAGGACCCACCTTGTCCTTCAGGGGACTGGGCCGTGGCCTCAAGCTGGTGGAACCTGTGGACTCTGTCCCTCACCAAAACTGGGTCCTCCCTGGGAGGGGCCAGGCCTCTGTTCTGCATTAAGCTATCAATGTGAGCCGCCAGCTGGGCCTGGGCTCTCTGGACCTGATCAATGTGCACTATGTTGTTACTCTGGCCTAGGGGGGGGGTAGGGGATGGAGCTGGAACTGGAAAATGTTGCTGAAGTCACTTCATGCAACAAATGATGAGACGTGAAGACACAGCACCACTGATAACAGCAATGAAAGAGGGTCAGGACCCACCTTGTCCTTCAGGGGACTGGGCCGTGGCCTCAAGCTGGTGGAACCTGTGGACTCTGTCCCTCACCAAAACTGGGTCCTCCCTGGGAGGGGCCAGGCCTCTGTTCTGCATTAAGCTATCAATGTGAGCCGCCAGCTGGGCCTGGGCTCTCTGGACCTGATCAATGTGCACTATGTTGTTACTCTGGCCTAGAAGCTTGGACATAAGAGAATAGAGGGGACCTGCACAGACAGAAGAGAGTGGACGTAAAGGACAAGGGACAGAAGGACGTCTGGCCACACAGAGCAAATGTCTTCCTCTTTGTTCGGACAGAGTGTGTGTGAGTGTTCTGGTAGTTCAAAATGGACTATGCAGAGATGCCCTCCTCCTGCTGCTCCTCCTGCTGCTCCTCCTGTTGCTCCTCCTGTTGCTCCTCCTGTTGCTCCTCCTCCTGTTGCTCCTCCTCCTGCCACACAGACCCAACAAGACCTGCAGACGCTGTCTGTCTTGGGAACAGATCCCAGGTGGGAGCAGCCAGAACAAAGAGGGGGGCTGAGGGGACGTTGATCCTGGAGGTCCAGGAACTGGGGCTTTGACACGTGCATGTGGGGGGGGGGGGGTTTGTTATGATGCTGTCATTTCACTGCCTGCACCATGTGTAACACCCAACATGCAATGGGGCAGCGTGGGACTCTGAGGCCGTGGTCCTTCGTTCACACCCTGATGTTTTGTGACTTGTGTAAATGTGAGAGCTATGACTGCAGTAAGCACACACAGTGCCGACCCGGGGGTCCTGGACTCACCCTGATCCAGGGTCTGCTCAGCCAATCTGTCGTCTGGCTCTGAAGGAGACAAGGAGAGAAGCACGCTGTGTATAAAAGCTGCACCGATTCACTGGTTAGTGGGTCAAAGGTCATCGGCCTTACTGGTGGATTTCCCCATGTGCATCATGGAGTGGTCTGGGTCCACAGCGATGGGAACATTGGCTTCAGCAGGGATGTGCTGGAACAGCTGAGTGGAGCCCGTGTCCATGCAGCTCATGAAGGGGACGGCGTGCTTGCTGTCCATGTAGAACATTATGTAGAAGTTGCACATCTCATCATCCGAGGTGCCTCTGCAGGGGGAAACAGCTCAGTGGTTAACCTCTCTAATAACCTCAGGGTCACGTCACTTTAACCTTTCACAACTCACCCAATGTAGGTTTTGGAGGTTCTGCCCTCTCCAGTGAAAACACATCTGGCCGCCACGGTGTCGCCGTACTTCACGTCCAGCGGCTCGTGAGCGGGATAAAAAGCCTGGAGAGGAACATCAGCTCTTTAAGAACCGGCGCCACTGAGGTCAGGTGACCACTCTGACTCATGGTTTTCATGTGTGAAAGAGGAAGTGTCAAAGCTGTCTGCCCAGCGAACTGAAGCTCAGACGCACAGGCACAGGGTTACCATGGTGATAAGGTACCTGCGGTAACTGTGGGGACTGTCGTCCAATCAGGCTCCACCTCCCATTCCTGATCCTGTAGCCGCTGACCACTTCACCTGCAAAGGCAACATCCAGACGATGCTGAACCCGACGACAGCAGAGCTCCTGACTGGGACAGGGACTGTGACTCACCCAGGCGATGTGTGTGGGTCCTGAAGGCAAACGGGTAGATGGGATACGACGAGTACTCACAGGCCACGTCTGCGTTTGTAACTAACAGAGGAAAAGAAGCAGTCAGTGCTTCATGTGCCAAAGTTATTCACAACATCTGGAAGATACGCAGCTGAATCAATACCCATCAAAATCAAATGGAGGAGACCCACCTCTCTTCCCGGGCAGGATGACTGTGTCCACGGACATGAGCAGGTATATTCCTGCGATGAAAGGCTGCCTTTGAGAGGAGACAGTGAGAGCACACTAGCGGTTAATGACTCCTCCTATGTGCTGCTCAGTGCAGATGAAACCTTCAGGAGGAAACACTCACGGCTTGGACGTCAGAGTTAAGGAGAGTCCTGAGCAGTCTCTGTGGTGGTCTGCAGAAGAGAGACACACAGAGTCACCAGAGGCAGAGAGGAATCAGGGAGAACAGACTTTCTATTCAACTGCCGACTCTCTCTCCACTTGTGATCAATGCATACAGAAACAAAGCTCATGGATCTCCTCAGACCTTTACTGAGTTGATCTAATACAGAGTCCTCCTGTGGAACATGGAGGTCAGAGGCTCACCCCTGAAAGCACTGACGTCTCCGTAATGGATCTGCAGCACAAAGTAAGTCATTCCTGAATTCCTTCCAACTTTGAAACCAACATCTGATGAGACAGAGAGAAGAGGAGAGATCAGAGGACCACACGGCTCCCAGAGAGACGACTCTCTATGACCATCAAAACAGAAAGACCACGGCCCCTGATACTCGCACAGCACACGGACACAGACAGACCTTTGGGTAATTTGGTGGGAGGTGCGTTCCGAGCCCAGGCGTACATGATGGAGGCTTCATCCTCGCACGTGCCCTGTACGCTGCCACAGTCCCTGAACAGAGATACGGGCAAAACCAGGCTGTGTGTCACACACTGTTCTCCAGTGGAAACCTTCAGAGCGAGGCCACTGGGCCGGGAACTGAAGGAAGACGTTACCAGTAGCTGCTGCTGGAGACGGGCGTCTGACAGCCGAACAGCAGCATGTGATGGACTGTGTCCATACTGGCATGAGGTATGAAGTCCACTGAGGGAGGAAAGCACTGTGGTTAAAGCAGTGAATAGTTAATGAGCTTTCAGAGTCAGAGAGCCCTGGTCCTCACGTCATGCTCACCGATATAAGCATCCCGACTAGTCGGCACGGGGAACGCCATGCAGAGGTAAGAGTCCGACTGAAACAGGGATGAAGGATTAGGAATCACTTTGGTCTCGACTGACAGATGCTGGACAGAAGCAGACTCACCCCGGCTGGGACCACCCCGGGCATCCGGATGTCCACAGAGAAATTGTGAGGGTTGGTGATCGGCTGCGGCTGCTTGGTTCTGGACGCACAGCCGCTGGGATCCAAGACGTTTTCCTGAGACCTTTCAGGGGAACACAGGTAGAACAGCTGAGTCCCAGTTTGTACAACAAGCCTTGGAACATTTATGAAATGAGTTAGAAAAGGAGCTTTAATAAACTCAGGTGTGTGGATAAAGTGGGTGGTACCTTTTGGACCAGTAATGGGGGGGTTGTATATCCAGGCTGTGGCTGTGACAGAGGAAAGTTAGCAGGACAACCCAGAGGGCAGGGCCTCCCATCATGCCTCTGGTTATCACAGTGTGTTCTGCTGCCTGAGCTGTCAGATAAAATGGTGTCAGCAGCAGATTGAAGCAGGACAGACGATGGGGAGGGGAGAGGCCGTACCTGTTTTACCTGCTCGGGTGGGTTGAGGAGTACAGAGGTGAGGGAGGTGACGATGAAGCTTGACCTCACTCCTCTAACATGTTGGATCGCTGTTCGCGCCGGATTCCTCCCAGGAAGACGGTTCCAGAGTCTGATTCCACCTGAGGAGAGGCACACGCACTGAGCCCAGTGACGCAGTCCACTGTCGCACTCATGCTCACGCTCACGCTGATCAATCAAAAAGGCTGGACTCTGTCAAACATTCAGCACCACAGCAGAGTCCTGACCACACATCATCAACAATCAGTCTCATTCTTCCACCAAACACCTGGTGAGCCCACGATGAAACCTCCGGTCCGACACATCCAGAGGAATCACTCACACACCACGGAGCTGAACACCAGAGGCAGAGTCACTGTGAGCTGGTGACTCATCGCTGACAACAGTTAGAACAAGGAGGAGCAGCTGTGACATCACAGCCCTGTGATGAAGATGAAACTATGGAAACAGGCTCTTCCCTCCCATGTCCCACAGCACGTCCACAGCAGGAGGTCAGCCATGTCTCTGTCTCTGTCTCTCTCTCTCTCTCTCTCTCTCTCACACACACACACACACACACACACACACACACACACACACACACACAGCTGCAGCAGATTCACCGGAACTGGTAACGGTCGCACTTGGTTCAGTGTGTGTTCGTGTTGGTGCTGATGCACTTCAGTAGAACATATGTCACCGAACAGCTCCACATGTAAACAACCGGAGCCTGGTTCCTGAACGGGAGCAGCTAGCTCAGCTAGCTCAGTTAGCTCCGTGTTGACAGGTTCAACACGACGTCACAGTCGAGCTGCTTCATCTCAACAAGTCGGAAGTGAAGGAGACGTTCATTCGAAAAGTAAAGGAGAAAAAGCGTTACCTGTCCCCCACAGCTGCTTGTCCCCCTGCTTGTCCTCCTGCCTGTCCTGTCTGTCTGTGCCTTTCCGCCTGTGGGTACTGACGGTCTAAACACAGCATTAGCAGTTAGCTACATCCACACTTCCGCCTTTCACAGTAAAAGCACGAGCTCTGCTACAGGCCTTAACAAGCAGGAAGTTGTTTAAATGCCTGGCAGTGTGAGTTCTGTTTGTGCTCGATCTAATGAAAACAATTCTGCTGTACTCCGTAATATCATTAAAGGCCTCTAACCTACACAAAACGTGCAGTTTGTTGTTCTGTGCTTTTATTTGTGGAAGCTGTGAGCGGAAATCGCGTTGTAGTTCCGGTGGCTAATGAAGATCGTGCTAGAAGGAGGACAGGTGTGACACGGTGTCTCCCGGGTGCTGCCATGCGAGTCGCTGGTTGCGCAGGTTCGTCGTGAATGTCTCTGACGGACGTCACGTGTCTCTCTCGAGTCTCAGGCCTCTCGCAGTGCATCATGGGTCGCAGCAGCGCTCTGTCCCGCGGGGCTCCAGTGGCGGCGGTGTGCCTCGCTGCCTTGCTCATGGGCAACGTCTTGCTCTACCTGTATCTGGAGTCAGTGTCTGAGGCCGGTGGGCAGCGTGCGCCCCCTCCTGGAGGCTGTCCGCCCCAACACTTTCAGACGGTGCTGATGAAGAACTGCACCCCGTGGCTCCAGTGCCCGCAGGTCCGAGCAGAGGTCCGCCCGCTGAAGCTGATTGGCCAGGGGGCAGTCAAGAAGGTAGATGCTGGTTTAAAATGACAATGATCAGCTTCACCTGTCCACTCACTCAACGCGGCGTCCACTCTGCTGTCCTCAGGTCTTTCTGGCTGAGTGGCAAACCCAGAAGGTGGCGCTGTCCAGACTGTCCTCCCTAGATTACCGGGAGGATTTCCTCCACGGTCTGTCCATGCTCCAGGCTCTACAGGGCCCCCAGGTGGTGCAGTTGGTGGGATACTGTCTGGAGGACCATGTCCTGGTCACAGAGCTCCACCCGCTCGGCTCCTTGCTCAACTTGGACGCTGTTTTGGCTCAAGAGCAGCACCAGCACCACAACACGTGGCAGACGCGGCTGAGGCTGGCCACGGACTATGTCTCCATCCTCCATTACCTCCACACCAGCCCGGCCGGGTGCCGCGTCATGTGCGACTCCAACAGCCTGGAGAAAACGCTCTCCCAGTTTCTGCTGACCGCCGACTTTCACCTGGTGGTCAATGATCTGGACGCGCTACCCGAGGTGGACCGGTCCAGAGGCTCGCTGGTGAAATGTGGCCACAGGGAGCTCACCGGGGACTTTGTGGCTCCGGAGCAGCTGTGGCCATTCGCAAACGAAGGGAAGCCATTTTCGGACGAGCTCATGCCTGAGTACGACGAGAAGACGGATATCTGGAAGATCCCGGATGTGACGTGGTTCCTGATGGGGAGAGTTCCCGGGGGGGATTTGGTCCACTTCCATCTTTTTCAGATCCACGAGGACTGTAAGAAGACAGAGCCCGGGCTGCGGCCCTCAGCTCAGGACGTGTTACAGGTGTACAGATCCGTCTACAGCAGCATGGTCCGAGACGCTGCTGGAGTCAGAGACATGCTGTAGGACAGAGACCTGCTGGAGGACTCTTTCAGTGTGCCATCGCTTGATCTGACAGATTGATTGACAGTTTGAATAAAAACTATTCTGTAACTCGGTGTCATCTTTTCTTTTTGTCAGGACACATTGGATGGTTTCTGTTTCACATGTGACAACAGAGACAACGCTTGAGACTAGTTTGACCTTTGACCTTATCAGTAAACAGTAACAGGAAGTAGCAGTGATGGTGAAGAGTCATGTGACTGAACCATTCAGGGGGGACGTGTCTGTTATTGTTTACAAGAGCTTGTGCTCAGCGGTTTCAAAATAAAATGAGAGCGTCTGTTACCATGGCAACACAGCGTGAGTGAATGAAGCTCAGCAGGAGGTGAAGTATATCTAACAGGAAAACCAATCACGTGTCAGAGACAGACCAGCAGGGGGGGGGGCGATGGCTCAGTACAGGTGTGCTGTCCGCTGACGAAGCCCCGCCCTGCTCAGCAGCCTCAGGACGTCCTGCTGAAAGGCTTTCGTGAGGATCACGTACAGGAAGGGGTGAGCGCAGGAGTTGAGAGGGTAGAAGAGGACCAGCAGCACCTGAGGAGCACCAGCACAGCGTCACACACGCTCTCCCGCACACACACACCTGTGGCGATCAGAGCCTCACCTTGGAGTCGGTGACGGTCATCAGCGGCCGGTGGAAAGCTGCCGACAGGCCGTAAAAGCAGATGGGAGCCAGACACAGGAAGCTGGTGAAAACGAGGACGGCCATGCGTTGGGCCATGCTGGTATCACGCCTGCTGGACTGGTGCTGGGGGTTGTGCACCATGCAGTAGATGTGGAGGTAGCACAGGGACACCACCACGAATGCCGAGACGTTGATCATCAGGATGGACACCACATACGCCTGAGCGCCCGTCGTCTCCGTGTCCATCGGTAAACAGATGCTCACCCTCTGGTAACTGCTCACGCCGACCAAAGGCAGGAGAGCGAGGGTCGCGCTCAGCAACCAACCAGCGAACATCAGGAAGGCCGCGTGGCGCAGCCTCATCCTCCTCTCTGGTCTCATGGCGAAGAAGATGGCGTGCCAGCGCTGAAGGCTGATTAAAGTGAGCGTGTACACGGACAGCTCACTGGCAAACACCGACAGCGCCCCGGCCAGCTTACAGCCACTGCCTGTTTGCCAGGCGATAGCGTACCGGTAGTAATGGGAGTGGGTGTAGAGGTCGACGGAGGCGATGAGCAGCAGGTACGTCCCCATGCAGAAGTCTGCGAACGCCAGGTGACCCATGAGGAACCGGGTGACGGACAGCTTCTGCCGGCTGCTCAGCAGGATCAACATCACCAGCAGGTTCGCTGAAATGGCCAAAAGACTGACGGCCCACACCAGCACTCTGAGGAACCCCTGACTCATCACATCCTCACAGGGGTTCAGGGCGTCCGGCAGGGGCGTGCACAGGGCTCCTCCCACATCACACAGCGAGAGGTCGAACCCCTCGGTGAGAGGCTGTGTCGCTGACTCCACGGAGAACACGCCGCCGGGCTGAAGCGGCTCCGTCGGACACGTGGAGGCGTCGTAGTAACGACCCAGATGTTCCTGCAGTTTGTCTGGAGCGCGGCGGGTCAGGTTGCAGAACAGCGCCTCCGTGTGTCTGGAACGAGACGAGAGTCCCTGATTTCATTTGACGCACTGGTTAAATGTTTTCACGCATGGTTCAGAGCTGAGAGCGTTGTTGGAATGTAAAGGACGGGGGGGCCTCACCCTCTCCGCCTCTTCAGCAGCCGCAGGCCGCAGCAGTGACTGGGGAAGGTCAGCGCGGCGCTCTGGAGATGCAGAAAGACACTGGGGGGGGGCAGCACTTCAAGAGCCCAAGTGCTTTCAGCCCGGAGCCTCTCGACGGGCTCCAGGCCCCTCGAGGGCAGAGAGCGGACCTTGGTTTCTGAAAGGTCTCTGACAAACATTCATTCAGACATGAAGCACCTTCAAAATAAAGCTCCGGTTGAGGGGGAGGTTACTCTGAGACTTACAAGTGAGTTGGGCCGTGAAGGACGCCGTCAAAAGCAAATTCATCGATTCGTTCCAGATCCACGTTCCTGTGCAGATACCTGGAGGAAGGAGGGAGCACAGGCCGGATCAGAACCTCCTGCAGAAGCTCCACCTGCCACTGAGGGAGAGAAACTGCACCCACACTTCCTCCAGCCGGCTCCCGTTGAAGGCGTGGCTCTGGATGTCTCTCAGGCCGTTAGCGTTCAACAGGCTGAAAGAAACACGGCGTCAGTCGTGACATCAGCTGTCGGTTCAGGGGTGGTCTGCAGCACTCACAGGCTCAGGGAGCGCTCAGACATCCCAGAGAAGGCGTTGGCAGGGATGGTCCGTATGAAGACGTTCTCCACGACCTCCCTGAGGACAGGACGGGAACCGTCAGAGTTTCCAAACCACCTCAGATATTCAGCAGGAACAGGAAGTCCACTCACAGAATAAAGTCCACCTGACGCGACCCCACATGTTGAAGCTCAGGAAACGTTGTAAGGCCCGTGTCACTGATCCCGCTGCATCCAACAAACATACGAGCAGATTCATTCACGTCCCCTAGAACCACTGCAACGACCACAGTCCAGAGGTGGACCTCGACTCACAGGTACGCCAGGTTAGGCAGGTGGTGAAAGGCCTCTGGGTGGATGAAGGACAGAGCTCTGACGCCACTCAGGTGTCTGTAGACACAGAGTCAGTCAGCATGTGTGCCCGCAAGGGGCGCCGGGCAAAGAGACACGTTACGTACACGTGTGTGAGTCGGGACAGGTTGTGGAAGGAGCGTCTCTCCAGGCGTCTCAGAGCGTCGTCGTCAGAGATGTATCTGGAAGTCAAGGTCAGGACATAAGACGGCAGGGACGCGGTGAGTGAAAGAACGCAGGGTCTTACATGTGAGAGACGTTGAGCAGGTTGACGAAGGCGTCCGGAGGGACTGAGGACAGTCTGGAGCCAGAGAGCCACCTGCAACACAAGCACATCTCAGACGGAGACCGGAGCTGAGCTCGGAGCTGTGGGCGGCACTTACACCTCCCGGGTGCCGGAGTGGAACACAGGCCAGACTCCCGCCTCCACGCAGGAGACACTGAGGACGGCCCAGTCACAGTGACACTTGGCTGGACAGGGCCCCAGAGACAGACACGGCTGGACGAGGACAGAGAGGACGGACAGGAGACGCAGATTCATGGTCAGAGCAGAGATGTGGTGCTGAGACAGGAGGGGTGGGCTGCCACTTCTGGTTGAGACCTTCAAAATAAAACTGTCTCCACATGTGTCTTCAGTAAGAAGGAAACACTTGGACTCACAGGGCTGATTGAATATTTAATAAAAACCACAGCGCTGAAGGTTTTCATCATCAACACACTCCTACATCTAAAAGCAAAGCATTGTGGGTCTTTAATCTTCTACTCGTCTCTAATGTGGAACACACACGGAGCGTACACTTCAGACCTGGCTTCCTAAAACTGAACGTTACCAAATAACCAGGGCGTGGTCTGACGGCTGACCTGAGGCCAGCTGACCGCTGAGCTTAAACACTTAGATATGAAGGCCGTCCTAAATGCTCGTGGTTGACTGGCGTGGTCAGTGACACGTGGAGAACACGGATGCTGGTCGACGGCTCTGTGACGTGTTATGACGTCGGTGGAGCCGTACGGTGCGTTCATGCGAATGGAATAATTCGAAAAAGGAGTTCCCACGATGTTTCAGGTCAAAACATCATTTTGTGATCGCCTTTGAACAAAGCTTCTGATCCAACGCAGATGTGCTCATGACTCACGTGCACGTGATTTTTCTCGTGGTTTTCATGCAAATATTGTGAAGACATGTTGTTTTATATTTTTCCTCTGTGACGGCGAAGCTCGAGAACAAAGTCAGAACTGGGGCCTTGTGGGGAGCAGGCGAATGCACAGGTGGTGATGAAGTGAAGCATTATGGGAACAGGTGAATACCCAGAAAGCTGTTTCAATGAATAATCTCGGTGGGGGGGTCCCAAGTTTCCTCCAGCAGCGAGACGCTCTGACATTGTCTCATCTGTTGTCCACCAGCGTGAGTCCAGAGTGTCAGTGAGTGACTGCGTCACAGGAGCATGCACCAGCGAGGCCGTGACCTGGAGATACGGCCCAGTTCTCGAAAGCGATTCCAACAGAAAGGCACCGTTGATAAATACCGCGAGCCGTCGCTACACACCCGTGTATGGCACTTCAACACCTTAGTACATGTACTTAGAAAACTCTCTAAAATAAACGTTTCTTTACAGTCTTTACACAGCTAAGACCTTTTAGAAAATAAAGGACGTCGGATCTTCACACGGCGACGGGGTCTGATGTGTTGGACATAAGCTGCTCGTGGTCGCGACACGATGCCGAGTGAGTCCTGCCGCCGCCCAGGGCTCGGAGCTGCAGGGCCGTAGCTGCGTCTGTGGCGAGGAAGGGCCTGTAGCCCCCCCGAGGCTCCTCGGACTCCACGCCACGCAGCACGTGACCGTTGAGGACCCCTCCCGCTTTGCTGCTGCAGTCACTGACGTTGTTGTTCGTGTGAAGGACCTCAGGCGAGGACGGGGACGTCTGCTCTGTGGCACCGCGCTGACCGTCCTCCAGGTTGAACAGCGGGCTGGGCGGTAAGCTGTGGGCCATGTGACCGTGGTTGTAGTGAGCGGACGTCCTCTTCTGGTCGTCCCGGCTCGAGGACTTGTGTGTCTGCCGTGACATCAGCAGGGGGCGCTCCTCCTCACCAGAGGGGCTCAGGGCCACGGAGGGGACAGAGATGGCCAGGCTGGACAGGGGGGCCGACATCTCCGATGGAGGAGACCCCGGGGTCACAGGAGAGGTCACCGGAGACACAAACCTACAACAGACACAGTGTCAGTGAGTCTGGCGACAAAATGTCTCCACAGCAGGGACATTCTGTCCAGATTCTCTGTCCTCAGACTCAGCTCTTCTTTTCAGCCTCTGTCTCAAACACTTTGACCCGCCCTCCTCTGCCCTGACTGGTCAGTTGGTGAGGAGCTGCGCCCTCAGACTGACCATGAGCGTCACGGTGGACAGTTCCTGCTCTGAGCAGTCGTCTGTCTTGGTTTGAGTCTGCAGACTCACCTTTGGCCGGAGACGTGCGTGAGCGTCGTGGCTTCGTATTTGCTCGGGGAGAAGGTCGTCTCGGACTCCTTCTCGGCCACGGGCTGCGTGGTCGTCCCATTGGATTTCTGCAGCGAGGAGCAGAGACCACAGATTATTCCACAGACCTCCCTGTTTTCTCCAAACCTCGAACCTGAGCCACGTACGTTGGTGAGCTGCAGGTCCTGAAGAGGCAAGTTAGAAATGCGCCGCGCTCGGGCGGCGGCGGCGGCGGCGCTGGCGCCGGCTCCAGTGTTGGTCTTGTTGTTCCTCTGGTTCCTCAGACTCTGCCTCAGACGGTCCTGCAGCTTCTTCCTCTGCTTCCTGTGAGGAGACGGGTGGACAACTGAGGACAGGTTCACACACTGACTGATTGACATGCAGTACAAAATACACTTCATGATATTGTTACTGCGTCCACCAGTGTCCCCAAACCACTTCTGTCTCATTGTCTGATCTGGAGACAGTGTCCTCCAGCGTCCCTCTTTGATGAGGGATCATTGGTCCCACAGGGTGTCACTAGGAACCAGGACCAGGTTCAGTTTGATCCAGAGCCAGAACTCTTCTGGTCCAAGGAGCCCTCACACTGGACTAAGAGTGGGTCTTTTGGGGACACTGATGGACATTATAATCTTTCAGTAATCAGATGTAAAAATGTGACTTGAATTACTTTGTTTTGCAGTAGGCAACCACACACATGATTCCCACCACTAGGAGAGCAATGCAGATCCCTGATATAGTTAAAATACGTTTCTGATACAGCTCCTCAGCTTCTGAAAAAGAGCACAGTCCACTCTTAAAAGGTAGCGTCTCACACACACACACACACACACACACACACACACACACACTCCATAAACCCAAAACATGACAAGGTTCTGTCGCTGTTGATGAGAGACAGCGCCCCCTGCTGCTTCTTTTACTCCAGACTGTTTAACTCTGCAGAACTTCAGTGAGGAGCTGCCTCCTGTGAGGAGGAGCTGCCTCCAGTGAGGAGGAGCTGCCTCCTGTGAGGAGTGCAGCACAGCAGGAGGGTGGTGTCGGTGTGTGGTGCAGGAGGAGACCGGAGATGGAGGAGGAGGAGGAGCAGAGATGCTGAACACAACAGGAGAAGCAGGGAGGGGGAGCTGGGGGGTGAAAACACATAAACACACATGTGCGTGTTTACATGTGTAGAACGTTGTGTGATCCTTCACGTGTCGTCCAGGGTCTGATTTTACACGTGTGCTCACTCAGAGGAACCGTGACGTCCCAGTCTCACCCGGACACAGGGAGGACACGTGAGAGTGGGGGGACAGAGCCAGTGGGTGGACCCTGACCCATGTGGGATTGAAGGAGTGTTTTTCACATGCAGTTCTAACTCAGAGGGCATGCGGGAGGCTGCAGGGAGCAGGAGGTGAAGCAGGAGGAGCAGCGGACTGAGGAGGACATACTGTAGAAGCTGGCCATTACATAGTTTTGGCAGCGATCACCAGTAAATTCATTTGGACACCTGAGAGGGACATAAAGAAAGACAGAAGAGAGAGCGAGTTAATGGACAGAGGAGCGGACAGCACCCCAGCAGTCATCACTGGTGTTGGCAGGAGGGGACAGAGGACGTCTGAGGACATCAGTCTCTGCGTGTTTGAACCCGTCTCAGCAGCAGACTGAAATTTGCATGTATGTAGTGTCCTCAGGATCCAGCTTGTGAGGGGACAGCCCTGTCTCCCGTTCTGTCCTCCATCACTAATAAAAACTACACACGCAGTGTCCCTGTCTCGTGGCTGAGTGGACGTTTCACCTCTGGTCTCAGGCGGTTTCTGACCTCATCAGACCACTGGTGTCACCAGGAATGACATCATCGTCCAGCTGCTGAAGAAGACTGAGACCAGAGGATCTCCCACTGCGCCTGCTGGGGACCAGTGGACAGGACGGTCAGGTGTCCTGTGGATTCTGACGGATGGCGGGGAGGGTGGGTGGGCGGAGCTTATGTTTCACCCTCATGTTGATGGATGGAGCGTGATGAAATGAGACATACATGCAGATTTCAGTGTCCTGCCCCCAGAGGATGGACAGCCTCTGGACTCACTGAGCGGACCATGGAGGGGGGGGGTGAAACACCAGCAATGACATGTGGGACTGAAGACAGTGTTCACATACGTTTTGGGTCTGAGACCGTCTTAAGCACCGCCTGCTCACACCGGTGCCCGGTGAATCCCGCCAAGCACCTGGGGGATGGGCAGAGAGAGACACACTGACAGGTTACACACAGGGACAGACATGGACACACAGGGACAACACAGGATCCACGGGACACCTGTCTCAGGGTCAGAGCAGGGACAGGTCCCACATGATGGTGATCCTTCATGGAATGGATGACTCCCAGCCCCACCCTCAGGACAGGAGCTGCAAAGACCATTTTCAGGAAGTGACATCACGACAGTGGCGACCTCGTCCGTACCTGCAGAGGAACTTGGTGCTGCCGGGGGTGATCTCCAGGGTGTAGCACTCTCCTCCGTTCACGCAGTAGTTCCTCTGGCCGTCGCTGCAGCGCGTCACATGACTGGAGGTCTTGGTGGTGGTGGTGGTGCTGGTGGCAGCTGCAGGGACAGCAGGGTCAGTGGAAGACATTCAGACAGTGTGTGTGTGTGTGTGTGTGTGGTGGGGGGGGGTATCTGCAGTGAGCTGTATCTCAGCATGACACAGCACTTTCCTGCTCTGCATCAAACCCCTCAGACGACTGGAAACAATGAAAAACTGCACGGTCTCAGTGAACAAGCTTCAGGCGTGTTCTAGTGACGGGCCAGAACCATGACGGGCCAGAACCATGACGGGTCAGAACCATGACGGCTGAGCCCAGATCTGTGCAGGAGGATGCTGCTGCAGCGGACAGGGTGTCAGTCCAACGTGGTCAAGGACACAGCGTGATGCAGTGCAGCAGAAGAGCAGCTGAATTATTAAACTGGGAATCACACACCTGCACTTCCTGCGCGTCACAGACAGACAGACAGACAGACAGACAGACAGACAGACAGACAGACAGACAGACAGACAGACAGACAGACAGACAGACAGACAGACAGACACAGGAGAATTCCTCTGGGATGAGATGTGGTTCTGAAGATTCTCTGCCTGAATCATTTAGTCCATTATTAATTCATGAGGACGTTCAGAGCAACTTCAGGATGAAACAGAACCAACAACATTCAGAGACACATCCTGTCCTGACTGTCAATGTCAAATGTCCTCAGACTGTCCGTCGCTGCAGCTCCTCCTTTCAGCCTCTGCCTCAAACTCCTGCTTTGCGCTCCTGTCTCTTTAAGACAATCGTGACCTCTCACTGACCCGTGTGGTCCAGAACACGTCTGAGTCCGAGCTGCAGTCAGAGAAGAACCGGACCTGGGCCCCACACGTGGCCCACGGCGCCTCCCCGTGGCCTGTGGAGGAGGTTCACCTCCAGCCCACTGGTTCCACTAACATCTGTCCCTCACTGACCCCTCACTGACCGGTTCTGACGGTCCAGAGATCATCTGACGGCTGATGAGAGCAGGTTATAAACCCCCCCCCCCCCGATTCAGCCCGCCCACAGACGGGTCATAAATCTCGGGGCTGTGACTACAGCAGGGCGTCGTAGCGGTGAGCCGCTGGCAGACAGGCAGTATTACTGGGTTGTTTTTCCCTGCGGCGGCGGCGGCGGTGGGATGGAGGGGGCATCAATTAGCCTGCAGCTGAATCTGACCTTGAAATGGAGCACGGGCAGAAAACAGGAAGTCTCCGTGCACCACAGCCGGAGTTTGTGTCGTGCATCATTTATTGATTTTCACTTTTTCATGACTGGAAATGTGCACGCACGCGTCTCAGGGGCTGGAGCCGACACGCTCAGAAGACACGGGGGTGGGGGGGGACTAAAAGAGGAAACCACGCATGTCCCCAGCCCCAGGACAGCTTCCTCTGTTGCAACATTTCTGAATCACAGCCTCTGCGCCCGTCTGCAGGTCGCAGCACGTCTTCTGCCGGGACACGTCCTGACAGGGACGCGTACACAGTCACTGCTGAGACATTTACACCAGTTTGTCTGTTTGTCTGTTTGCCTTTTGACGCAGGACCACTTCCTGTCTGAGGACAGCGAACACGTGTACTTACGGGCCGTGGGGACGAGGATGTCGTTGGACTCCTGTGTGGACCGGGGGCTCTGCTTCGGGACAGCCGTACGTTCAGCGTTGTATTTCAGCGTCACCGAGGGATCGGGCCGGGTCGCAAATGGAGTCTGAGGCGGGGACGGCCCTCTCGTGGACATGTCCTCCACTAAGACCTCAGGACGTCCTGGTGTCATGGCGATGGGGGTGGTGAGGGGCACGGGAGACGAAGACGGATGGGGAAGGGACACAGTTAGTCCTAGCGTGGGGTCGACTGATATGATAACGGGGTCCTGTCCGATGCGTTTGGGATCGAGGTGCGTGGGCGGCTCGTACTCGAAGATCTTGTCCACAAAGACCCACTTGAGGCCGGCGGTGCAGAGGGCCAGGCTCAGCAGGCAGGCCAGGACGGGCAGGATGCAGATCTTCTCCGAGTGCAGGCAGTGGTTAATCTGTTCCATCTCCACGCACACGCAGCAGGTCCCCGGCAAGGCCACGATTCCCAAAGCCCCCAGATGCTCCCCGTCACCGCCTCCCTCGGCGCCCTCCTCCCCGCTCTCGCCAGCTGCCTCCGTCTCCTCGGGTTTCGCCTTGGGGACCTGTCCAGTTTCAGCAGCGGAGCCGGTGGGGGAGGCAGATCCAGGAGCGAGGGCCGGCCCTGCGGAGAGCTCGTCCATTCCCTCAGTCATTCTGTCCAGCCGCCGGACCGAGAGTCTCCGGACGCCTCAACTAGTAGCTCGGGGCGTCACGTGGCGGCTGTCGGCCACCAGGCGCCGCCGGCAGGCTGTCCATCACGATGCTGCAGTTTCCAGAGAGAGAACCTTCTTACCTTGTGAAGCTTCTGTCTTCTGTCCGTCTATACTGTCCTCTCATGTGCTGCAAACAAGAACAGAACCTTTAGAGTCCTTCGGCGTCCAGGGGACAGCGAGGAGGTGGAGTCACTCACCTGAGGCAGTAGAGGCTTGGTGATGGGCCGGCTGCAGCTGCAGCAGCTGGAGGGCAGAGGACGGGACGGACGCTGTAGAGGACGGGACGGACATGCTGAGCGATCAGGGAGCGGCAGGTGCCCTTCCTCCGCCACGGCCACAAACAGATGAGTAAGGAGAAAGA
Source organism: Pseudorhombus dupliciocellatus (assembly GCA_016785235.1). NCBI lineage: Eukaryota > Metazoa > Chordata > Actinopteri > Pleuronectiformes > Paralichthyidae > Pseudorhombus > Pseudorhombus dupliciocellatus. The sequence continues at coordinate 252,137 of JAFBJW010000063.1, forward strand.
GAAAGAAAAGAGAGGCAGCAGCAGGGGAGGGAGGGGGCTGCAGCAGAGACGCCGGGACACTCCCCTCACCCCTCCTCCCTCCTCCTCCCTTCCTGTCTGCTGGTGTGTCCCGGCTCCCAATCCGCGCTCAGAGCATCAGCAAGTTCCTACTTGATCCAATTAGAGCTGCCGCCAGCCAATCACACGCCGGCAGACCGTGGCCCCCCCCACAACCACTCCCCATTGATTATGCTGATAGTGAAGGGTGGCACAGGCAGACACACAAGGAGGGTGCAGCCATTGTGTCAGGGTTAGTGTGACGACACAGCTCTTGATGTTCATGTGCACATACATATACATTATATTACTTCAACATATACATACATATATATATATATATATATGCCAAAGGTTAATCTGCCTGGCTACACAACAACACAACACACCACCACCCAGACGATGATGGAGGGGGTGTGTGTGTGTGTGTGTGTGTCCATCTCTGTAAAGGAAAATGAACGTTTCTTTAGAAGTTCATCACCTCAGCACGTTCAACTGTGGGGGGTGGATATCGATCTTGAGACTGACTCCGCCTCTCACTGTGACTGACAGCCCCCAGACCACCAATAAAAGCATTAACTCCACCCCCCCCCAGCTCTGGTCCGGAGGAGCTGCAGCTTAAACAAGATGAAGATGGTGCCAGAGGTCAGGGGACACTGACCCCGGGGTGACCTCTCAGAGACAGAGCTAATACCTTAATGGCGCCTGTGTGAGAGCACTTCCTGTCCTTCCTGAATTAGAGACATCCGTATTGATCCAGAGGACGAGGACACAGAGGGACAGAGCGAAGAGCACGTTGAGTCTAAAACACTGTTTGTTGACTGACTGATGATGTAATCACAGGTAGAAACTAGCGACGCAGACCATGACTCAGCTGGATTCCCCTCTGCAGGTGAGTGATGTCACCGTGACTCAGTCAATAATTATCTGAGAGGAAGTGATTCACCACCAAACTTTTATTTTCCCTTGTCTATCCTCTTATCAATAACATACAACACACACAAGCATCGTGTCAACACGTCAATCAACGGTGCTGATAACTATTTAAAAGTTAGTGCCAAAAGTCTCTAAAAAAAACAAGCAGCTGACCCCTAACACACTGTTAGTGATACCATCATTCCACGGATCCGAGCGGCGATGACTCGTCACATTTATAAAAACATTCACAACAGCTTTTTAAAATCAGCACTCTGATCCGGTTAAAACAGACGAGCTCATCCAGCCGGGGTCAGTGCACCGGGACAATTAGACAGCACCAAGCAGATAAAAAATAAACCCCTTTCCCCAGTTACAGTGGGGGGCGTGGCATCTGGTTCCATGGCCTCTGACTGGCCAGAGGCCGAGAACTAACGTGTAAATCCGGAGCGTCCCGCTCGGTGTCAGTCACATGAAGAACTGAGCCACCAGGTTGGCCAGCCCCAGCAGGATGAGCAGGCTGTGGAACAGGGCCGACGGCCAGCGCAGCGCCCCCTGGCGCTTCAGAGAGATCATGTGGACCAGCGCCGGAAAGAGGAAGACCAGAGCCAGGCCGCACGTGGCCCCAGAAAACCTGCAGGAGACAGAGAGCCGAGGTCAGAGGACACCTGGAGACAAAGAAGAATGTCCCCGGCAGATACACCTTCGCGTCAGCTTGCGTGTGCTAATGCTAATGTGCTCTAACACGAGGCGGCGCTGCTGCATCATGGGAAATAAAGGATGTGAGAAAGAGGTCACAGAGGTCACAGAGGGACCCTCACCGGATGATGGAGCCAATGTTGGGATAAAACTTGGCCATGAGGACACCGGCTGCCACGATGAGGACGTTCAGAACCAGAACGTGGAAGAAACTGGAGAGAGGAGGAGGAGACGACGTCATGAGCAGACCCTTCTCAGGTCCCCACACCGACTCAGATGTGGGTCATGTGACGCCTCCATGTTACCTGGGGTAATGGTTCCCAAAGATCTGACCCATCAGCTGGACGCGCACCAGGTAGCCCAGCAGGGGGTAGACCGTGATCATCTGGAAGAGCAGGAAGCTCCGCGCCACGAACACCATGATGTCACTGCTGGGATAGTTATCCAAGAAGTTCTGAGGGACGGGAGGCGGAGCTTCGATCAGTTCAACACATGATGACCCTAGAGTGACGGAGTGATGCGTCACGTGTGTTCCACGGAGGACAGACGTGTGTCTCTTACTGCTTCAATGCAGTCCTTGGACAGAGGAGGCGAGGGGAAGGAGGCGAAGATCAACGCCCCCACATAGAGGTAGGTCAGCCCCACCAGGAGGTACGCCACGGACAGGTCACGCACCTGCAAACAGCCGGACACGCCCCTAAGGGAGGAGCTTCAGCCAGAGGGGAGTGTGTGTGTGTGCGTGTGTGTGTTCGAGCCTCACGTTGTTCTCCTGGTTCTTGTTGCTCTTCATTAACGTGATCACACAGTTGTGAATGAAAAAGGCCAAGGTGAGGACGCCGCTGAGCTGAGCGAATAGCGGCCGGAACTCTGGAGGCACACAGACACCGGGGGACATACTGGACACGCTGTACTTATACACACAGTACCCTCTAGCAGTACGCAGTGGAAGGGGAGGGGTTACCTGGGACATAGAAGTCGCTGGTGTCGAACCAGTGGAACTGCAGGTGGAAGCCGAGGCGGAACGTTTTGATGGTGACCAGTGCAATCAGGTAGAGGACTGAGACGGTGCCTGGACACGAAACAACGTCAGCACACGTCACAGGCCAGTTATTACGGGTCGCGACCTCTGACCCCAGCTCTTACCCAGGAAGGTGAACCTGGCGAAGAAGGAGGCGGAGCGGAAGCAGAGCAGCGGCAGCAGCAGGACGATCAGGTACAGGGGCACGGTGTTGGTTTTACTCCACCAGCGTCCAAAGACGTCCGACGTGTCATTTCCTGCGACGGCGAGGTGTGGCGGGCTGAGGGTGTGGTTCCCCCCGGGGGTGGTGCTTGGGAACGGACAGATGACTGGGGACAGGTCAAAAGACGTTAGGATGCAACACAACAACCAGGTCATGGTGACCTCTGACATCTCGCTATGTGAGGTCAGTGACCTTTGACCACGCATATCTAATGAGTTGGGAGGAGCGTCCAAAGTGTCCCACCTCTCTCCGAGCCGTTGGTTCCAAACTCAGAATCGGCCGTGCTGATGTTGTGAGCAGAATCTGTGGATAGACAGATGACATCATCACAGCTGGAAACAGCTGGTGCCTGAACCAGAACCAGAACCAGCGTCAGCAGCCAGGTCTCCTTCAAAATAAAACATCCTCACACCCAGCGTTACGTATACACATCAAGTACAGATACTAGTTCTGCGCTCAGACAGGAGCGGCCGCTGTCTCCTGGGACCTACTGAAGATAAACTGTCCCGTGTTGAACAGGAAGTTGGACATGAGGACCCAGTAAACCACCATGGCTCCGATGAGGGACACCATGGAGAAGACGAGGCTGGACCACTGTCCAAACTTTCCAAAGTAGTAATGGCAGACGTCAGGGAACTCCCAGTTGGACGTGTCTATGTAGGCTGAAGACAAGAGAAGAAAGCTGGAGGTTACAGAGGAACTGTGGGACCCTCTGCTGCCCCCTAACGGCCGGAGGCGGAGTGACACGGAACAGCGATGTGGTCACTACACACGAGTAGAAAGTTTGTTTCATGCTGAACTTACGAATCGACTTCGGAGACTTGAGGACGATGTAACAACAGTAGAGCATCAGCAAACCTAGGAAGACGAGGATGAGGATCCCGAGCGTGAAGCCGGCCTGAGGGGGCGGGACGTTCACGTGTCACTTTGAGTCCATGAAGCAAATTTAACAAACAAGCGAAGAAGAACGGACGGACGTCACCTGTTTGATGCCCCAAGGAATGCTGAGGATGGACGTTCCCATCATCGTGTTCCAGATCGCAAATCTGTGCACAGAGAGCTGAGGTGAGAATCAAAAACTCTCTGACCTCAGTGACCTCACAGCGACCTCTGAACTCACATGGTGACGATGCTCGGGTTTTTAGACGAGTGCTCGCTGGACGTCACCTTGAAGGCCGTCCCCAGGGGGCTGTAGACGTAGATCTCCTCAGGTCGGGGGATCACGTGGTTGGGAGGACTCTGCAGGAGAAGACAAAACAGGAGGCGTTCACGGCGACGGTCACATGACAGGGGGGCGTGTCAGAGTGACGTACCAGCAGCCGGTCAGATGAGCCCGTCAGCCGCCCGTAGTAATGAACTCTGCTGTTGAGGATGGCCGCCTCCGCAGAGACTCTCTCCTGAGGGTCATCGTCCACGATGTTCCGGGGCTCCACGTGGAACGGCCTGCAGGACGCACGCGCGCACACACACACACACACCTCAATGACAACATCCATCTGCTGTCCGATCAACGAAACCAGCTCAGACACGTGTGTGTGACTTTCTAGAAAGATTGACGCTCACTGTGAAAACTCACACAGCTGATCCAGTTATGTGGCGCGAAGGGAGGTGCCCCACACACACACACACACACGCGCACACACACACGCACGCACACACGCGCGCGCACACACACACACACACACACACGCCCACACACGCACACACACACACACACACACACACACGCCCACACACGCACACACACGCACACACATACACACACGCACACACACGCCCACACACGCACACACACACACACACACACACACACGCCCACACACGCACACACACGCACACACATACACACACACACACTCTGTGTTTGCTTCCCAAGTGAGTTCCAGGAAGTCTTCTTTGTTTATTATCACACACACAGAAGAGGAGAACGAGTCATCCTCCAGGTAAGCTCAGCTGATCTTTGACCTCTGAACCTGCTGACCCGCAGCTAAACACACACACACACACACACACACCCTCGGAGTCCTGTCCACTCGGGGCTGCAGCTCATACCTTTTGACCTTGACGTCCAGAGAGTCCGTGGAGCCTCGGTGGGAGAGGCTGTCTCCGGTCTGACCGGAGCTCAGCAGCGGCCGGCCGTCGTCCTCCATGTCTGGGACTTCCTGCTCACGCTGCTCATCACCTGACTGAGGAAACGTCTCATAAAATCTAATCAGGCTGTCATCGGACAAACAGCTGTTTACTGAGACCTGTGGGGGCGCTGGCTGTCCCACTGGGCTCGACCTGGACACATTGTGTGAACTAAGCTGCTTAGGACCCAGAGGCCTCTCCAGAGACTGTTAGAGGACCAGGACATGGGACATGTGATTCAGCAAAATAATTTAATCAATATGACCAAACACTGATTTGAATGTCCCACTTTGATTTGACGGGATTTAATTTAGTGTCTCTGTCCATCACAGTCTGTCTCTGTTCACACCTGCTGTGTCCTGAACGTCACATGGTCAGAGAAGTCAACATGTGGACATTTCTGTGTCCAGAGGACACAGCTGTGAACAGGATGGACACACCAGAGTGTCTTACATCCAGTGTCCAGTGCTGGTGACGTCATGGTGACGTTGCAGTAGTTGGGTTCACAAACCAGGAAGAAAAACAAGTTTATCTGAGTTCATGAAAAATGACGAGTCCGTTCAACTCAAAGAGCTGAGTCTGCACGCGCGCCCACACACACACACACACACACACACACACACACACACACACACTTACCGCTCAGACCTCGATCCCCGGGTCTTCAGTCCTCAGTCTTGGGTCTTCAATCCTCGGTCCCCCGGTCCTCGGTCCTCCAGTCCTCGGGTCCTCGGGTCCTCGCAGATTTTAAACCTCTCGTCAAAACACTTCGTTCACTTCAGTGACGACACGAAAACACACAGGAGGAGGAGGAGGAGGAGGAGGAGGAGTGAGGAGCCGTCGATCCAACCGACTCTGTCTGTATGTGTGGAAATCACAGAAGAAGAAGAGGAGGAACATATACACACGCGCGCGCGCGCGCTGTTCCGCTGCGCTCGCGCCCCCTGCTGAGCCGGAAGGACTGTTGCAGGTGATGTCTTTAAATCAACATTACGTCATACTGTATGATATGAAATAATGGTGTTGGTTATTATTGTGTGATACACGTTTCATGATAAATAAAAGTAATCACACATATATATTTATCAACGTTGAACCAGATTTGAGCTGAGAGCTGCTGGGATACAGCGCCTCTAGCGGTAGGAGGCTGGAAGACATTAAAACAGAAGTGATGTGGGTTCTCACACTTGATACTGGATGCATTTGTATACACTGTGTGTACAAACAACAGGAGAGCAGCAATAATACTGTAAAACATTTAATGAAAAACAGAAAGAGAAAGATGCACATCCCCTGTTTTCTGTTTCCAGATAATCAGCCCTCAACACGGAGCTCTGCTCTGCTACAGACGGTCCCAGCTGACGGTTGTTCCAGTGATCAGGGAGGAGCTAAAGTGCCACTTGGGTTGATGCTAACTCCGAGGGCTATTGCAATCTAACAAATAGAAAGTTGGAATTTCAAAGGTTCCGACATCTTTGGGAAGCAGCGCTGTCGGAGCTGTTGGACGTCTCGTTTATTGGACTGTGGACGGGTCCTCATGCACTCAGCTGGGGTCCTTAGAAGCACCGTTATATAATGTTACATAGCACCATGTTTTCATATAGTTCTGGGACCCGACCATTGGCATGCATACACTCTACGACCGTTTCTACACATAGCATTGTTCCATGTTACAAGGCAAGTAATGAGTATTCATACAGTACTTTACAGAGAAGATGAACTAATACAGTACACACTGAAGAAAGTGCTAGAGTACAAACCACCTTTGTTTTTTAAGCCTTACTCTACAGGACTACACACATACCAACGGAACACATGACACCGAAATATACACCTGTTCTTCTTCTTCTTCACTTTTTTTACATTCACATCACTCGACCACGCACAGATTTACACTTACACTGTGAGCCCCGCCCCTTTTCTCCCAACAAGATCGCGCAATTAGCCACTTCTGCTAACGTAAAGGTAACCAGCCCCTCCCCAGTCGGGGGAGGAGCTTTAAGGCCTCAGGGTTGGAAACATTAGATTTCTGTTACAGCTGTTTTTCAAAGTCCAACTTCCTGTGGCCGTCCTCCTGTGGCGTCCTATTGGCTGCGTGCTGAGTCGGCGCCTCTGCTGTGACCACAGCCTGAGATCAGCGGCTGTGGTCCAACTGTGGCCGAGGACACAGTTCCTTCCGCGTCCATGTCTCAGTGAGACAGACGCTGGTCAAAGGTCCTCACACGTCCCCCTGGTCAGATCAAAGGCATCCAGTTCTTGATTGTTATTTAACGCTCAGGTGCCGCCCACTCTGCTGACATCCTGGATTATTCCTGGAATGACTCAGTGCAACCGTTAAAACCTTCTGGACGGAGGACGCTGAGCTCTGATTGGCTGCCTGACCACAGCTGCTGTTCTGATGAAACGTTTGCTTTGGTTTGAACCTGTTCTCAGGGACCAGGGTTCTGAGCGAGACACCGAGGACGTTCGTCTGACATGAATCAAGGGAGAATGGACCAAGGGCAGTGAGCTGAGGGACACGTCCACTCACTGACTCAAACTTGTTATTCTGACAGTGGTACAGGTACTGATATGAGTACACACAGACTATATGAGGGTATACTTCGAAAACTGGGGCACTAATTAGAGATTATAAATATTCATTTACACACGATGACGTCAGAGCTCCGATCTTCTGATGTGAAACGAGCACAAACGGACCCGTCCTCACCTGGTTCTGATGGTTGTCCAATCACAGGAAGCAGAGACCACGGAGGAGCCAATCAGAGGGGAGGACAGGTCGACTCCGCCCACCGAGGTGAACTCTGTCATCTCTAAATTGAAAGTGAAACTGAAACAGAAGGAAGTCCTCTGACGTTTGTGCTCGTTTGACACAGTGGACCTTCAGCATGTCCTGATGTTTGCGTCAACATGAGACGGCGGGACAGAGGAGGACGGGGACCCTGTGACGTGTGGTGGAGTGAAGCAGGGACCCATGATTGTCAGCTCACAGGACGACTAAAGTGCAGCTCTAGTTTAAAGTGCTTTTTGGACAAATATTTGGAATCGATGGACAGAGGACTGATCCGTCTCTGTCCTGATATCTGAGGCTTTGCCTCATCGATCAAATTAGCGTGACAATCGAATCACGTACTAAATATGTTCTCATTTGTGCTTTGATTATACTTTAATTCAACTCTGAACTGCAGTACGAAAATAAGACTTAGTTCGACCAGCGTTGCTGAAGCTCTGTCCACTGACGAGAGGCTGAGGAGAGGAAGAGGAGGGAGTCTGAACTGAGACTGGCTCGTGATTGGTCAGGAGGAGGAGCCAGCGTCATCCATGCTTCAATACGACGTTCACGTTGGCGGCCGCCTGAGCCACGCTCACGCCCCTGGAGTCAACATGCGTGTGTGTTCTGGTCCGTTCAGGTTCAAGGCTTCACAGCAGGAAGTGATGTCACTGAAGGAAACACATTCCTGCATCTAAGGAGATGAGTGTCCTCAGCGAATGCTGGACAGTAAGTCCACACTCTGAGGACGTCTGTCCTCTCTGACTCCGCTGCTCTTACACTTCTGTGAGGAGTTAGGGAGGAGGACGTCAGCTTCCTGTTTCTGATAGAGTTACACACCAACCTCACCGTGTGTGTGTGTGTGTGTGTGTGTGTGTGTGTGTGTGTTGTAGCAAGGCCACGGTTGAACCATCATGACGTCACCGGTCTCGACCACACCACGGCTGTCCCCTGCATCATCACCTGTCACACCGAGACGTGTTGCTAGGCTACACACCTCGTGCTGGTGAGTGCTCAGGGGTCAGAGGTCGGGGGGGGGGGGTCTTTACGCACCAAGTCCAAGCGTCTCACGTCTTAAAGACGCCACGTTGTGTCAATCACGACTAGATGGTTTAAATCCTTGGCTCTTAATGAATTTAATTATTAGACCTGTCTCCTCACGTCTCCCTCATGTGTCCTCATGTCCAAATACTTCACGGTTTTCATCTATTGTCCTCGTCTCCTGACGTGTCTCTGGTTGACAAATCAAATGTGAGTCAGACGGACTTGGTGCGTGAAGACAGCGGCTCATATCAAAGAGGGGCGGGGTTAAACTGAGAGATGAAGATGAGGATGGATTCTTGGCAGGTGCAGAGTCATCAAGGGGACATGTCTGCAGGGCCCCTGGAGGACACACAGGACCCCGGTCAGTCCTCCTGCTCTTCGCTGTCCTGTCTCGTCTCTGTCCTCTTCTCTTTGTGACAAGTGAAAATCCGTCTCATCTCCTCTTCGTAGCGCAGGAAGTTGTCCCCGAAGCGGGCCCAGGCCTTCAGGGGGACGGTGATGGTGTTCCGGTACGGCTGTCGGACCTCGCTGATCTTCAGGAACACCCCGAAGCGGTTGGAGCCCACGTCGAAGTAGAACCTCTTGTTGTCCACGCGGAAGGACGCGGCCTCCGGCAGCTCGGGACCGTCGTCCTCGTCCTCGTGGTTCCGCGAGCCGGCCCGGCCGCGCTCGTCCCTGTCGTCGTCGCCGTAGTCCTCGATGAGTTGGGACAGGGCGTCCCGGAACTCGATGAGGCCCTGGGCGGGCAGCACGATGGTGTGCTCGATGCCCTGGCCGTAGTAGCCCATGGAGCCGGGGGCCTTGCTCACCGTCTGCCGGATGCGCAGGAAGCGGCCGCGCTGGTTCTCCTTCAGGTCCAGGAAGTACTTCCGGTTGTCGCGCTCGATGAGCTCGCTCTTCAGCACGCGCTGCGCGTGCTCGTCGGACGCGGCGGAGCCGGCGGGAGACAGCGGCGCGTGCTCCTGCGCTCTCCTGCGGGGCTCGTGCACGCGGCCCTGTCCGTTGCTGTGCGGCTCGTCGAGAGGCGCGAGCCCGAGGCCCCGCAGCCCGATGCGCGCGTAGTAGTCGATGAAGTCCCCGAGGCAGCCGCGCAGTGCCGGGGCCGCGGACATGGACAGCGTCAGCTTGCTCTTCCGGACGTTGTCGTGGCGGCCGCGGCCGATCCACACCTCCGCGATCTTCAGGAAGCGGCCGCGCACGCTCTGCTTCACGTCCAGGTAGAAGCGCTTCTTCTGGATGTCCACGCGCTTCGACGCCAGCTCCTGGATGTCGGAGCCCGGGGGAGGCGGCGGCGGCTGCGGGGCGGAGAGCGCCGCTCTGGGCAGAGCCTCCGAGGACAGCTTGGCTGCGCCGCGGTCCATCGCTCTGCAGCAGCCATCAGCGGCCATCATGTCCCGGTGCTGCAGCAGGACAAAAGCTGTCCGCCATCACACTGCCGCGCGCACACGCACGCACATACACACACACACACACACAGAGTTACACGGTTAATACAGCTGGAGGCACGCGCTGTCACACATGCACACGCACACTGTCTCACACACACGGTTCATACAGCCGGAGACACTGCCACACGCGCGCGCGCACACGCTGACACTGTCTCACACGCACGGTCAATACAGTGAAAGACACTGTCAGACAGACAACACTGCACAGATAATACACCTGGACACATGCACACGCACTGACACTGTCACGCGCGCACACACACGGTTAATACATCTGGAGACACACACTGACACTGCCTCACACGCACACACACTGTCTCACGCACGCGCACTGGCGCCTGGAATGACCTGCAAACGGCAGCGTGTCCGGAGTCATCAGCTGGTCCTGTGTCCTGGATGAAAAGGTCACGATGCTCCGTCCTGTGCACGAACATGGAGCAGCTCCGCCTCACTCAGGTCCCGGTTCACCGAGGAGCAGCAGCCGGCTGAGGAGGAGGAGGAGGAGGAGGCTCCGGTACTACATGAACCCACTGAACCCATCCAGCACCCCCCCTCCCCCATCCGTCCTGAGGAAACCTCTCTTAAAGAGACAGAGCTGCACGGAGAGGAGGAGGAGGAGGCAGCCTCTTCATCATGTGCCCATTCATTAACATGGGTCTGATGAGGACTGAAGGTCTGAGTTGGAGGAGTGACCTCCTCTGTCCTCCCTGGACATCAAATCACATGAGTCCTCCTGTGAGGAGGTTTGAGCTGAGCCTCCTCATGCTGGTTCTGACTCCCCAGCACCTCCCTGTGAGCGAGACACTGGACTCTGACCAGTTAGAAGAAAGCTGTTTTTATTGAGGGGAATAAAGGCACAACATCAAAGCTCCTGACAGAGTGAGAGGAGCAGTGAGGAGCACTGTCGTCCTCCTGGGGTCAGGAGGCGCCTCAGCACCGCTCCACTGAACCGTGTTGTTTTTTTACAGTTTGCAGACATTAAACATATTGAATAACACTCTGTTCAGTGCACATGCGTAGTAATATCGTATATATATTAATATGTTATTATACTGTAAGCTCGTGAAGGCTGCAGAGCGTCACAGGCAGCGTGTTGTCATGGAAACGCTGGGTATTCACAGTGGTCCTGTTGGACACGAGGCGAGGTCCAGCCTGGAGCCGGACCTCAAACAAACTGCTGACCGACAGAAGCACGTCACTGCAGATGAAATGAGTACTTCCTGTTTTTAAGGTGTTCCACATTTGCTGGCTCCTCCTCAGGGGGGCAGCACATGTGACGTTCACCATGTAGCACAAAGCGTCCACGGACGTGTGACCTATGAAGACACGGCTAGTAACTGCTCCATGCGAATGCTAAGCTAACTACAGTTACAAGCTCCTATCCACATGTTCTGTACAGAGTTCAGTCTCTTCCTGGCTTCTCCTCAAGCCACAGGCGTGACTGCTCTCACTGCTGCCTGTAGCCTCCCAGCTGAGGCATGTAGCTGGATGCCGCCCCGGCCGACAGCCAATCAGCTGATTCAGAGTCGTCCTCCAGGGGGCAGAAGTCCAGAGGCTCCAGCGCCTCCTGCTGCTCCATCTCCAGCAGCTGGTTGAAGTGGGAGGGGCCGTCGGTCGCAGGCCGGCGCAGGAGGCGCTGGGACTGTCTGCCGCCGTCCTGCACCGACACGTCGGGGTTCTCCTCGCAGTCCAGGAGGGGCTGCGTGGACTCGGAGCGGGAGAAGAAGGCCGGCTGTGGCTGCGAGCTCGGGGTCTGACCCTTGTACCCGCTGGACGCCACCACCGAGGAGTACTGCACCGTGCTGGCCGTGGTGTCCGCCAGGTCTCCGCCCTCATCGCTGTCAGACACGCTCTGGCGAGGGGAGGACATGCAGGAGGAGCCGCCGATGCCGCTGCTGTGCTCCTCGGACAGATACTTGCCCCTCTTCAGAGACAGGCTGGTTTTGTCTTCGTCAAACACTGTCTTTCCATCACACACGTCCACGTCGAGGACACTGACGCCAGAGAGACACCTCTCCTTTGGTGTCTCCGCCTGAGGATGACAACACTTTAATTAGCCACAGAAAACGTGTTTCCGTGCAGCAGGTCGACGTCACACGTGACGCTCTGAGAGACGACCTGTGGCTGAGACGTCTCTTACTTTGGACGGATAGTCAGGGGACCAGTTTCCGATGGTGCTCTCTCTGGGGTTTGGAATCTGAGGCCAGAAGTTCCTCTTGATGCTGAAACGCAGACGACACATGATGAGCTGAGGACCAACCCGTGAGCTGGAGGACGGCTCAGACTTCAGGGGTGGGTGGAGCTTACGTGTCCTTCTTGCAAATACAGAGCACCGTCGTCATGGCGACAACACTCAGGAAGCCGAGGATGGCTCCGGCCATGATGAGCTCGACCTCTCTGGGAGCTGAGACGAGGAAACAGAGTGAGACCGGCTGCTTCCTCCTACCCCCCCCCACCTCTGACCTCACGGCGGACACTCACCGTACTTCAGCGTGGTGAACGAGTGGTTGGAGCCGTTAGTGGAGCCTGCGATGGTGGAGGCACTGACCCACGTGTCGTACTTGGTGTTTCCTGACAGCGATTTCAGAGTGAAGGAGGTGGTGTTCGCCGGCACCGTCACGGCTGAGAAGGAGACAGAGTTAGGAGACACTACATCGTGGAGCCATGTCTCTGCGGGGGGGGGGGGGGGGGCACACTCAGGGGGGGGACACCACACTCACTGTGCAGGCGATCCCCGCTGGTGTAGAAGATGGTGTAGTTGGTGATGAAGCCTCGCCGACGGCTTTCGGGAATCTCTTTCCACACGAGCTCCGCCTCGTTACGCCCCGGTTTTCCCATCAGCCCCACGGCAGGGCCGTCCAGAGGAGCTGAGACAACGTGCGAGGCACAATTTGTGACACGTCAACCCAAACAGAAGACAACATGTTTCCATGGCGGCCGTCCTCACCACTCTGCTCCAGGAAGGCTTGCACGGAGGCGGCCCGGCCCGTCCAGCCAGAGTACATGGGATACACGGACACGGTGTAGCACACAAACTTCTCCAGGGGGCCTGAGGGGACATGGACACCCAGAGTTAGAGGACGGGACCGGGCCGGCCTGAGGATGGGTCTGAGCCCTGGAGCCCACCTTTGATGACAGCACGTCTGGTGCTCCGGTTCTCTCTCTGCCAGTCCATCGCCCCTCTGCCGACCCACTGCACCACGTACTCCTTCACGCCCTCTGTGGTGGGGGCGGCCCACTGCAGCCACATCTGGCCAGCGTGCACCTCCGCCCTCAGCTGCTGCACTGGGCCAAACTCTGCAACACGCAAAGAAATGTCTTTCGTCCTCACCCATCTGTCAGCTCGGTGTCTGGACGCAGCGTTGCCATGGAAACCTACCGCGTGCTCTCTGGGGGATGAACAAGAACGCCGGAGCCGACTCGCCCACCGAGTTGACGGCAGTGACGTTGACTCTGACGGACTCCTTGTCGGGCAGGATGATGTCTCTGAGGACAGAGACGCTGCTGTGGTCGGAGCGGTTGACGGGGTAACTCTCCCACTCCAGTCGGTCAATCCTCACTCTGAACCGTGTGATCAGGCCGTTGGCAAACACGGGGTCCTGAGGACAAAGACATTGGTCTGAAGTGGCTGCAGGTACAGCACCAGGCCGGGGTTCGAGCGCTGGAGAGACCGTACCTTACAGACCAACTGCACCCGGCGCTCACCGGCGTGATCGCCCTCGGTAACGATCATCCAGAGATCTGGTTTCCCCGTTGGTCCTAGGAGAAGAAACATATGGAGTCAGATACACCGGGTTAGAACCTTTTGGTCCGTTTGCGTCTCCTCATCGGAATCCTGCTTCAGATTCTTTGACCGCCGGCCGCTGAACTCACGGTCCTCTGGCGTCCTCTTGGTGGCGTTGGTGCTCCACTCGCTCCAGTAGCCCTGGCCCTCCTTGTCGTTCTTGCAGCGAACCTGAGTGATGTAAACAGAGTCCGGCCGAAGGTTCTGGAGCCGGAAGGACTGAATGTCCAGGGCAGTGTCCACATGAGGCACCTGAGGACATTATGAAAAATACAACAGACAATCAGAAAAGAAAAAACGTGGTCCCGACCAAAGGAAGGGTCCCAAACGTACTTACGTTGGTCCAGTCATTAGACCCTTTCAGGCAGAACCTGATCTCGTACATTAACCCCACATACTCAATCTTGATGGGCCGCGTCCAGGTGGCGAGCAGCGAGGTGGGGAATCCCTTCTCCGAGAGCAGCTGGACGTTGCCAGGAGCGTTTGTTTTCACTGCAACAGAACGTTGACCATGCTGACTGAGGGCGGTGCAGACATCAAACCTTTCTCTGTACAACTTCAACTGACCAAAGTACTCGGCGTCTCTCCTCACTCGCTCAGAATCCACAGTTCCCAGTTTGTTCCTGGCCTCCACCCAGATCTCCAGCACCATGAAGTTGGGGAACAGGGGCAGAGTCACGGAGGCGTGGGTTTCCTTGGTGGACACGTTGTAGGGTACCGTATGACTGCTGATTCAACACAGGAACCTCTCAGACATTCGCCTTTGTCCGTGCACACAAACAGCTAACGTGGACATGCACTCACGTGACCACTTTCAGGAACAGCGTGAACTTTGTGGGACAGTTATTGGTTTGATGTCCCGCTGCGACCCAGCGGCACGTGATGACCGGAGAGAATACGGTTCCGTCCTGCAGTGCAATGCAGGACAGGTTCTCCGGCGTCATCGGACGATCTGACATTAAAGACACAACAGGATCTTTAGTTACAGTGGTTCAAGCACACGCGCACACACACACACACACACACACACACACACACACACACACACACACACACACACACACACACACACACACACGTACAGCCTTTCCGGAGCAGGATCCCGTGCATAAATCTGCTCTGGTTGAGGATGACGTTGGCCGACACCTTCCTGCAGAGGCAAAATAACCACTGGTACTCCTCTCCGGTCACGTGCACGGTGACGTTCAGAGCCGTGCTGTTGATCTTGGTGTACTGCTCTTTGGGGACAGTGTGCCGAGACACGTTCCAGTAGAGGTCGTCTGCTGTGACCTCCGTAGTGTTGATGGTCATGCATGTAGCCGTGAAGTCAGACCCGATCTCCACCACGTCAGGATGAGGGGCCGTGATTAGATGATTGACACTTTCTACAGGGGAGGACAGGAAGACGGTCAGGGACACACCACAGACATGGACACAGACAGGAGACAGCTACTGACCAGCTGCAGCAGGTGGAGCTGAGGTGAAGCAGCAGAGCAGCAGCACCGCCCCCAGTCTCCCCGTCATGATGGCGAGCTGTCGGGGGAGAAGGACACAGTCAGCATCACAGACACTGTCAGCTCACCTGACCCTCACTGACGGCCACTGACGGCCTCAGTCACAGCCTGCGTCAGGAGCTAACGTTAGCTTCACTACAGACGCTTCTTGCTAGCTGCTGGAGCTAACGCAGCCTAGCCTCGTGACCGAGCGGCGCCATGTTGTCCCTCAGCAGGCCGAGGCTCACCTCTCTCTGTCGATTCCTCGTCAGTCGGCGGGTCTGTAACTCTGGATCTGCTCTCGGAACAAACGCAGCGGAACAAACCGAACTTCACTAGCGGCTATTAGCCTGTGTGCCAGGCTTCTCCCTCTTCCCGTTAATGACAGTGGGCGGAAGCAGATCGCAGATTCACTCACTTCCGCTCAGCCAAACGGCTGCTGGTGACGGGTCGCAACAACTGTCACTCAAACACTCCGGACCAATGATAGCTCTCAGATTGTGTTGTCCCAGTTTAACGCGTCTGTGACTCTTCTTTTCCGGTTTGTCCCCGCCCCGCGAGCTTCGTGAAACCAAACTTGTCTATGTACGTGATTTTTTTACTTATTTACAAACATGATGACTATTAACATCACGAACATATTTATTAATCCTTTACAAACATGACATGTAGTAATTAAATATAATTAACGAACTGTCTCTGCTCACCATTCTGAAAACAAAGAGAGGAAGTGAAAGAGCAGGTTCCTCTCTCTCTTTCTCTCAATAAAAGTCTGTCACACACTCAGATTTGACGTGATGCTTCTTTTTATTTGTCTTTTCTTGTTTCAACCCGGAAAATCAGTCCCATACTAATAATTCATCACACTGTGCTTCACATCCAAAACACGGCATGAGCGCTTTCTTGTCTGCCGTTGCCATGTTGACGACACTGTTCGTGTGTATCTCTGTGTGAAACAGGAAGCTACACAGACGGGCTCACAACCACAGACAGACAGGAAGTCTGCTCCTCCACAGACTGCATAGAAAGATGGACGCCCCCTGGTGTGTGGCTGCTGTACAGCTAACAAAGCTCCCCTCCTCCATGTTCACAGTTGGGACACGAACATTAAATCGTCGTTGAAAGATGTCTTCAAGTGTTCCTGATTCGTTTGGTTTAATCAGTTATTGATGAATTAAAAACAGGTGGAGGTATCATGATTGACATAGATGGGCGGGACCTTGATCCCAGAGCTCCACCCACCATCACTGCTGCTCACCCTTTCATATGGGAGCTATTTCAACAACAGGAGGAGGCCGTCCATCTTTATCTAGGTCTGTGGTCTCTTCAGGTTAGGGAGGTTTAAACACAAGCAAAGAGAAACTTTCAATTTAGGAATAAACACCAAATTCTGTTGATGAAAGAAGCAATGGAATAATAAAGAGCTCTGCAACAACGGTCCAATCCTCCTCAGGCGTAACACAGTGTGTCTGTGTGGACGTCTCTTCTTGTTCTTGGTCTCGGCGAGTCCTGGAGGTCTTTACAGGTTGTTGAGCTCCAGGAGAGTTTGGTCCAGAACCTGGTGCATGTCCAGGTTCTCCTCTTTGGCCTGGGCCAGTTTCTCTGGAGAAAAGAACCACAGTGAAATCCAGAGGACGACTGACACCCGAGGGCTGTGCCACAACATCAGAACGAGGGTTCAACGTGTAATGCCACCGTCCCTCCACCAGAGGCAGCACTTGACTCCAGAGAGCTGCAGACCAACAGAACGTCGTGCTCGAGCAAGAAAAGTTCCCCCAGTGGTTCTTCACCCTGGAGCAGACCTCCATCTAGAGCCCCGGTTCATCCACACACACCCACACACCTCTGTGTGTGTTCATCAGTTCAGCTCTAACATTTATAAAAAAGGAAGTGGACAGAGGAAGTCAAAGTGGAAGGAGACAGACCGGAGCTTTCATGAGTTTATTACAGAAGAAAAGACGACGTTCAAAAACAGACACACAGCAGAGACTCAACCCTCCGTCCAGAGCAGAGACTCAGGTACCGACGGGCCGGGTCGAACCTTCTAGACGGGACAGAACAGCAGGGAGCGGCGGACAGGTGCTCAGACAGGAAGGAGGAGCAGAGAGGAGGAGACAGAGCGCCTACAGCGTGGTCATGTCGTTCAGGGCCAAGTCCAGCTCCTCGCTGAGAGCTTTGCCCTTCAGCTTCTGAGCGTATACTTCGTCTGCAGAGGACAGAGACAGGGGACGGAGCAGCAGAGAGACAGCACTCAGAAGAAGAGAAGGGAAAGGCCCCACCCACCTGACCGTGATGTCATTTCAAACATACATGTTAGAGAGAGATGGTGCAGAAGGTGAGGACACACACACACACGCTCTGATCATCATGTGAACCTGTGTCTTCTGAGGAAGACAACGTCACATGAACTGATCCAGGACCAATGTCTGTCCGCTTTTCTTCATCCGTGACTGCATGACGCGTTCCATACGATGTAAAGACTCACACCAAACGTCACGGTTCACAGCAGGCGTGTCACAGGCGTGTGTGTAAATACCTTCCAGGTCGTCAATTGTCTTCTCCAGCTTGGCCACAGATCTCTCTGCGAATTCTGCACGGGTCTCAGCCTGGACACACAGAGGCAGAGACATGAGACAGGGGACGGGTCGGGCTGGGCTGAGACAGGGAGGAGCAGGGACAGCTCACCTCCTTCAGCTTGTCAGTGAGGACTTTGATCTCCTCTTCGTATTTGTCCTCCTTCTGCGAGTACTGAAAACCAAAGAACAGGTTTGGACTTCAGCAGAACCCTGACACGCTTCATCCACGTGTTTCAGTCCATTTGAGTCTTCTGAAGACAGAGTAGGACGACGACTGACACACTTATATATATTTATATATTTATAGATGTACACATCGTCACAGCCGGACGTCAGCTGACCCCCCAGCTGATACTGTACCTTCTCAGCTTGGGCCTCCAGCGACTTCAAGTTGTTGGTGACATTTTTCAACTCTTCCTCAAGGTCGCCTGATTTACTGAACGGCGCCGGAGACAGAGACAGAGACAGAGGCGAGAGAGCAGCAGTGTGAAGACCAGCAGAGGAAAAGGAAGCGGATCTGACACCCGGGCTCTGGGTTCATTCATCTGAGAGTGGATTCTGAACTCTTCCTCTTGTCAACGGGTGTCATCTGCTGCCACCGACCACATGTCTGCTCAACACTAAAATCCACCGTGCTGCGTTTCCCTGAACTCTGGAGGGTTCTGTTTTCGCAGCCTTCCGTTGGCTTCGTTGACAAGAGAAGGCAGAACGTCACCTGACGTGTCCTTTAACGTGTCCCGGACAGAGTCACAGGTGAGTGCAGGTTAGACAGGGGACAGGGGACAGGGGACAGGGGGAGGAGTTTAGAGGAGCAGGTCAGAGGAGCAGAAGGCAGCAGGCCACGCTTTGGACCTGGTGGAGTTTCAGTACCTCTTCCTCTCCGCACATCATGGACTTCATATTCTGGTCCATTAGTCGGAGCTCCTCCTCCAGCTCCCTCACTCGTCTGCAGGGTTAGTCCAGGAGGTGGGCGGGAGTCATGCAGGCGTTTTAGACATGCATTAGACAAACACACCCATGAGAGAACACAACAACACGCTTCTGAAAGACCCTTTTAAACACTGATCGGCAGCCGCGCCCAATCAGTCATTATGACATCATGTGATGACATCACATGTGGACTTACGCCTCGGCCACCTCAGCGCGCTCCTCTGACCGCTCCAGGTCGCCCTCCAGGATCACCAGCTTCCGAGCCACCTGTGGACGTTCAGCTCGGATTCAGACACGATGTCGTCATCGAGCCCGATCGATCCTCTGGGGTCGTGACCTCTGAACTCTACTCACCTCCTCGTACTTGCGGTCGGCCTCCTCAGCGATGTGTTTGGCCTCTTTCAGCTGCATCTCCTGGATCTCCATCTTCTCCTCATCTTTGGACGCTCTGTTCTCGATGACCTTCATCCCTCTGCACGCGGGAGGAGAGGCCTGAGTACTTTTACTTTGTTACTGTGCCAGCTTTCACGTTAGTGTACTTTCCTGAAGTAGATGTATAAACTGGAACAGTTCTTCACCTCTCACTCTCGTCTGCAGCTTTCTCCGCCTCCTCCAGCTTCTGCAGGGCCGTGGCCAGTCTCTCCTGAGCGCGGTCCAACTCCTCCTCCACCAGCTGGATGCGTCTGTTCAGAGACGCCACCTCCGCTTCGGCCTGCACAGACACGGACACACTGTCATCACCGCAGAGGACAAGATGGCCGAGTCTGTGCCTGAACTCACGCTGTGACATCATCACCATCTCAACTAATGACAGAGCTGCGGGCTGACGTGTACACAGTTGCTCAACAGTACCTGTTTGTACTGTAATACTGGTGTCATACGTATTTTACAGCAGTACCTGTTTGACAGGTGTAATACTTATTCTACTGTTTTATTTCGTGGTCTATTTGACTCGTCAGCTCTAAGTCCAACACAACTTCCTCCATCTTGTGTCACAGACGAGCGGCTCGTCGGTGAACCGTCGGTGAACCGTCGGTTTCTCGGGGCGCCGGTGTTCGGCGGCTCCCCGGCTCCGTGTTACCGTCTCTCGGGCGCGTCTCTCGGTGTCCGCCTCCTCCAGCATCAGTTCGGCTCGGTCCTCCGCTTCGTACGCGGCCTGCTGCAGAGTCTGGATCTTCCTCCTCACCGAGTCTATGGACGTGAAGGCCGCCATGACGCGGAGGTGTGCGGCTGTTACCGTGACAACGGTGTCCCGAGCTACCACCGCTTCCGGTTGCAGCTTCTAAATAAAGCGCGTCTCTTATTTTGAAGTCCCATAAAACCTGGCGTGACGTCACCCACGGGTCTGTGGACAATAAGTCTTATAGACTGTCCCTAAAGATATAAAATAAATATCAGCTGTGTGTGTTCATTATTTATTTCTTTGCTGCTGCAGAGACTTCTCAAATATTTGAGTATTTATATATAAATATATATATACACACAAAAAAAATACATATAGATCTTTGATATGTGTGTGTTTGTATGTGGCAGTAGAAAGGCCTTGATGTGACCTGGTTTAGATCTGGTGATGGGGGGGGGGGCATAAACAAACCCTCTCATCGCTCTGATTCGTTTCCTTCTTTGGTCACGTGTGTTCGGCTGCACAGGAAGTTCAGGACGACGGCGACCCTGTCTCGACCCTTCAGGAGGATCTTGGGTGAATTTGGATATATAGACGCGTTGCTATAGCAACAAGCATTGGTCCGTCATCTATCAGTGACGGGCTTGGAGATTCGATGGAATCAAAATGGCGTCACCAGCACAGAAAGGCGCTGGGGTCATTTTTCATATGTCGTCCATCTTGAAATACAGATGATGGACGAGCTTCAGCTGCGTCTCAGCTGTCGGGAGAACGGAGACACGCGCTGACAGGAGCGGCCACCTCCCGCTGATGTCATCACATGACGACCTGTTGGTCAGACACGGACAGCTGATGACGTCACGTGACCTGAGCGTGAACGAGGAGAGAGAAAACGCGTCTAATGAGGACGTCTCAGTCACAATCATGTGGATGGGGACGGGGACAGGGGGACTGAACTGGTGCCAGGGCCGGATCAGAGAAACCAAAGCCGGCCGGGCGCTGACGGGCTTTATGATCTGTTGGTGGAATCTGATCCTGCTGCTTAACAGCACGTCGTAAACAACGGCCCTGTGATTGACTGCAGGCCACAGAGGACACTGTGACATCATGGTGACATCACTCACGTCTGCGGCCTTCTTCTCCGCCTGCTCCAGCTTCTCCTGGGCGTCCTTCAGGGACTCTGAGTACTTGTCCAGCTCATCCTCGACGCCCTTCAGCTTCTTCTGCAGCCCCAGCAGCTCCTCCTCCAGCTGCACAACGACACACACACACACACACACACACCAGGCGCTCATTACCCAGAATGCAACTTGGCCACTTCTACATCACTTCCCAGTTAGTTCAGCCTCGACCTACGACTGTGCCCTCTGTCTCCCCCTGGTGTCTGGCAGTGGTATGACCCCGCCTCCTCCACGGTAGCAGAGAGGACATGGACCAGACAGATGATCAGGGTCATGACTCATGTCCAAACCTCATGTCCTATAAAAAGACAATTGTACCCCACCACCTCAGGACAAATGTCCGGCCTGTGTCTCTCCTGACAGACTTAAGCTGCAGCCATGTAAGGCTCAGTCACAAATAGCCTGGACGCTCCTGATCCCTCGTCCTGAAGCCTTGACCATCCTCGAGAGGAACAACAATTCAAAGAGGCGGAGTCTTGACGGGTTCCAGAAATAGACGGACAGATGATGTGAGGCATTGTCGTGGACCGGGATCCCCTGGGACCACCAGCTATGTGGACAGTTGCATAGTTGAAGAGTTGCTCTCTATTCATAGATCGTGATCTGATCTGGTTGATTACACGGTGGAGAGACATTCGAGACACGCCCTGAGACAGAGACAGACACAGACCTGGGACGCGTCACCTGAGTGCGTCTCACAGCTGGACGCAGCATCAGCTCCTCCTCATTGTTCAGGTGAGAGGAGGAGCAGCGGAGACAGGTAGAGATCATGTGATTGTGTTTGCATCACCTGACCCCGTCCCCACATTCTCTGTCTGTCTTTGTCTAAAGAGACATGTCCCCTGAGCTGAGGACCGCAGGGGTCTGTTGACCGGTCAGGGAGGAACGTTATGACTTACTTTACCTCCAACCCGCCACATCATCCATCAGTGACACCTGTCCTAACACGGAGGCTTGAGGGACACCACCTCTGATGAGACAGACACCTTCATGTACCTGTTTGCATTTGTCCTCAGCTCCCTTCTTGTCTCCCTCTGCCTGCTCCGCTCGGTCAATGGCGTTCTCCTTGTCCAGCTTCAGCATCTGCATCTTTTTCTTAATGGCCTCCATGGTTCCTGGCTCAGTGGCTCCTCGGCAGAAGGTTCGGGGTTATCCGGAGCGGAGTTCTCTTCCGTTGTTGTTGTTTTTTTTCCGGAGCTGAGTTCTACCGGAGCTGGACCGGGCGCGCGTGCGGCTCGTCTGAGCGGCTCTGGAGAATGAAACTGTCACGAGCTCCTCACTCCCGTGTCTCTCCCCCTGCGTGGACGCGCGCGGAGACGTTTTCCATATTTAGGCTGCGAGGGGTGTCCGAGCCGTGCGCGCGACGTGTGCGCGCCCCGAGTGGGAATCAACCAGCTGAGATTTTTTTCATTGACGTCATCATCATCATCTGTTTACAGATGTCAGAGAAATGAAGCAACAAAGAACTGAAGAAGAGAAGGAAGAGATGAGCTCCTTCATCTTTAGTAGTTTTCATGGGACTTTAGTGGAAATAATTCTACTTTGATCTGCTCAGTGAAGAGAGAATTCTTAGTTTGGATCAAATTGTTCATTAGAATTATAAGCAGGAAGTTTGTTTGGACCAGAGAGGAAGAAGAAGGGATGAGACGTGCAGCACTGTAAAACTGGTTTTATTGAATATAAATCTGTGGCAGTGGCAGGAGGCGGGGCTTCATACACTTGTGTGACGTGTTTGGTTAATGCTCAGTGGAAGGAAGTGAACTGACCGACCAACAGGAAGCAGATGTTTAAATATATGGCTTTTCATCTTTACAGACACGTGCACGGCTCCTGCACGCTGGGATGCAAACACAGAAACACTCCATTGACACTTGAACTGATTTGTTCCGTCGCAGAATGTTCGCCTGAGGCCAACGTGCTCATGTTAATACAAAAAGGTTCATCTGCATAGAATACATTTGTTTGCATAGCTAGCATAGTTAGCATACACCGCGCTGCCCTCGGATCAAATGGAAACACACAATATACAAAATGACGTCAGGCGAGGCCGAGAGGAGACAGAGGACACGGGGACGCGTCCTTCAGTTCAGTAATGGTTGCTGTGGCGTCCTGAGGAGCTGGAGCTGATGTGGGCGGAGCCATTGTCCGGCTCACTGCTCCTGGCCGTCCTGCAGCAGCTCGGAGGGGAGGAACCGGTACTGCTGCTGCCGGATCATGGCCAGCTTCTTGCGGGCCTCGTCCAGCTCCCTCTCTTTCCGCAGCATCTCCTCCTGAGCGGCCATGATCTGAAACACACGCAGGGTCAGGTGACCGGGCACGGGGGCAGACACCTGGAGCGGGCTTGTCAGCGGGACTCACCTGAGCGATGCCTCCCACCATCTTGCTGTTGACCACCACCGCCTGGTCATCCTGAGCATCGAACGCTGCTTTCTGTGCCGCCTTCACCAGGTTGTCTGACGCTCGCTTCACGGCGTTTCCAGCAGCCTGAACACACGCACACACGCGTTAGAGCGGACACACCCACTTCCTCCAGACTGAGGTCACGGTGACCTCTGACCTCTGGGATGAAATCCAACTGAACGTTTGGACTGAAGGAGTGTGAGACGGACAGGACGGAGGACAGATGTGTTCTCTGAAACAAACTCCTGGAAAGGGAATGACGACTCCCAGCAGCTCTGAACCATAACAGGTTTTTTTCCTGCGCTCGCCATCTGAGGATATCTGTAAAAGGCAACGAGCGGCAGGCAGCTGAGCGGCTGGGCTCCAGCAAACTGGAGTTTTGTCCTTTTCAGGCTGTGTGGACTGAAATGAGACAGGGAGCTGGCAGAGGACAGTCCCCGGCTCCCCGACTGGAATGTTTCTGTCAGCCCGGCCTAAACAAAGCGCCGCAGTGCTGAGTCACACCATTTCTCCCAGAATGCACCACAACTCGTTCACGTCCAGAGACACACTGCAGCTCCTCTCTTCAGCCTCCGTCTCTAAGACTTGAACACCCACCCCCTCTGAAGGAGACCTGCTCCGATTGGTCAACAGCTTCCAAAGTGAGGCGGAAACGTCTTTTCTGTTATATTAAATCCACCTGATGTACTGAACGCCCCCAGGTCGGCTGGTAGAGCGCTCACCAGCTGCAGCGCGGTCATGGCGGCTCTGGAGTGATGGGGCCACATGCTGAGGTAACGCTGCAGCAGCTGCACGCCCAGAAGAGCTGCAGATAAGCCTCTGCTGATTGGATCAGAGAATATGAGACGCCTGAGGCTGGCTGATGTGCGCGCACGCACGCGCACGCGCACGCACACACACACACACACACACACACACACACACACACACACACACACACACACACACACACACACACACACAAACCCGCTCCCGCTCTGATTGGCTGACACATGGCACCCTCAGCCTCTCACTCCATCCAATCACAGGCAGCCTGGGTGGGTCCGGAACGGGCCAGGACTGATTGATAGGTGATTGACCCCCCCCCACCTGGGCTGCGTGCAGCAGCCGTGCACCTGAAGCCTCGGGCCTGTGGCCTATGAATAGACGCAGCTGTCGCCGAGCGGCTGGTGTCATTGTTCCCAGCAGGTAGCTGCGCCACATGCAGAGGATAAACCACACCTCTCACTATGCGCTCGCTCGGATCAGATGTCAGACCGACGAAGCCGGATTAGCGAGCTAACTTTGGACCTGGGCTCTTCGGCCTCGACCAAATAGCTCTGGTCCAAACATACTCGGTTGCCATGGTAACTAATGCCTCGTTCTCGCCTCCCTCTGGGGATGAGGATTATCGTCGCCAGCTGAAATGACATCATCGTTCCTCTCTTGAGGTCACTGACCTGCAGCCTCTTCATGGTCTGGGAGTCCGTGTCGGCCTTGACCTTACAGGCGACCAGCAGCTGAGCGGTGGACGCCGCCACCTGCTTGGCCGAGGAGATGAGCTTCTCCTCGCTGGCGTGCCCCTGCACCGCCGAGTTGGCCGCCTCGCACAGGTTGTTGGTCGCTGCGGCAACCATGCGAGCCTGACGAGACGAAGGCAGAGCCCGTGAAAAGGTTTCAGTGTTTCAGCGGAAGTTCATGTGGAGGGAGGAGACTTACGGCCGAGATGAGTCCCTGAGACCACTGTCCATCGTCCACTGCGTTGGCCTGGATGGCTCCCACCTGGAGACACAGGACACAGATTCACTTTAAAGATGAACTCCGAATGAGCCTGGTCACCTCTAGAACACCGTCAGTGGGGTGTGAGTGTGTGTGCTGCTGTAGTTCAGAGTCATTTGTTTGTTTCATATAAACTGATGTTGGGTGGGGGGGGGTGTTGCACCTTGCCCTGGGCCACCAGCTCCCTCTGAGCGGCTGAAGCTGCTTTGACCAGCGCACTGGTGGCCGCTGCGATGGACTTGGCCGCCTCTAGAATCTGCTCCTCAAAGTTCAAGCTCTCATCAGCTTCCTGTTTTGGAAAGAGAGAGAGAGACTGATGAGGAGGCGCACGGGAGGAGTACGGCAGTGTTAACTAGAGGAGTAGACGCCGCTGAGGTGAACCCGTGAAAATCCTCTGACCTTGGGTTTGGTCCTGGGCCTCAGCTGCTCCAGTTTCTTGGCAGCTGCTTCGATGGCGGCCGCCGCTCCGAGCAGCTCATTCTCCGCGATGACGGTGGGATCCTCGGGATCCACCCACTCGGTGCCTGGAACACAGGAGCACAGTTCATCCACAGGAACATGCAGCTCCGCCTCACGCCTTCAGCAGTGAGGGCACATCTTGGTCTAGTGAAGCTGGATTTGAAGTCTAGTTGAACCCAAAACCTCAACATCAAATTCTGGTCTTGACAGCCGCTGAGGCCTCAGTGGGATTCAGTTGCAGCCAACGTCTCAGGAAGTGAAGCAGGTGTGTGTGTGTGTGTGTGTTAATCTGCCCCATCTCGATATATCCCCAAGCCTGAGGTCCACTTTCCCTCGTCTCGACGGAGTCGTGTGGCGCTGGATGTCAGACGGAGTGAAACTGTAGAAGTGTTCATCAGCCTCAGCGATCCCATCACACACACTCAGCTCTGAGCTCAGGTGTGAACACATGTGACTCAGCGTGAACATGGAGGGGGGGGGGGGGAATATGTGAGCTGCTGCATTATGGCAAACGTAGGTACCTTTCATGGCCTCTGCGGCCTGGATGAGCTCGGTGACGGAGCCCGCCACCCTCTTGGAGTAGGTGGCCAGCTGCTGCTTCAGCTCGTGAGACGGCTTCTGGATGATCTGAGGACACACACACAGAGTCCAGCTCAGCAGGTTTGATCTGCTGAGCCACGCCGATCAGGTCTGCAGCGCTCCAGCCGGCGTCCTCGGGTCGTCCTCGGGGGACGGGCAGTATTCAGGCCGGAGCGGCGGGCGACAGGTGCAGGGACTTAACAGGCTCAGCGTGTTGTCATGAGGAGAAAGAGGCGAGGGCGTAACGGCCCGGGAACGCACCAGGCAGCCAAACACAAAACATCCACGTACCGCACAGCAGCAGGAGTGGTCCACGCGTGTTTCCTGTCACATGATCTGCTCATCACATGATCGACCACGGTGTCAGGGAGCTTCAGTATTTTCAGTTTACTACCAAAGCTATAGTTTGATATATAAACTGAGGTTTGACACTGTTAATAATCAACGCGCACGTGATCTGACGGTCACACGGCAGCGACTTCCTTCAAAACCTCAGAGAATCCTGCAGTCTTTGCCGCTGCTTTATTCTGAAGAGGCCGTCTGAGCAGCTGCAGGAAGTTGTCGTCAAATATTCACCCAGTGCGTCAAAGCGGTGCCGCGCGGCCGTGCAGGTACTCACCGGCTTGCACCGACATCAGTGATTTAAAGAACATTGACGGAGCGTTGGGGAAGAAAGAGAAGAGGTTGTCAATCACATGACAGAGGACACGTGGAGCGTGTGTCCTCACTGCTCTGGGACCAGTGGATTTAAAGAGGAGAAGACGAAGAGGACATTTTAAAAGATGTCCTGTGATCCCCCCTCAGGGACATTTAGGACATGTTGCTGACGTCTTACCACCAGCACGTGCTCCAGCAGCCCCAGGTACCCGGTGGCGCACTCGTTGCCGTAGCGCAGCGCCCTCATCTGGACGTCTTTGCTGACGTCCGGGTGGCAGGCCGCTTCCTGAGAGCAGACACAGAGGCGCTGGACGTTTGTTTGTGTCCAAACTTTATTGGAATGTCATTCAAAGCCTCTGCGTCCACCCACCTTGCAGGAGTGCAGCATGTCGGCGATGGCCCTCCGGCTGAGGTTCGCCGTGGCGATGACGTCTTCCTGACGGCACGAGTTCCCGGCAGCCACCGCCTTCGCTGTTGCCATGGTGATGCCTTTGGTCATGCGAATGAACTCCTCGGGTGTGGTGGTCTTTGGCGGCAGGTCGGAGCTGCTGAACACCTGCGGGGTAAAGCCTGTCAGCTGATGCACCACAGCCCCGCCCACACGGACGACAGTTACTCACAGTCAGCTCCTGTTTGATGTGTTCGATGGTCGACTCCAGGGCCCTCGTCCCCTTGGTGGCCTCGTCCTCCACGGCCTTCACCGTCTTCAGGAGCGACGTCACGTTGGTCACCATCACCTGCGGAAGAGGAGGAGGCCGGATTCATTCCAAAGGAATCGTGTGTGGGCGTGGCCTCGTGTGATGTCAGCATCGCACCTTCGCGGAGTTCTTGAGCTGCAGCATGCTCGGGTCGTCGTGCGGTTTTCCGGCAGCAGCTTTGGTGGCGCTGATGAGGTTCCCCAGCGCCTTGGCCACATCTTTGACTGCGTTGATCAGGACCACCTGTAGAGGGCAGCACACGTGGATCAGTCAGAGACACACAGAGGCGGACGGAGACGGACAGGCAGCTGCGTACCTGTGTCTCTGGGTCCTCAGACCCCAGGCTGGCGGCTCCTAGCTTCACTACGTCGGCCAGTTTGGTGATGGTGCACACGGAGGACTGAGCGGCCTGGGCCAGTTTCTCCTGACTGGCTCCGGCACCAGACACCAGCAGCTTGGTGTCCTCCACCAGAGCCTTGGCCGTCTTCAGGATACATTCCCTGCACACACAGGGGACAGTTGACCTCGAGACGCCCCGTCCTGATGGTCACAACGTCCGTCTCTTTCCATCGGCTGCCTGCCGTCCTACCTGTGGTCGGCGAACGTCTCTGCGTTCTCTCTGTTCAGCGTTCCGGCCGTAGCGAACATGATGGTGGTGTCGAGGTCAGCGATGATTCCTGACACGGCGCTGGCGGCCGTGATGCAGGCCTGGGTGCCGCGGTTTCCTGCCTGCAGCGACGCCAGCACGTGGGAGACCTGCACGGAGATGAAGACAGAGGAAACGTCAAGTCCCTGGCTGTTGCTGCTGTGCAGACAGGAACAGGAAGTGAAGCTCTGACCTTCTCGGAGACTTTGCGGGCACTCTCGATGAGCTCCTTCTTGGTGAACGTGTCGTTGGGGCTGCACTGCAGAGCTCCGGCTTTGGTCACCAGACCCGTGCAGCTGAAGCCGAGCTCGCCAACCTGCTTCTTGATGTGAGAACCGATCTGGGAACAAACACAAGACGGCGGTGAGATCCGGCGTCTCCCGCAGGGCGACACGCCCACGTGCGTTCGCTCACCTCGTCGTTCTCTGCCGTCACGGCTGCATATTTGGCCTCGTTGGCCAGATTTCCAAACTCGTTGGTGAGCTGGTTGGCCAGGCCCCCGAGGTCGTCTGGGTTGGTGTTTGATTTGGTCACCTGAAGAGGAAACGGGAGAAGGTTATGACGAGCGAGCACGGAGGGGCGGGCTGTTCTTTTGATGACTCACCATCTCCTGCACGGTGACGGCGATGGCCTTGGCAGTCTTCACCATGGTCGTCTGATAGTCCACGAAGGTGCCGTCAGGTTCCACCATAGGCGAGTCTTCCATCTTGTTGATGGCGTCGTTGATGGAGTCCACCATCCCGCCCACGGCGCCCGCTGCACTGGCGGCCTCGGCCAGAGTTGCGCCGAGGTCATCGACGGCTTCTTTCATCATCTGCACCGACTCCTCCAGAGCCTCCTGCATGTGGGCGGCCTGGAAACACGACGGTAAAATAACGATGAGACGGTCCAGTCATCACCAGCTCGGTGATGGAAGCGTCGCGCTCAGCACCTTGGGGTTTCCTCCCGCCTCCTTGGCGGTGTAGAGCATCTGCAGGGCAGACTCCGTCAGCGTCTTTGTTTGGTCCAACACGGCCATCTGCTGCTGGCTGCTCACGATCTTGGACGCTGTGCCGATGGCCGCCATGATGAGCGGCTCGAAGTAGCTCGCCATCTGAGACACCTGTTTACGTTTCACGTGGACGAGTTTTAAACACACTCTGACCCCTGCTGGGCATATACACATATTACACAGTGTCCTCGTTACCTTGTGTCCCAGCTGAGACGCCTCAGAACGAGCCGCCACCGCCACGGGGTCAATCAAGTTACTGATCTCATGCACCGAGGCCGCCATCTGCTCGTGGAGCGCCTGCAACACACATGAAGCTACGGAACTGCCTGCATCCTGTCGGTGGCGTTGTAACTGTGCATGTCATCGTGACGGCGTGCTCAGGCAGACACGCCCATCGTCAGGACCTTACCTCCATGGAGATGTCCTCTCGCGGCGTGAGCTGCTGGCTGATGGCGGCGAGCGACGCCTGATCCACCTCACGGATGCAACTGTTCAGCACCTCGATGGCGTCGTCGCATTCTCTCTGACCAGGAGCCTTTTCTCTGCACACACACACACACACACACACAATGACGTCTGTCCTCGTCCCGGTGGTGGCGGCTCCCCGGACACAGTCAGTTCCTCACCTCATGCTCGTGATGAGCTTCTTGATGGAGTCCGACACAGTCCTGGAGTGTCCTGCCAGCACTGACCACTTAGGGGGGTCTTTGGGGTTGACCGCCAGGGAGCGAGCGGTCTGGATGAGGCCGGTCGAGCTCTCCAGCATCGTCCTGGCCGCGGCCACGATGGGCTCCATGGCCGCGTGACCCTGAGGAGGCCCACAGGAAGTCAGTTTGGAGACGCAGGGAGTAAAAACATTAGCGCCCGGTGGGGCGGGGACGCACCTCGGAGCTGATCTGGGCCGGGATGCTGGCGAACTCTGGGTTGGAGGCGAACGCCGTGAGGTTGTCGACGGCTTCGATCAGAGGACCGGTGGCAGCTTTACACTTCTCCCTGTTCTCGTGGTTAAAGGCTCCGTCTAACGCCTGGACAGAAGTACGGGGTTGACTACACATCGTTCACTCGTCTGCAGACGCTACCAATGCTGAGGTCACGAGGTCATAAGAGTGAATCTAAGCAGACGTGACTTTAGCTGTGGTGTCACTACCAACCTTGATGGACTTGACCAGGTTGGCCGTGGTGTTGGCCACTTCTTTGGCCGACTGCACAAACTGCCTCTTGGCGACCGGGTTGGGAGTCTTGGAGGACGCCAGGCGGCAGGCGTTACACAGGGCCGAGGTGTGTTTGGCCACGATGGTGGCGGCAGAGAGAACCTGAGCAGAGAAACGGCGGCACGTGAAGACAGACGGACGCACAGGAGCGGCTGGACGCTGCAGAGACGTCAGTGCGTACCTGCGACTGCGTGCAGGCCGGGTCCACCAGGTTCTGGCACGCCATCTGAATGGACTGATTGGCCCTGGCGAACTGGGAGGGGTCCACCAAACCCTTCTGACCCGCGGAACTGTTGGGGTCCGACACGCCCACCAGGTACGCCGCCTACGGACAGATCCCAGGTCAGTTAAAGCCAGTCTGTACGGTGGCCTGCGAGCAGGCTCAGCTGGATGACGCTACCTGAGCAGCTGCTTCCGTCAGGCCACACAGAGCTTTGGAGCCGGCGCTGACGGAATCACCAAACTCTGGCAGATTGGAATTCTTGGCATTGTGGGAAATGCCCGCCATGGACTCTCCGAGGACCTGCGGAGGACAAAGACAGGTGGACCTTTACTCAGAGCTGCTCCCTGCTCGCGTTGGTGAGACCAAAAACCCAGTTGAGGTCTCTGCTCTTCTCCAAATGCTGCCACCTGCTGGGCGCTGGTGGCATTAAACAGATCAGCTTGAATGATTCTTTATATTTATCTTACGAAGCCCTCTGTTGGCCACCAGCAGCCCTTCAACCTCCCAAAGACACAGAGCTGGTGTGGACACATGTCCTCTTATGATGAGACAGACAGAAGGAGACATGATGGAAACAAACCTTTGAGTTCTCCATGACGCTGTCGATGCAGTCGAAGTACGACAGCTCACTGACGGCTTCTGTGGGGTTCTCCAGCATCCCCCTCACCGACTGCGCGCGCACGCACACACACACACACACATCAGTTAGAACACACACAAAAACATACACACACATCAATTAGAACACACACACACACACCTCCAGTTCCCTGAGAGCGTTGTCACACTCCTTCTGACCCGGCGCCTGCTGCGTGCACATGGTGATGAGCTGGTTGATGCTGTCTGTGACGGCTCTGTGGACACAAACACAGGTAAGAGACACCTGTCCAGTCCACTGAGGAGACAGACAGGGAGACAGACTGGGAGACAGTTACCGAGCGGCGGCCGCCAGCTGGTTCTTCAGGTTGGGGGAGCTGGGGTCGGTGGACAGAGCTTTAGCTGCCAGCAGCAGTTTACTGGAGGACATGGAGATGGTCTTCAGGTTGGACACAACCTGGGTCTGGTCCTCTTTAGACTGGAAGAAGACATTTGCTGTTATTGTGAGCACGTTGAAACACTGTTTTATTTTACTGGTACGATCCGTCCCTCCTCGTCCTGACCTGAGACGTTCCCGCCATGTCCACTCCAGCCTCCAGGAAGTTGCTGAAGTCTTGTCCAAACTTGCTGGTGGACCTGGCCAGGTCCTGCGTGGTCCCTCTGGAGGCCTGGACCACCTCATTGGCCGACTGGTTCAGACCGGCCGCCACCTCGTTGAGCTGAGCCTGAACCTCCTGGAAGCTCCGCCCACTGGACGGGAACTATGGCGGTAAGAGAACGATGAGAATCCCGGGAACCCGTCACCTGGACGACGGTTAGTTCCCACAATGCAACACTGCAGTACTCACGCTGTCAGACAGCAGCGTCTTGCTGGCTTCGCCCACAGTGCGGATGGCGTTGTCCACGTCCCTCTGTCCAGGAAGGCAGTTGACACACCGGTTCAGGGCCTGGGACACGGCCTTCGCCACCTACACACACACACACACACAGTGAGGACGCTCCTTCAGTGTCTCTGGGGTCCCACTCAGTGGGACATTGTCCTTGGGGTCTGCGGTCCCACCTGAGCGAGCCTCTGCTGACTCTCTGCGTCTCCTGGCTTGGCGATGGCCCTCTTGGTCTCTTCTATCAGGTTGGCCGACTTGTCCATGACGTCACCGGCACAGTCCAGCATGGCGCTGCACGCCTGCGAGTCGTCCGTGGTGGCGGCGACTCCTCTGGCGGCGGAGGCCAGGGACTTCAGAGCCTGGGCCACGTCTCTGGCTGCCA
The DNA here is from genome assembly GCA_016785235.1 of Pseudorhombus dupliciocellatus. Taxonomy (NCBI): domain Eukaryota; kingdom Metazoa; phylum Chordata; class Actinopteri; order Pleuronectiformes; family Paralichthyidae; genus Pseudorhombus; species Pseudorhombus dupliciocellatus. The sequence continues at coordinate 284,992 of JAFBJW010000063.1, forward strand.
TGCCTGGAGGACAGAGGAGATCCATGAGGACACGCAGCTGTCTGTGTGGGACACCCAGGGGACACGGGGGACACAGCTGACCTGTATAGTTCTCGTTGCCCTGCGTGGCCTCGCTCAGCAGCTGGGCGATGGCGGAGCTCACGGCCTTGGTGCTGGTGCCCAGGTCCTGAGAGCATTTGTCCAGCTGAGAGAAGAACATGAAGTTTATTGTGCTGCTGCCGACAGGCGAGTGTGTGTGTGTGTGTGTGTGTGTGTGTGTCTCTCACCGTCTCTCCTGGCAGTGGTTTGAGTTTTCCCTCCTCAGCTGAAGCCTTGGCCTCCCTCATGTCCTTCTCCAGACCTCGGACCATCGACAGAGCGTTGTCGATCTCCAAAGGACCACAGGCCTCCTGAGCCTACACACACACACACACACACACACACACACACACACACACACACGAGTCGTGCTCAGATCATCTTTCATTTCATTCAAATGTTCTAATTTGTGGAGGTGCTGAGGAGGTGCTGCGCTACCTTCTGGGCGGCGGTGCGGAGCTCCGCCAGGGCGCTGGCCAGGTTCTTCGCACACTGGCTGAGCTGCATGGCTGAGGCCTGGTCACCGATGGTGGGAACAGTGGCTTTAGAGGCTGTGACCATTTTAGCACCAGGCTGAAGAGGAGGGAGAGTGTTAGACAAAACACACACACACACACACACCCAGCGGAGTGGCTGCCTCAGTCACCTGCAGGAAGTTCTGGCTGGCGCTGATGAGGGCGAGCTGGGCGCTGGGGCTGTCGGGCTGGGACTGGCTGCCTCGGACTCCCTGAACCAGCTGAGGGATCTGCTCGGCCGCCACCTGCCGCAGAGAGACGAGTCAAACCAAGAGAAAAAGACAGCGCTCGGGAGGTCACACAGATGAGGGGGCGTGTACCTTGCAGCTCTGGACGAGCTGCTGCTGAGCGGCCTGGTTCCTGTTGGACGAGGCGGCGTGCTGAGCAGCGGCGATGGTCTGAGTGGCGGCCGCCGCCGCCTGTTTGGCTGCGTTCTGACAGGAGACAGCAAACGAGATGCGTCATTAACTGAGCGGGGCAGAACGGCAGCAGTAGCCCCGCCTCCTCCTCGTTACCTCCAGCTTGTTGACGAGTCGTTTCTTAATGGCGTTCTGGGCGGCGGCGTTGGTGGCCATGCGGAGACCCTCGGCAGCCTCTCGTAACTTCTGCTGCTGCTCCTCGCTGTCAGGGTTCGCTGCCGCCCCCTGTTGCACACAGGTGGACACTGAAACGACGACCTCACTTCGCCGCGTTCAACGCTAAAATAATCAAGGACAAAGGACCGACCTTAGCCGCCTCCACCATCTTGGCAGTGGCATCGGCCAGCAGTTTGGCGGCTGACAGCAGTTTACGTGAGTTCTCCAGGTCCGACTCCCCCTCTGCGTCCATCTTGATGGCATTGACCAGATCGGACGTGGCCTGGGCGAGAATCCGAGCCTGGCGAACCATCTCACCTGCCGAGTGGCCGGAGGGGAAAGACACGTGTTGAACCGAGGAGTCAGTTTGTGGAGCTGAGGCGGCCCCCTGTGGTCATTCGTTAGAAGGCGGCACCCACCGGCGTCTCCCATCGAGCTGAAGATGTTCTCGGTGACGTCCAGAATGCGGTCGGTAGCTTCTCCGTGGCGTCCGATGGGATGGCCGCCGCTGGCGTACTGTTTGATGTGCTGGAGCAGCTCATTGAGGGCCTGGGTGACGCCAGTGGCAGCCACGCCCACCTGCTTCAGAAGGCCCTCGTCGTTGGTGGCCCCCTGCGACGCCTCCACGCAGCCTTCCACAGACTTGGCCACCAGCTTGCCCGCCTCGATCAGCTGCTCCTGGCACACGGGGGAGCTGATGGTCGGAGCCACGACCTGCCGAGGGAGAGAGCTGGTCAGCTGACCGACACACGGCGCCCGGCTCTTGGCGCGCGCGTCTCCAGTGGACGACTCACCCTGGTGCAGGCCACCAGCTGAGACGTGGACAGAGCGCACTGAGTGGCCGCGGCGATCACGCGGTTCTGCTGGACCGAGTCCTCCGTCTTCTGGGCCACGTTCTTGGCTTTGAGCACCAGCGCCGCGGCAGCGTTAGCCACAGCTTTAGCCAGCTGCATTAGCATGTCCTGGTCAGTGACAGGGAAACAGGAAGTCTGTTACCAGGAAACTACGGCTGATTAACCGACGACCCGAGAACTCTAAATATATATTTATAGACGCTGTCCCGGAGCCAGCCAGCAACACACACACACACACACTGAACATTTTGAATTTTAGATTATTTCTCAAATTATTCTTTATAATTATTCGGATTAATAGAATCTTTGAGACGGCAGATTGGCTGATGATCATGTGACTGGTTAGAGGCTGTGATTGGCTAATTCGCTCCTGACGGACACGTTGGTTACCAGCATCTGATAAACCGGGACTCTCCCTCTGGTTCCACTGAAACCTCCGTTACCTGGAAACTGTCGGGTACATGAAACACACCCATCACACCACCGGCTGCTTTCATGTCCTGCCTCCACTCTGACGATGACGTCACAGCTCACCTGGAACTGAGGGTCAGTGTCCGTCTCTCCGATGTGGGACAGCAGCTCTCCGCTGGCCTGGCCCACGTTTCCTGCGGCTTGCAGCAGGTTCTGACGCGGCTGCAGGGGACAGAGCAGGCGTCACAGAGAGGCCGAGGGGCGGGGCCCAACATTACGCCATCTACTGCACATCTGGACGCTGACCTCTGTGTTAGCCGGCTGAGCGGTCTTCAGCATGTCGGAGACGGCACACGCCAGGTTCTTGGCGGCCCCCAGCAGCTGCTGACCGTTGGCTCCTTCGTCCTCCATGAGCGCCGCCAGCAACTTCACCCCCTTCGACATCTCCGTCAGGTTGGAGGAGATGGTGGTCACGGCGCAGCCCACGGCCGTGTAGTCCGTCTCCGCTGGGTCACCTGACCACAGGTTCAGCGAACAGTGAATGAGCGGCCCAGACAGACGGGCGTGGACGAACGCGTCCGCCGACTCTACCTGCAGTGAGGTTGACCATGGAGGCGGTGCCTGCTGTGATGGCGTCCACCTGGGAGTGGATCTCGTGTTTGGACTCATCCATCTTGTTCTTGCGCCAGGCTTGGGACGCCTGAAATGAGGACAGAAAAACGCCACGGTCACAGGACGCAGAGGAGCCAGAACAACACAACCGCGGGGCGGAGCCTCACAGCGTCGGTGCCCAGCGGCGGCAGCGTGTCGAAGTCGTCCAGAGAGGCCTGAGCGGCCTGGACCGCCTGCATGCTGGAGTTGATGGTCCCAGTCAAAGCTTGTTGGGCCGACGTCTGAGGAGACACAGGAAGTGACGTCACACTCTGCCCTGACGCCTGCAGGGACGCTCAGGACCAGCGTCTTACCAGCGGAGGCATGTGTCCTCGGTGCATCTGTCCGCTGGTGACGTGCTGCTTGGCCTGAGGCATGGAGCCCATCTGGAAGCTCTCTGGACCGCCGGCTCCGGAGCGCATGATGGCGGGCAGCGCCACAGAGCCCGTCTCCACCTTCCCGACCCTGTTGAACTGCTGCTGCAGCACCGTGGACCTGGAGACGGGGACGAGAGCGATGAGAGAGATGAGAGGGACGAGAGGATGTACCACACACACTCTGTCTCTTACTTCTTGGGGGACACGGAGTCTTCCAGCATCGTTGACTCTTCGTCTCCTTCCAGACCAAAATGATCTTTGCTCTTTTTCTGTGAGAAGAGGACAAACGCGTTCTTTGTCTGATGGACGAGACAGCGGAGACACACGCTCTGTGGACGTTACCTTCTTCAGGATGATGTCGATGTATCCGGCGATGAGCTGAGCGATCTGCTCTCCCTCAGTCGTCTGCACAGAGTAGTACCCGTCCTGATAGTCTCCAAAGTCCTGGAAGCACAAGACGGGAGTTGGAGCAGAGGACACAGAACACATGGGCCTCCGTGGACTTGGATCAGAACCCACCAGGGTGAAGCTCTTGGGCGAAGCGGCCCAGCGTTTGATGTTGGTCAGGTTCCACTCCTGGATCACCTCCTTGGTCTTCTCATCCACCCTCATCACGCACTCCTTGGTGATGCCCAGCAGACGAGGGACCAGTTTGTTCTTTCCCTTCATTTTCTCCTGCAGGACATTCAGACAGTCAATGGACAGTACGTGTCATGACTGACAGCTCAGACTGGCTCCTGATTGGTCCATGCCTCAGTCAGTTTGAATTATTTTTTAATCTAATCAGCTTCAGTTTAAAGTCAGCGGTTGGATCCCCAGTGTGGTTTTTTACAGCCTCCCATCAACCCTCTGCTCTCTGGCGTCTCCTCACCTTGACCAGGAAGAAGGACACTCCGTACGTCTTCAGCGACCGGGCTAGCTTCACGTAGCTGACCTTGGCCTCAATCTCCGTCATGTTCTGGCAGTTTTTGTGCGCCTGCAGGGACACGAGAGGAGGAGGAGGAGCAAACACAAACACAGGTGAACACCGTCCCTGACTCACGAGGAACCCGGCGCTCCTGCTCTGTTCAGACCTGATGTGTCTCAGGTCAGAGGATCCATCCTTTAGCTAAAGGACGTCCCTCATCTACGGCCACACCCAGAAAAGAGCAAGGTCACCAGACGTATCTGATTGTGTGATGTCGACACCAGGTCTGTGGACTCGTCGGCTTCTCACCTGGAAGATCTTCTTCTCTCCTTTGTGCTTGATGTATTCTTTGGGAAGGAACTCCTTCAAACTGAGGACGAGAGATTCAAACATCACGAGAGGACAGAGGACAGAGGAGGACCGACGACGAAGAGGACGGCGTGACTCACTCCAGGAAGCCCGGCTTGTGTTTGGACTCGTTGTGGTCGCCAAACTGAATCTGGCACTGGTACCCTGCGAACTCACAGGCCTTATCGAAGGAGACGGGGTGGGAGCCGTTCAGGATGTCGTCACGGGCCTGTGGACGTACACAGAGGACGGTGAAGAGGGAAGTGAAGCAGAGGATCACGGGAGGACGTGAAGAGGACGGGTACCTGCACGTAGAGCAGGTTGAGCTGGACGGGATCTCTGGAGTCCACGTTCTGATCCGAGTAGAAGAACTTCCTCCTGAGCAGCAGCATCTCCAGCTCCTCCACGCCCTGCTCCCTCAGCGTCCTGCCGTGGTCCAACCAGTTCACTGGGGACAGACACCTCGTCGTTATGGAAGACACAGAACGACCTGGAGGTCTGAGGGAGCGCGCGCGGCGCCTTACGTTCGTCGTCTGTGTGGAGCTTCTGCTTCAGCTTCTCCATCTTCTTGTCGTCTCTCAGCAGAGTCTTGTCTCTCTTCAGCGTCCCTGTGGTCTCCTCCTTCTTCTCCTCGCCAATGTCCCGCACCAGTGAGTACTCGTCGTAGTTTGTGATGCCTGACACACACACACACAGTCAGCGGCAGCTCAGCGGAGGTCGTTCAGGAGGTGATGATGTCACAGAGGGGGCTCACCTATTCTGGCGCAGATGGTCATGAGCATGTCGCTGACGATCTTGGAGTCGTCCACCATGACGGTCTTCACTGTGCCGTCCAACATGCGGATCTTCAGAGGTCTCTGCTTCTTCTTGTACTCCAGGGTGTCCTGACACACAGACATGAGTTAGCCTCTGCTCACTGTGACCTTTGACCTCTGAGGGCGTGCTGGTGTGGGACTCACTCCGTTCCTCAGCATGTAGTAGTCCAGGGCCTTCCCCGCCTCCAGCCAGATGCCTTTCTTTGGGTCTTCATCGGAGAGGAACAGCCCGTAGTCGTTGGCTGCGAGGAAACACGAGGACGTCAGTGTCTGTCCGTGTGTGCGTGTGTGTGTGCGTGTGTGTGTGCGTCTCACGCTGGCCCAGCTGTGCCTCAGGAACTCTCTCCCTGATGATGCGGCAGGCGTCGTACACCATGGTGGAGGGTTCAAACTGCATGGTCTTCACCACGTTCCCCACGCCGATCTTCAGCGACAGCGCCACCATGACTGCTGCTCTGCACCTGCAGGACAGTCCACGTTAAGACATGACAGAGAGTGTCCTGAACACGCCACACGGAGGAGGAGGAGGGGGAGGAGGAAGCTCGACTCAGAGGGGTGAGAATGAGGAACAGCAGTTCTATTTACGTAAAAACAAGAAACTGACTTCTATAATCTGCTGCTCTGTTGCTATGGCAACGCAGGAAACGTTGCATCTAACTGTGGATGTCGGTTCAACGCCGGACAACAACATCTGACGCCCCACAGGTTCACACCCACAGAGTGAGGACACTTTATGTGTGTTCCTGTTGCTAAACGAGGACGCAGTGAAGACATCCTGACCAGGTCTCACTTCCACTTCCACTTCCACACAAGACAGAGATGGGAACCATCTGACAGCAGGAAGTCCACAGCTGACTGTCTCATGGACTGACACTGCAGTCACAGAGGACAGGCAGAGGGACGCAGCCAGGCTTGTGATGGACTGGATGTCTCAGCAGAGGCACCCTCACATCCTGCTGACACTGTCTCACTATCACTTCCTGTCTGTCCTTGGCTCAGTGACAGCGGCAGTTAGAGACGCAGAGTGCATTGTGGGTCCTGTGCTGTATGGGACAGAAAAAGGACAGTTGACAGGAGAGGGCGGGTACCTGATGTGAAAGTGTTTGACTGACAGCCCTCCTGTCCAGGCAGATGCTCCCCTCGAGGTTTCTTCTTCTCTGGCTGGGAAAAGAGAAGTTGACACAAATACTTTACAAGCTGAGTCGGGTTTGAAGGCTGCAGCAACACGTCTGGGACGTGTCAGGAGGGTGGCGGGGGGGCCTCTCACTTCCTGCTTTAACTCTCACATGCCATAAAAGGACATGCCATTGGTTTCCCTCTAGCTGTCAATCACAGACAGCCTGTCACTCACACTCGACAGCGTACGCCTGCAGCCGTCAGATAGCGGCCGTCACCGCCGCGGCTCATGGTCTCCTGAAGCAGAACCAGCGTCCCAGCTGCCACTCATCCTGATGCCACGCCCACCTTTATCATAACATGTGTGACATCACAGTGACCTTTGACCTCCATCAGTTCCTCTTCAGGTCTGAGGTTTAGCCTCACACGTTTCAGTTCCTCCAGGTCACATGGTGCAAACAGGGGTCATGACGTCAGACGTGTCAGACTCCGCCCTGTTGTTTGAATCGGATTACTGTTCAATCAAGGTGCTTGGCGGCCGATGCCAACAGGGTGGGCGGGGGTGGCGCCGGTGACGTCGTCCATCAGTGTTGCTAGTGCCATACCTACGTGGACCGCCAGGAGGCGGAGCGTGCCGTGGCCTTGGTTTCCCCCGTGGACCAGGGTGAGCTCTCGCAGCGACTCTGCTGCGGCACTGCTGCCTCCAGCCCTGCGCAGGAATCCAGCGGCGCATTCCTCTGGAATCCAGCGGCAGCAGAGAGGGCGGCAGAGCCACGAGCAGCCAATCCCAGAGGAGCAGAGGAATGCGAGGACACACGGTGCGCTGTTCAGCCCACAGGAAGTGGACCAGCACACAGCAGAGAGCTATTCTTATTTCACCGTGGATCCGACTGAACCTGGTTCTGTCGGTCCAGTCACAGCAAGTACAGACACATGACACCAGAGAGGAAGAAGTACGGAGTACTGCAGTACTGTGACCACATAGTTAGTGTGGAAGACAGGATCCTTCAGGACAGAAGCTTCAGAACCGGGCCTGAACTGTATCAGAGTTTCTGACCTCAGTGGTTCTGCAGACACATGTAGCTCACAGATCAACAGAGGGGATTGTGGGAGCTGGCTTCAGGAAACACGTCCCCTCCTCCGCCGCTCAGCACTTCCTGCTCTCAGAATCAGCTGCTTTTTTCTGCAGCGTCGCTCGCCGCAGATGAATCAGCAGCGTCGGACTCAACGGGCCGAGCGCCACAGTTAAACCCAGCTGCAGGGCGGGGACTCCGAGAACTGATCTGAGAACAGATCTGCTCTGAAACAAACGCTTTCCTGTGGTGGAGGAGCGGCACATGTTGACTTGACCAAATATGGCCGAGTGAAAACACTACAGCTGAAGAACACGCCCCCCAACGGGTCCAACCGAACCGCTCATGTCTGACCCAGTACTACAACCACCATGCTACACAATACTCCATGATACCACACAATACCACAATACTCCATGATACCACACAATACTCCATGATACCACAATACTCCATGATACCACACAATACCACAATACTCCATGATACCACACAATACTCCATGATACCACAATACTCCATGATACCACACAATACTCCATGATACCACACAATACCACAATACTCCATGATACCACACAATACTCCATGATACCACAATACTCCATGATACCACACAATACCACAATACTCCATGATACCACAATACTCCATGATACCACACAATACTCCATGATACCACAATACTCCATGATACCACAATACTCCATGATACCACACAATACCACAATACTCCATGATACCACAATACTCCATGATGCTACACAATACTACAGGATGCTACATGTTACTTTATGATACCACACAACACTCCATGATTTTACACAATACTCTATACTTCACAATACTCCAAAGTACAAAATTCTACACGATACCACACAATACTACAGGATGCTACATGTTACTTTATGATACCACACAACACTCCATGATTTTACACAATACTCTATACTTCACAATACTCCAAAGTACAAAATTCTACACGTTACCACACAATACTACAGGATGCTACATGTTACTTGATGATACTACACAACACTCCATGATGCCACACGATACATTTTCATCCTCCGCCTCTTGTTGGTGATTGGCGGCTGGTCTCCACCCACTTTCCTTGACTGTACCATCGTCATGGTCGCAGGTGAACACACCTAGACGGTGTGTCACTTCCTGTCCATCAGATTCTTTAAAGCATCACGCTGGATATTACCCATGATCCTCTGCTTCCTGCTTGACAAAGTCATGTTTAAAGTTCCCTGCTGAGCACTAGAGGTCCACTGAGTGTGTGTGTGTGTGTGTGTGAGCAGTAAACGTGTCGCTCACCACATCACAGTAAGAATTCGCACCCTGAGGCTCCGTTCACTGAAGCTCACTTTAAACACACCCTGTTACACAACGCGCGCGCGCGCGGCTCATGAAAGACGCAATAACCTCCATGTTGGTGATGAAGCAGCGACACAACTTCTTTAAACTGTGTGTGTGTGTGTGTGTGTGAGAGAGAGAGAGAGAGAAACTTTCCTGCCTCCACATCGCCCTGTGGTGACGTCACAGTCTCTAACATGGTGGAAAGTTTTCAGCGCAGCTCCCTGTGTGTGTGTGTGTGTGTGTGTGTGTGTCCGTGAGTCCCGTGTGTGTCCTCCATGTTGTCTGCATGTTGTCTCCATGTCCTCCATGTTGAGTGTGTGTGTGTCCTCCGTGTCCTCACCTGTCAGTCTTTGTTCTCCGGGCTGTCTCCTGCTCCTTCGACTTTTCTCCGACACTTCAACTGAGTCCGACCAGGCTCCTCCCACATCACAGGGGCGGTGTCTGTGTGGAGCCAGCTGACTCCTCCTCTGTCTGTCTCCGTTTGTCTCTGTCCCTCTGTCTGTCCTTCTTTATCGTCTTTGACGTCATTAACATATTTTTAACAGAACAGAATCAACATCAGTTTCTAGGTGAATAAACTTCAATGATTCATGTCTCTTGATTGACAGGTTCGACCCGTGCACCTGAGTCTGACCTGCTGGACCCTAACAGCCCTCCTGCTCCTCCTCCTCCTGCTCCTCCTGCTCCTCACGCTCGTTTGATGAGGGAAACCGCTCCGGCTTGTAAACACTGACCCATTTCAACGGAACCGGAAGAGAAGAGTTGGACTTGATGGAGCCCTGTGGCTCCACCTGCTGGTCACAACAAACGCCTCAAACTTCAAGTTTATCCACTGCAAGAGTCAAACGTGACGTCACGCTGAGTTTGCGGATAATAAAACACGTGATGACGACAGTTTGCTCTTCACGTCTGGTGCTGTTATTATAATATATAATTATTACTATTTTGCCTTAAGATCAGGTTTCGATTCCAGTCACATGACGAAGACAAATAAAGAAGAAAACGTGTTTTAGTGATGATAGAAAAACTTCAAACACAAACCCATGCTGAAAGTTCATTTATTGTGAATGTTAGCACCAAGAGATACACTCTTCTTCTGTCAGCGTGACACAAACATACATTCATTATTTTCTTTGTCCCGTACATGACATCCTCGCAGCGTCAGTGCACGCGATCGTGGACACGTCAGCCTCCCGTCAGGCCGACTACAAAAACACTTTCTGTACGTTATTGGAGGAAAGCTCGTTAAAGATTCGTCCTGCTGGGTCCCCTGACGACGGCTCCGCCTAAGATGGACATCTGGATGGCCCCCTGGTGGCTGGACGAGGTATAGGTCATGGGCCTCCTCAGTGTTGGCAGCTGGACCAGATTAACACCTCATGGTCATTTCAGCTCGTGATGATGATAGATGCTGATGAGTGACAGTTCACTTGTGGGCGGGTCATGGGGACAAAGAGACGAGTCCAGGATGTGTTTTCTCTTTCTTTAAGAAAGTAACATTTAATTTTCTTTTCATTTCTCAGAGAATAATTCATAGACATTGATAAAAACTCTGACATGAAATGACAGACATTAGAAATGTCTGTCATTTTGATTGATGTCATTCATCTGTGGAACAGCGACATTAGACCAACAGAAGTGAACTGACGGCCGCTCATCACTCAGCAGGTTTAGACGTTTCTGTATAAACAGAATGACGTGTGTGTGTGGGGGGGGGCAGAGCTCTGTCTCAGGCTTGGTTGCCGTGGCAGCAGCTCACGCCACGTTTGTCTTTCAATCAGCAGGAGGCCATGATAATTATGTTCATTTCCTCTTCCTGTCGCTGGCTGCCAGCTGCCAGCAGGAAGTCCACCTCACAAACATCTGGCTGAGCCCCTCCCAGATTAACAACTGTCCAGTTAGCACAAATGTAAAAGAAGACTTTAAAATAAAAACTAATTGTGACCGTTAGCGTCTGGTGAGGCCGGCAGGGGCATGATGGGATGTCCGGCTGCCTCACACTGCTCCGACCTAATGAACGAGAAGTGGGAGGTGACCTCTTCCGACCTCTACAGTCGACTACAGTTCAGGCCGCGATACCTCGGAGATGAGCAGCTGCTCTCAATTGCTGACGGCGGCCTCGGGGATGGAGCTGGTGGCGGGGATGCGAGGCATCTTCTTGGCGGGACTCGGGACGTGCTGCTGCAGAGGAAGAACAAACGGATTTCTATCGTATTCGAAAGCGTCCTCTGTGTCAGGACGTGAATCGCCGTGGTCGACCCTAACCCCGTACCTCTGTGGCTGTGTTGGAGCGGGCGAGAAGCTCGGGCTCTGCGGGCAGGTCGCGGTCCAGAGGCGTGCGGGCGTATTCCCTGCGGTGTTTGTCGTCCACTCGAGTCAGGTGCCACGTACCTGGGAACAGATCCTCCACCGAGCCTCGAGGGACGTAGCTGGCTGCGAGGACAGACAGAAAAGATTTAGAGTCGGACACGCATCGCTGTCTACGAGGGTGGGACGGGCGGCGGGTGGTTACCTAAGTGGTGCGTCTCCTCTCTCAGCTTCATGTTCTCAGAGAAGATGGCCGGTGAAACCTTCTTCCTGGAGTCCAGTCTGACCTTCAGGTCGCTCAGGCTCGACACCAGTTTGTCTAAAGAGGATCCTGGGACAAAGACAAACACGTCACGTGACGAACACAGGAGCTTTGGACACGGCCATGCTGTCACGCCTGAGACTCACCAGGTGTGTGGTCCTGTGTGACGCGGACAGAAAACAGAGTGGCAGCGAACCCTGAGCCGTAGGAGAACAGCCCCACCCTCTGTCCGGCGATCTGCGACGCTGTGTGTCTGCAACAGTCAACAAACGTCCACTCAAACTCTCACACTGACTCAACAGAGACGCCGCCATCTTGATCGGGGCACACCAGGGGGACGTACTGTGCAATGACGGACGCCAGGCAGCCGTAGACGGAGGGCGTGTACATGTTTCCGTTCTGGTTGGAGATCAGCAGCGACGCTTTGGTCTTCCTCTCGAACAGATCAGCGCTGGCCTTCATGAAGGCCTTCTCCACGTCGCGGTCAAAGTAGGTGTCCTCTGGTCGGACGTCCCTGTCGGTCAAACACACGCGACACAGGACTTCAGAATCCACCTTCGATGCTTCCTAGGCCCAAGGACGGCTCTGGGTTTGTTCTGAGCGTACCTGAAGGCCTCCAGGCCCGTGAAGGGTCCGCTCTCAGTGTTGGGGCTGGGGTGGCTCAGGAAGTCGTTCAGCATCAGTCGGGCCAAGGACTTCTGCACCAGCTTACAATACGGGGAGTGAAAGACCAGGAACCCAAAGTCCTCCAGGCTGAAGCGATTCTCCAGACCCTCTGTCCACAAGAAGGACAAGTGTTAGTCATGTCCGCTCACAGAGACCGTGTGACCCTTCAGCTCCATGTTCACCCTGAACATCTGCAAAAGGTCGTGTCAGGTCATGTCAGGTGACGTCATCATACCCGCTGACCTGAAGTAACCTTCTTAGCTCAGGCAACAACTAAACCCTCTAAACTCATTAACTCATTATCCACTAGCAGCTGAACTCCACCTCGGGTGAGGGGGGCGGGACACTGTGGACATCATGTCTGTCAACTGTCAGTTACCTATGTCGTAACATGCAGCAGAGATTAGACCGAGGACAGTGACACACGAACTGACACGCCCACATGCGAGGAGGACGAGCTCCTCGGGTGACACCCACCTCTTTGCCACTGAGCGTGGATCTTGTTGCGATACACCGAGTAGCAGCGGTCCAAGGCGCTCAGGTAGCACTCTATGGACAGCTTGCCGTCCACCACCGGGTACTCCGACATCAGGTCTGGCTTGTAGAAGTCATACGCATGCTGCATGTGTGTTCCTCGCAGACCTGCGCCACAGACACAGGTTTATCAGCGTGTGACCTGATCATCGTTAATCAGCCAGAGGACAGAGGGGTCTCATCAGTCAGCCAGAGGACAGAGGGGACAGAGGGATCTCATCAGTAACATGCTGTCAGTTCACTGACCTCGTTCAAAGGCCAGAGGTGCATTTGGTCCGACGAGCATGGCCACTGCACCAGCGCCCCCTGTGGGCCGTGCACTTCCTGATGCATAGACAGCGATGTCCCCCGCGACCACCAAAGCATAACGGCCTGCAGACAGGAGACACACACGATGAGCACAGAGTCACATGATTATTATTCTAATAACGTGAAACAGTTTCCTGAGTTCAGCCGTCTGCCTCTTCATCACAGAACAATATGTGCTGCCTCACTAACATCTCTCTCATCTTTTGGCAGATTCGTGATCGACTCACCGTCCCAGGAGCTGGACTCCACCCAGTTGACGGCATTGAAGAGTGCCGCCGTGCCACCGTAGCAGGCGTTGGTGGTGTCGATGCCCTCCACGTCTGTGTTCCCCGAGTCCTCGAACAGCTGCATGATGACCGTCTTGACAGACTTGGACTTATCAATGATGGTTTCGGTGCCGACCTCCAACCGACCCACGCTGTCGTAGGACAGGCCGTTCCTCTCCATCAGCCTCTGGACCACAGTCAGGCACAGCGAGTTGATATCTTCGCAGTCCGAGCAGAAGCCCATGCGAGCCTGGCCCAGGCCCACGGTGTATTTGCCGGCCGCCACACCGTCGTGCTGCTCCAGCTCCGTCTGGTCCACGTACTGGGCCGGGAAATACAGCTCCATGGCGATGACGCCCACGTCTTTGGGCCATGGTCCCATGCAACTGATCGGAGCGGTTCCAGGCATCTCGATGAACTGAGGAGGAGAGCCTCATTGTTATATTGTGACTGACAGCTGCTGGGTGTTCATGAGGTCATTGCTAATCAAGTGACTGAGACACACACACAGACAGACACACACACACACACACACACAGTAAGCAGCTCTCCTAGCATGACCCGGGTACAGGTGACGGACAGTGTCCCTCAGTGAGGTCACTGCTAAGAGCTAACGTTGTTTGGCTAGCCAACAGACACGGTGACGCAGGCCGTCAGTGGTACGACATGTAAGACATGTATGACATGTAAGACATGTGCGACACGCGTCCCGAACCTCACGTCAGTAGCTACCGCAACACACGGAGCGGTCACAGCTAACGCTAACTAGGTGAAAGGTTAGCTGACGGTGCCACACAAACAAACCTGTGGAACTGGGTGAAAGGGCACCGGGATTTACCAGAACGGAAGTCAGCACGGGCTGGGAACCGGAATCAGAAATCCGTTAGACGGAGACCGACACATTCTTTCCAGAGCCATGACACAGACTAACCATTCTAATGGCTGTGAGCCGGAGCGCCTACAGTGACGGACCAGCTTCCTGCCCGGCCCCGTGGACCGCTAGCGTTAGCTCCACTAGCCTCAGCGGTTAGCCCGGTTAGCCGTGTTAGCCGTGTTAGCTAGGGGCGGCAAGCTCACCTGTGTGGAGCGCGAGGCGGCGGAAAGGTCTCCTCTGAGGTCGGCGCTCGGCGGCTCCTCTTGTGTTTATATGACGGAGCCGCACTCCTGGACTACAGCACCTGGCCTCTCCCCCAATCACAGCTCTCGGCGAACATGCGGCGCTACCAAGTCCTGCAGCGCGTCAGCCAATCATAGCCGAGGACCCGCAACACGCGCCGGGGCCCTGCCGGCGGACCAATAAGGAGACATGTACGATGTCTGGTGAGAGAGCAGGAGCCAATCAGCTCGTGAGATCAGTTCCTGGCGCGGCAGTGCCACGGAGCAGCGTGTCCATGGCAACAGGCATCCCGTCAGTCAGGGGCTCAGGTGAACAGGGAAAGTTTCACTTCATGACACGCTCTAAACTTCATTTCCCAGTGAAGTATAACCAGCTACTAGTACCAGTACAGTACTGTTTCCTTGCGTTGAACTGTGGAATCAGGGAAGATGTCAGGAAGACGTTTCCACTCATGACTTTATTTCCTCTCTGGAGGCACAACGTCGAACAGCATCAAACACACACTTTTAAAGTGATCAACACAAGAGGAAACCTTTCAAACTCTAAACTCTGAACAGTAAGAACCCAACACACAACCCACAATGCAACACTACCGCCGTGAGGCCGGTGCCATCTCAGGCGACGCTGGAGGCGCTGTTGTACTTCACGGAGCAGGAGGCCCAGAGGTGGTCAGAGAGCCTGGGGGGGGGGGGGTAGAGATCAATTAAAAACCTCCAACATGACTGGGGGGGGGGGGGGGGGGGGGGGGGGTAGAGATCAATTAAAAACCTCCAACATGACTCACCTTCTGTGTGCATCATCCTACACATTCACTTTTGTTTAATATTTATGTACATCTCCCCCTGCTGGCAGATCAAGGTACAGATTCAGGCAGGTTTAGCCCCTCTCTGTGGTGACAGGTAAAATGTCTTCAACAGTTCTCAGACCTGGATGAAATAAACCTGACACCTTTAGACGTTAATAAGGTGAATCCCGATTTTACTTGATGTCAAGCCAAAAATGGGAAGAGCTCCTTTAATCTATAATCTAACGCTCTGTAAAGTAAATGCTTTTTTTCAAAGCGATTGTACAACTTTTAAAAATGCCAAACATCCATAACATCGTTTTGGAGTCAATTCACAGAGAGAAGACTGCTTGATCCCCACAGTGACTAACTGGAGAACTAGCCCTCTACCTACCTATCTGGACCTATCTGAAGGACTATCAGAAGAAGAGTCAGTGGTCAGGGCAAGACACTAAATCCAACCAACTAAAATAAATGGTAAAAGATGTTCCATCTGCCTGTTCATTAAGACAGTGGAATCCAGTGGGCTCTGGGAACTGTTAGTCCCTTTTCAAGTTCGGGGAGAACACATAACTTGACAATTGACTAGAGCTTCAGAAGGAGCTCCAACTTAAGGAGGAGGGCAGGTGTATGAGACCATGTGATTCTTCTTGTTAAAATGATCAACATGTGGTGGGGCTGCTCTTTACTTGTCATGGCCGGGGCAGGCAGGCTGACGGGGGCTGTTCTTCGGAGTCTTTGCCGAGGCCTGGAGCCACTCCCCTGGTGTAGTGGTCCGTGGCCGCTGGCCAATCCCTGAAGGCTGCTGCAGACCGGCCCTCTGCTCCTCCTCTGTGAGCACCTGAGGGACATCGAGTTGTTCATGTCGTGTCAGCAGTTCACTGGTGTGAATGTGGGAATTAGAGCCAAGGCAAAGTGAAGCACACAGATGAAGCGGAAGGTGACGTACAGAAACCAGCGTCTTCAGGATGGAATGCTCCTTCTGGTTGTAGGGCTTCGAAGGAAAATTGGTCCTCCACGTGAAGAGGTTCTGCCACATCTCCCTCAGCTTCAGGACCGTTCTGGCTCCCTGATTCCATCACGCATGACAGCACACAGAACAAAGTATAATGAACAATGTCAGCAAAGAACTCGCTTTTCTTTTCAAGACCTCCTCCTCAGGTTGCTGCATTCCCTCACCTCTGACTCACACTGGAAGGAGAACAGGTCATCTACCTTGACCTCAGCTATGTCCTCTGAGCCGCTGTCACTGTCATCCTGGATACGTCCTGACAGGAAGGAACCTGGATCAGACACAGCTCCAGTCATAAACCTCTGAAAGTCTCACAAAATGTTGTGAGGCTGCAAAACTGCAGCAACCATGTCTGAACCTAGAAATTAGATGGCCGCGTCACCTTCTGTTTGAGACGGGAGCTGAGCACATGCTGCGATGGGACCTGACCAATGATGTTCATCACCTTTCCACTCATACAAGATTCACACGGACTGTAAGAAATTTACCAGCTGTGCTCGGAACAGCGTGCTCCTCCAGGGGAAACAAGGCACAGCCTCCGAACACGGCCACGCTGACGGCCGTGACGAGCGAGCAGCAGCGCACACTGACCACCTCTCTCCCCCGGCGTATCTCGTCACAGATTAACCACTCTGTGGGAAGAGCCTCGGCCGAGCCGGATGATGATTTCTTAGCAGCCAAAAGACACAAAGGGACACAAACTTTAGGAAAAGTTGAAACTGAGCTTAAATCAGATGGGCTGATCCCCCTAACCATGGAGGGACTGAACTGTCTGACTGAACTTTGGTTTCAAAATCACAGCAAATAAGCCCCACCCACAAGGTGACTGGACTGGTTTCAATGGCTTGAGACATCTGTACCTCCTTGAACTGGTTGAGGACAGAAGTCGGATGAAAGTGGATCTTTTTCTTGGTACTAGAGAGCAGAGAGGATCCCTGGTCGACGTGGACCACGTTGGGATACAGGCCAGCCACCAGCGCTGCCTTCACCACAGCCCAGTTCTCCGAGTTATGATTCAGCTCAATGATGTCGCTGCCCCCGTGGGCCTGCACAAAGCCTGGGGACCAAAGTGTCAGGATTGTATTGAAGCAGATGGGCCACAGTAAAGGCTACACTGACGAACAACTGACCCATAGCACGCAGCTGTGCCAGCAGCTGGATCCTGATGCTGTGAATCTTCTCCATGGTGGAGTGGGACAGGAAGTGTTTCTTGCAGAAGGCTCTCTCGCTGCCGTTCGAGCACGCCCACTGCCAAGCCTGACAAAGAAAGCAATGCTTAGGACCTGGACATGGGACCAAGACAGCACGTCCACGCCCTGAGAAAACCAACCTGGAAGGCAGCGAGCAAGGCCATGTGGTCGCTGATGCTGCATGAGGAAAAATGTCTGCGGGAGGTCAGAGCCGCTCGTTTCAGAGAGCCCTGCACAGGAAGGACGAAGGGGTCACTGTAAGCCAGCATACAAGCAATGGTCAGGACGGGGTCCAGACACTTGAGCACCATGGCACTCAACACCATCTTGCCCAGGTGGGGCTCTATGGTCAGTTCAGCCAGGTGGTAGCCCAAATCAGTCAGGTCTTCATTCTGGTCCATAGCACCTGTGAGCTGAGGAGACAGATGCTCACAGTCACTGCGTGAGAGGATGTGTGTGAATCCTCATTAAACCTTTACCAGGCTGTCAGTCAGAAGAGAAAGTCTAAATGTGTCAGACATCATATTTATTTAGGCCGTTGATACCTTGAGCATGCTCACAGCGTCTGTGACTGCACGTGGGGACGGAGGCTGTGGAGCTCTGGAGAAGAAATCAGCAACTGGACAGGAGGGAGTGAGCAGCTTGGTCTGCAGACACAGCTCCTGAACACAGACATGTGCTCACATAGTATTTCAAAATATCCACACGGGGAAGGCAAGGAAGCTGGAATGTGTACCTGCAGTGGCATCTGCAGCAGCTGTGGAACCTGGAAACTCAGCATGCTGTTGAACCTGCTGCGACTGAAGAGGTGGAAGCAGGTCCCTGGTCTGCTGCATCCAGCTCTGTGGACACGACACACGTGAAGCGAACAGCAGCAGCGACTTAAACAGTCTGATAAATGGAAGTACCTTCTCTTCCTCTGCAAAGCTCTGGCTTTTGAAATCCAAATGGTCTTGAGAGTGGGTAAACGACCGGTGGCGTCAGAGCACTTCTACAGAGAGGAGCAACAGTGATGTTCATTCATGTGTCTCTGTCATAATAAAGTGTTCAGGAGCAGTCGTACCTCTTTGACCAGCCCTGTGTCAATGACAAACACCACATTGCTGATGGTGAGGCTGGTGTCAGCATCATTAGTGGAGAGGATCTGAGAAAACAAACAGTTTGAATCAAGTCTGGGGAGGGGAGGGGGTGTGGACAGAAACCGTTCAGGGAAACACTCACTATCCTCCTGACACCAGGCAGAGCGGCACTCAGCGGCTGCCTGTGCTCCGGAGACTGAGCCTCTGAATGTGGGGTGAAGATCTGGAACCTGAAACACCACGCTCGAATATCAGCCGTCACTCAGTGATCACTAAACCCAGGATACACCGAGGGACGAGTCCAGACACAGACTGGAAATAAAGATCCTTCCACGATCCAAGAATGGAAAGGAAATCCTTGACTTTAACCATATCCAGTACATGTACACCATATAGTAATACACACACCTCTCTGGTTGGCTGGAGAATCTCTCATCGTCGTGCAGGACGCGGTAGCAGAAAGCAACTATCTCACTGTGTCCGGGCAGATAAATGAGGACATCACCTGAGGACACAGGCACGTCCCCTTAGCAACATCTGCTGAGTTGTTCTGTAGCTGTGAGTGGAGGAGCTCACCGTCGCTGGTGGTGGAGCAGATGTGGTGCAGCAGATCCATGATGAGGTCCAGGTCCACCCACTCATCACCACAGCTCTGCTGGTACAGCCTCAGCAGCTGCTGCTCCTCAGTGCTCAGCTCTGCACTGACACCCTGCTCCTCAGTGAACTTGGAGGGGCTCTCCTCCCTCAGAGGACTGCACAGGATCAGCAACCCTCAGGACTGACATGACTACACCTACATCTGGAGACTCTTCCACAGACACAGTGGAGAACGGAGAAGACACTCACATGGAGCACTGGAGAAGATCTGCAGCATCTGCGTGTTCAAACTGTCGAGCAAAGTCCAAGGCCATCCTGAAATGAGACCAGAACAACGTGGCTCATTATTTTCTGGTTAGATCCAGTCCTCCGAGCATCCTGACAAGACGTCCTACCATCCATTAGACGCCTTCATGTTGACGTCAGCTCCCATGAGCAGCAGCTGCTCCATCTGCTTCACGAATCCTCTACTTGATGCCATCATCAGAGCGGTGGCCCCCAGCTCACTGTGCCTGTAGTCCACTACTGGCCACAAGTAACGTTCATTAGCCTTCACAGCGTGGCTGCACGGGGAACACCCAGAGCTCTCGGGACAAACTGCTCACCGTTGACGTTCTCCGAGAGGATGAGGCTGTAGAGCTGGCTGAAGGAGTCCTGGTCTTGACTGTAGAACATGTTGAAGAGGCAGGAGTCCATCTGCTTCACCAGTCCCGGCTCCAGCTGTTCACCGTCTCTCTGTCGCTGCAACACAGACACACAGTTAATGACAGGGACAAACCCTGAACGTGCACATCTCTATAATCTAACTGCTCACCGGCTTGGTGCTGGTGGCGTCCTCTGTGTCCAGGGGACTGTGGTCCTGAGCCAAGCCTGGGACAGACTCAAGGCTCCTCTGTGTCTCCCTGAGACAGCTGGTCCCCACAAACTTACACCACCTGGTCAAACACGTGTCCTGCTTCTCGTCTGATAACCAGAGCATGACACACACACACACACACACGTCTGAGATGTCTTGAGCTGTTGATTCAGTCTGACAGAAAAACAGACTCATACTTCTCTGTGTCTCCAGCTTGTTTTTCCTGAAGCCTGTGAGCTTCAGAACGTCCTCCAGGAAAAGCTCCTGCACTTCCAACTGTTGTCCTTTGACTAGAGGCAAAAACTTTGATCAAGAGATACAGCTGGTTTTTACACTTCACATCTATCACCACAGTAACAATGCTCATTTGGACCATCTTGACTGAAGAGTTATTACGGAGCTGCAGGATCCCTGATCACCTCTGGGTCAGGGTGGCCAACACCAAGACGTTTAGAACTAAAGGGTCTAAAGGCTCAGGACGGCCATGGTCTGGGCTGTCAGAACACTGTAATGAGCTAGGATGGAACCATCGGCAGAGTTAGAGAGTGGAACTGACGGTGGACAACGGGGCAGCAGCCAAAGTACTGGGAGAACAGGTCGACGTCCAGAACAGCACTGGACAGGATCAGCTTCAGCGTGGGGATATTCTGAAGCACGCTCTGCATCTTTGTGAGCAGCACGTCGGTCAGCCCATCACGCTCATTCACCTCGTCCTGTTCAAACACAGCAAGTCACTCAGCCATGACTCCTAACCTGGCGCCAGGCTCCAGGTGCCCTGATGCTCACCACAATGACGTGCGTCACGTTTCTGAGGGAGTCGTCTCCAGACATCAGTGTTTTCAGGAGCACTTCATTGGTGCAGAAGGTCAGCAGTGTCATTGGACAGTGTCTGAGGTTTCAGAGAGTTCAGTTTGTCACAAATCAGAATTCTGGACATTTAGGTGCCATCGTAAGGAGATGCAGTGACAGGCCTAACAGCTTGGTTTAGACAGCAGAGAGATCACGTGTGTTATTATATGAGTCAGCCCTTCGTCACTTACAGTTCAGATAACATCTCGTACAGTCTGTCCAACGTGAAGTGGATGGAAAGCAGAGAAGTGATTCGAGGGTCATCTACCTGCACTCCAGTCTGATGTGGTAGCCCACGGTCTGGCCCACGCTCTCCCCTCTCTCCTTCGCCACTCGTTCGGCCACAGTTAGGACGGCCAGCCACCTGGGCTGACTGCAGAGGATCCTGCAGGGCTCGGAGTTCCTGCAGCAGTCATCCATCAGCAGCTGCGGGACCTGCACAAAGAGCCATGGTACCGACTCTCACCTCTGGTGCTCCAGCAGCTGCTGGAATGCCTGTGGAACACACCCACCTGTGTCGTTTTTCCTGAGCCCGTCTCCCCCACCACCAGCACCACCCTGTTTGCTCGGATGATCTGGACGACCTCCTCCTGAGACTCGTAGATCGGTAGGGACTGTTGGAGTCGGCCCAGTTCAGATGGATTCCTGCTTGGAGGCACAAAGGGAGCGCTGTTGTCCAGGCATCCGAATGGCTTGTATCTGTCGCCGCCGTTGTCTGAGGGAGGATAAGAGGAAGAGCGTGACCTGGCCTGAAACAGAGGAATGTCTGGGCTCATCCCGACTCCACGACCTGCACCGGTACCGCGTGAGGGCAGATCCACAACAGGATGTGATGTTTTCAGCTCAGGTGAATCAGATTCCTCTCATTTCAGGGTGCATGACTGCTGAGTGCAGAAAGCTCTGTGGCGCAACAAATGGCGGTGAAACTCACAGCGCTGGGCGGGCCCCCACGGGCCACTTTTGTCCGCGAGCTGCACCTCTGTACGGCCCTTGTGGCTGATGGGAAACCTCTGAAGCAGAGAGTTGATGACACATAAAGACTTCTGGGAGATAACGAACGGCACGATAGACGCAGCTGATCCATCCTTCTTCCAGACGGTGAGGGAGCGATGAAGGCCTTTCCTGAAACATCATGTGACCAGAACATGTTGACATGTCCAAGCGACTGGTGTCACTCTGAGTCAGTGTCTGCGGCCAGAGCTCACCCTTTGCTCTTAGAGCGCAGCCCCAGGCACTGAGCCTCTCCGTGAACGTAGGCCCTCTCAGGGCCGGACAGGCAGGAGGGAAAGGTCACCTCTGAGAGGTCAGGGAGGGGTCAGAGCTGCGTTAGTGAGTTCAAGGACACACGTTCTGTTGCTTGATAGAAACCAGCTGATACCTCTGTCTTCACTGATCTGGAACCTCTCCAGACAGAAGGCCACGGCCACCCTGACCTCCTCCCCCACCGGGACCTCACCTGCTGGGCTGTGGCTCATGGCCGCCGCCGTGACGCTCTGCAACACAGACACACGTGGAGGGGTCATCGGTAGCATGTCCCACAGCACATGGGACTCAACCCGCTGCCCTGCTGGTTGCTGTATGACCCACTAACTCAACATGTGTCCCTGTGATATGGTTCCGTTTCCATCACTATAACACACATGATGGAACAGCTGCGGCCATTGGCGCCGCCATCTTGAGTCCAGAGCGGGAACATCCGCAGGAAGCGGGAACAGTGGCTCGAACCCGTGACCGACTGGACACGATATATAGTGGTTCACGACACAGAGAACAAGACGGAGTTTAACATTTAAAAACGCTCACGAGGTTAGCTGCCATGGCTACCTGCTAACATGCTAGCATCACAGCGGCAGCTAGCCGACCGAGCAGTCTGCCCTCACCCGCCACCTTGCCCCGTTCCCCGGTTCCTCACCCGGTCCTTTACCCGGTCCTTTACCCGGTTCCTCACCCGGTCCCTAATGGAGACACACCCAGTCTCTGAGCGCGCGCAGTAACGTAGCTAACCCGGGTCAAAGATGCTGATGAAACATCAAGTGACTTGTTCGGTCCTATTTCAAGAAATGTCGTGACGTCACTGCGCGTCTCCTCCTTTCACACCTGACATGACACGGGACTCCACGAGCTGCACCTTCAAGTTCAAAGCATCCATGTCCTTCCTGAAAGAGGACAGAGACACTGAGCTGTCCAACGGTCCCTTAATTGTTAGTTTGCATTGAGCTTCTGATTATGGAGACACTGTCCAGAGACAGAGATATGTTGTCTTGTTAATCCAATGACGAGCCCAGAGTGAAAAAACAGACTTTATTCACAGTCATAACATCACTGAGGACAGATCAGCATAGTCGGTCCAGTCACATCCTGGTTCTGGACTGTGGTGGACGGTCCATTATCCTGCAGCTGTCCTGTCGGCTCCAGAGTCTGAACAGTTTCCCGTAGACTCTGAGGCACCTGCGGGTCCTGTGGAACGTGATGGGGAACGTGTGGAATAAAAGGTAAACCTGGACAGGACATGAACGGATTCACTTGGCTGTTAAAACCAGACGGAGCCCAGCAGCTGACAGTATTAAAATGTCTGCTCATGCAGACGCAAATGCATTTCTCCTTTTGGGTCAATGACTGGTGACAAAAAAAATAAAATTTCAATGGCAGGAATGAGAAAGAAAAGTCCACATATGAGTCGGTGTGTTTGTGCGCACGACACAGACACAGCGTGATGTTTTGTGTTGTGTGGTAATCCTGACGATGAGGAGGAGGGGCGTGTTGGGTCTGTGGGGCTCGTCATTCACAGTGGCTTCATCCTGTCAGTAGTCAAAACATTTCATGATGGCTTCTCTGTCGAATCTGAAGTTGAGGAAAGTCTTGGACGACAGCGGGTGCTCGCGCTCTCTGCTGTGGCCGTTGGAGCTGCACTCGGACCCGTCTGTGAAGAGAAACGCTTGTTAGCATCTTCCATTTAGTTCCACTGAGCACCACTCAGTGACCTGTCCACATAATGAGTTTCACCACAGTCTGACCCCAGTGGTCTGCTCACGCTGATCCGGGACCAGCAGTGGAGTGTCTGCATCTTACCTCTCTCAAAGCTGTCTTGCAGTCGTCTGGGTTGAAGTTTTTTATCGTCTCTCTGCAGGAATAAAGTTACTGTTTTTAACAATGACGGTCATTTATGAATTGTGCATACAGAGGTCTGGAAAGACCCACTGGCACAAAGAATCTCTACCCTCGCTTACAACAAGACGATGATGATTCACCTGCTGGGTGCTGGCTCCATTGTCACTGGCTCCTTTCTTTACATAAGAGTCCTGACATTTCTTCCCGCTGCTCTTCGAGTTCTACAGAATCAACAAGAGAAGTGTTATCATCTTATCATATGGAAAGACTGGTTTGGATTGTTTGTAATGATTGAGGATATAGATATAGGTATAGAATATCTATGCAGTGATGACCTCATCAATAACCTGTTGTTAATGCAAAGGCCCAGTAAATACGTTTACACCAACAACACAGTGTTGTCCGTCTGACCTGGTTCAGCTCGTGTTGGCTCAGCTGACCCGCAGCCTTCTGCGACACGTGTTTTGTCCAGCTGCTTCCAGGGAAAACGTAGGTTCCAGTGAGGTGGCGGGACTTTGACCTAAGACGGGAGGAAATAAAGTTGGTGTTTTCTATTGATGCGGATGGAAGGCGAAGGATTGTTTCAGTGTTTTTACCGAACGCCGTCTGAAGGTTTTCCTGGACTGCTGCTGTTGTTTGTGAAGTCCTCATCGCTGTCCGTCGACTCTCCTTTCAGCCTGCTGATCCATTCTCGCAGCGGCCTGGTCAGACAGGAAGTGTGTCACAAATACTGATCGACTGCGACTCCTCCGTCTGTCCTCTGAAAACCTACAGCTACATAAATGATGTTCAACAAACGCACCGTATGAAAGGGATGGCCATGAAGAACCTGTTGGGGGCGAGTCCCAGTTTAGACTTTGGGGTCATGTCATTCCTGTGACAGGGCAGCTTCTCGATGGGGAACCACTCGATGTTCTACAAGAGAAGGTCATGAGACGTGTGTGGGCCCAGAGGAGCTATAAGGCAGCGTGCCAGTGGACAGGGTCCTACCCTGATCTCTTTCCTTGTCTTGGGGTTGAACTTGGTGTCCTTGGACACTCCTGGTATGATGTAAAGCCTCACCAGCTGGTCAGTGATTTTCTGCTCAATGTACATGTCTTTGCAGATTCGGTTCTTGATGTCGAAGCTCGTCTCCTCCATCACCTGGAGAAACACAGAGTTTGGGCTGAAAGAACAGATTCAATGCAGCTTTCATGCAAAGGAAAGAACGTGTAGCTCACCTCTCGCACAGCACAGTCATGGGGAGCTTCATCCTCGTTCACTTTGCCCTTTGGAAAGCCCCAGCCAGACTTGGCAAGATATCCCTGAACCAGAAGAGCCTGGAGAGAGCAGCAGGTAGCCTCAGAAGCAGGAGAGCATCGTGACCTTCATATCAACGACTCTTAGAAATGAAAACTCACGTTTTCTAAAGATTCATCGAGAATGATTGCTCCATAGGTAGGAACACCCATCTTGTACTCCTTCCACTGTTCCAGGACCTTCTGCACATCCTCTCCGTGAGGCAGCAGGAACGGACAGTGGTGGAAAAGTACACAGCTGTCAAGGAAAATCACAAAAGCAAGAGGAGTCGGAGGAGGTGCTGCTATAAACATGCCAACACCCTTCATCGACATCATTCACATGTTAAGATATCAGCTTTGGCGAAGTCTCTGATGCCACAGTGAGGAGCTCCTGGCGTGTTCTGCATGCAGAAGTCCAGGTAGAACCAGTGGGCCAGCTCGATCTGGAAGCACACCCGGATGGCGTTGTCCCTCTCCTCACTGGGAATGTGCAGGATGAAGCGGCTGGAACATGCGAGATAGGAGGTTAACATGGCGGGGCCAAACATGAGCTGTGGGTCCCAGCACGCAGCTGAGCTAGCAGCAGTTACAGACAACTACAGACACTGTGTAACAGCAGCTTAGCTAACAACAACTACAGACACTGTGTAACAACAGCTAAGCTAAGCTAACAACAACAACTACAGACACTGTGTAACAACAGCTAAGCTAACAACAACAACTACAGACACTGTGCAACAACAGCTAAGCTAACAACAACAACTACAGACACTGTGCAACAGCAGCTAAGCTAACAACAACTACAGACACTGAGTAACAGCAGCTAAGCTAACAACAACAACCTCAGACACTGTGTAACAGCAGCTAAGCTAACAACAACAACCTCAGACACTGTGTAACAACAGCTAAGCTAAGCTAACAACAACAACTACAGACACTGTGTAACAGCAGCTAGGCTAACAACAACAACTACAGACACTGTGTAACAGCAGCTAAGCTAACAACAACAACTACAGACACTGTGTAACAGCAGCTAAGCTAAGCTAACAACAACAACTACAGACACTGTGCAACAGCAGCTAAGCTAAGCTAACAACAACAACTACAGACACTGTGTAACAGCAGCTAAGCTAGGCTAACAACAACAACTACAGACACTGTGTAACAGCAGCTAAGCTAAGCTAACAACAACAACTACAGACACCGTGTAACAGCAGCTAAGCTAGGCTAACAACAACAACTACAGACACTGTGTAACAGCAGCTAAGCTAGGCTAACAACAACGCTGTTTGTGCTTCACAGTAAAACTATTTACGAAGAGTCCGTGTCGGTGACCGTCGGTTACCTGCAGAGATCGTCCAGGACACCGGAGGGAATCTCCACTCTTTTAGTCTCCATGTTGGTCGAAAACATCCCGGCGGAGTGTCTGGGAGAAGCCGGAGATGGAGGCAGGGCAGCGGGAAGCTACATCCGTGAAAGGCTGCTCATGTTTGAGCCACAGCTTCGCAGGTGGGCTCCGGCGAATGTCCGCACACCAGCAGCGAGGCGCCTCTTCTTCTTCTTCTTCCTCCTCCTACTCGTGCTGCGTTCACGGTCCACGGGGTGAACACAGTGTTTCTAGTTGGACTAAAATGACCCATATCCAGATGAAAGATCAAAACACAAGGTTTGATTGGAGAAATCTATTTTATTAAAAAAACATATCAATGACACATTACAGAGGAGTGATACACACAAGGAATTAAAAATCATTTACATTTGTATAAAACAACTTTCATTTTCATTCATAACACACAAAGCCGTATCAGAGGGCCTGAATGTGTCAGATGATATTTGACCAACTTCTGATTCATCTCGTTTCATAGCGCTCTTAAAATGATGGAAAGTCTAAACTGGTTGAACGAGAGCTTCTGTCCAGATGGACGTGTTGGGAGACGTCTTCACAGTGCATCCACGCCACGGATCCTCCGGGCCAGCTGAATGTCGCGGGGGAACAGGGTCACTCGCTTGGCGTGGATTGCACACAGGTTGGCGTCTGAGAACAGCATCACGAGAAACGCCTCTGCAGCCTGAGAGCAAAAAGAAACAACTGCTGAGCAATACCAGGAGAGTTAACAGTTGAATTTTAATGAGACACCTGACAGGAAGGAAACATTAGCTTGGTGGTGGATGCTGTTCCGTACCTCCTGCAGGGCCAGAATAGCGAAGAGCTGCCACCGGAGAGTCTCTCTGGAAAAACTCAGACAAACCTCACGGACCTGAAAGTTGAGGAAGACGGCGTGAGCTTCCATTGAATGTCCTTCATTTGCAGACACAGGTTGAAGAGTCTCACCAGGCGGGAGAACGGCCCCTTCCTGAGCAGGAGATCTGTGCTCTTCTGATACTTCCGGATCTCCATCAAGGCCCTGGTACCTGGTCGGAACCTTCTCTTCTTGGGAGACACAGGCTGCACACCTGGACCACACAAACAAGAACACTACTAGCTTGGACAGGCTTTAAAGGACGTTTAAAAGAGGGCTGAGTTATTCTGTGGTGGATTTATAGTGGAGTTCATAGATCTAGTGATTCTCTGATGGAGTCAGGTTCAGGTCACTCCACCTGAACCACTCCTCCTCTTCGGGGGCCGGGCTGAGGAGCCAGAGGGCCCCAGGGCCGACTCCTCGGAGCGGTGTTGAGGAGCTTTGCCCTTCCGACGACTGCTGGAGGAGTCGTGACGCATGTCCCTCACAGGTCCGGTCCACCAGAGGAAAGACTGCAGGGTCTGACTGAGAAGGACAGATGATGTCACAAAAGTCATCCCCCCCCCCCCACACACACACACAAAGTAACTACACAGTAAACATACTGCAACTTGATACTTTAACTATGCAGTACCTGTATTATATCACACAGTAAATGTATTCGATGTGAAGCCACACAGAACTCCTCCCACATTATTAGATTAAACTTCACTCTTCATCATGAAAGTTTATCGTCTCTAACGGCTACATGCTAACGGCTAGGCTAACAGCTAGGCTAACGCTTCGGGAAGCCGCAAAGCAGCAGCGGCTGTCCGGGGGCGTGTCCTGAGTCTGGACTGGAGTTCACAGAGAAGAAGAAGCCGGGGCCGAACCTGAGGAGCTGGACGGTGTCTCCGGGTCCAGGGGAGAAAGCACCGAGTCCACTGGAACCACAACACATTCAAACAGCCCCGTGGCGCCGGATCAGCCAATCAGCGAGGAGTGAGGGGGCGGGGTCAACTTTCAATACCGCTTGAAAAGTTGACCTGACACTTTGAGCGGGGCGGGGACGCAACAGGCGCGTTTTCAGCGCATTTCGTGGACACACCGGGATGTCCAGGTGACAGGATGGAGCGCACCCTGAAGCTGGAGGAAATACACGATGATTGGACCTTTGAAGCCATGTGACCGTTTGACGCTCGAGCCACTTTTTCACCTGAACACAAGAAAACTCACAAACAATAACACACTGGAAGGACTTTATTGTGAAGGCGTGAGATACAAAGGTCTTAGACTCCAGAGCAGCTTCACTCGGCATCCATGGTGTGGACACACTGGTCCACCACATCCAGGGACAGAGGGGTCACACTGTGGGTGAGGACGGCAGTGGTGCCAGGGTGGAACCTGTACTGTCCCTCTCTGGAGGACACACAGAGGGGACATGATGTTTTACCATCAGACACAATGAAGAAGAACAGAGGATGGCAACAGAGTGTGGAAGGTTCTGGACGCTGCTCCACGTGGACACAGATTGAAGATGGACGCTCACCTCTGGCCTCTGACCGCCGGCCGGTCGTAGCCCCGCAGGTGCTCCACTCCGGCCTCCGTAATTACACACAAGTCCACGTTGCTGCCTGAGCCCAGGTCGCAGAGAATCCCGGCAGCAATGGCATCACGAACGAGCCGCTTCGCCTCCTCCAGCTGAAACAGAGACAGCAACAGCTCAGTCCTGCCCCCTCTGACTCATAGCAGCCAGTGATGCTCTCACCTCCATCTGTGGTTTGAACCTGTCCTCAAACACAGAGACGGCAGCTGCAGCTCCAGAACCTGAAACACAGACAGAAAGCCTTGGATCCTGGTTCTGGTCATGGGAAGGGAAAGCTGAGACGGCGTCCTCATACCCATGGTGAGGAAGGGCAGCTTGTCATAGGAGCCGTGAGGGTACACGCTGTACAGGCTGGGTCCCGTCACGTCCACTCCTCCCACAATCAGGGACGCTCCCACGTGGCCCTGGTACCTGAACCCAGACGCATCATGAGTCCTGACCTGCAGAACAACTGTCATGGTCGACTGGAGAAAACTCAGAAGATCAAACCTGAACATCATCTGTTTCAGCTGCCGGGTCACCATGGCAACGAGGGGAGGTCGCCCCGTGTTGAGCGTGTGCAGCTCCACGTTGGACGCGAGGATCTGTGTGGTGATGACAGCGTCTGCAGCCACGCCCGCTCCACAGCAGCTGCACAGTGGACACGAGACACCATGGACATGATCGACTTTCCTCTTTTGTGTCCACACACACACTGACTACAGGATATGTCCAGGTCTATGTCCTCACTCACTAGATCTTTGGAGCGATGTGGTGAATCTTCATGCAGTTCTTGTCGACCACCACCATGTCGTCTGTGGCCCTGGTGTCAGCTCCCAGGATCACTCCATCCTAAGGGACAAGGACAGGGGACACACACCTGGATCATGTCCTGTGTTCCCCACCTGGCTGTGCTCTGAGGGAGACCTCACCTTGTAAACCATCCCAGCGATGGTGGTCCCCGTCTTTCTGGCACTGGGAGCCTTGAAGCCAAGTTCCGACAGGCTGGACTCCAGCACTGTGTTTCTGGTGGATCAGGAGGTTGATTCAGATCCTGGATCTGTCCACTGGTTTTTATACAGTGCAGTAAATGTACCGAGAGAGACGTCGGTGTTTCAGCAGCTTCCTGTTTCTCACCTGCGGCTGTTGTCAAAGCTGAAGCCTCCAGACGACAGCTCTGAGCTTCTCCCCTCGTGGAGCATCTTCATGGACCTGGACAACAAGTCACCGAGGGAAATAAAAGGCTGTGGTGTCACAGTGTTGCTGCTTGTTTCACTTGCTTCTACTTTTACTTTCACTTGTGGCCCAGAGGCCTTCCTGCTCTCTGACTCCCCGTGAGGACGCTTCACTGAGGGTGGAAGACCGGAATGTCCTTAAATGTCCCACTGAGGACTCTAGTTCACTCTGCTTTACCAACTCTGTCTCTTTAATCACTGTCACCTGCGAATTCAGATTTATTCTAGAGGGGAAAAAACAGGAAGATAAACAAACACAGAGACGTTTCCAAATAAAACCGGATTCAGAACCATTCCATCATGATAATACACAGATACGTTTTATTTCCACTGTGTGTCAACTAATGTTTGTATTGTGTGTTTACCAATAACAGACAGAAGACTTTCTTTGAATCTGGAGCCATGAGCAAACGCTTTTTCTCTCCTGCGAACACGTTGATCCTCAGATGTCTGATCTTCTCTGTGTCTTTGAACGCACCATCAGGCTTTGCCGTAAAATGAGACGTAGTGTTGAGAATGCGGAAGTGCTGTCTGATCAGACAGTATTGAGAACGTGACTCGAAGCAACCGGTTTGTTGTTTATATATTTTCTATCCACATTTTTATTATACACGTCAGTTGTGATGTTGCTAGCCTGTTAGCAGTTAGCGACGGCGTCACAGTGATTCTGTGCTCTGTTGATGAAGTTTTATTTCTAGTTTGAAACATTGACGTCACTGTCCGAAGGTCACGTGTTTGAACGGATGTTCCTTCTGCAGGACATCAGGGTGGAAGACGTCCGCACTCTGAGCTCTGTCCCCCAGGGTAACAGCCCAGAGTCCTCATGTCCTCCCTGGTTGTTGGAAGACATTCAGTCGTGTCTTAAAGAGCTCAGAATGTTGAAGCCCCGCCTCCTCATCCTGTTCGGCAGTCAGACCGGAACCGCCCAGGACACGGCCCAGAGGATCCAGAGACAGGCTCAGAGGAGGTGGCTGCAGGTCCAGGTGTTGCCTCTGGACAGTTACCCAGTGGTCAGTATGAGTAGGACCGAGTCACCGCGGCCGCAAGCCGCTGTCTCCACACTGAGCGCGTCCCTCTTGTCCCACAGGCCGACCTGATCTCAGAGCCTCTGGTGGTTTTTGTGGTTTCCACCACCGGCCAAGGAGAAGCTCCAGACAACATGAAGGTGACCAGAGCTGCCCGCAGACAGACGAGGACAGTTCACAGCACGATTGCTGTCATGAGCAGGAGACGTGTCTTTTTATGAAGAGATTTCGTCATGTGTCTTCTCATGAAGTGATTTGCTGGTAGCCGCTGACCCGTCTCATCTTTCCTTCCTCAGAACTTCTGGCGGTTCCTCTTCAGGAAGTCTCTTCCTGTTGGATCTCTGAGTCGACTGGACTGTGCAGTCCTGGGCCTCGGGGACTCGTCCTATCCAAAGTCAGTCCTGCTGTGCTCCTCCTCTTGCTCCTCCTCTGCTCCTCCTCTTGCTCTCTTGTAACGGCTTCTGTCCGCAGGTTCAACTTTGTGGCCAAGAAGCTGCACAAGCGTCTCCTGCAGCTCGGGGCCCACGCACTGCTTCCTGTCGGCCTGGCCGACGACCAACACGACCTGGGGTAAGAACAACGACCCCCCTGCGATTGACAGATGGTGGCGAGCTCTTCATCAGGCTCCACCCCCTCTCATAAATGATAAAACTGTGATGAAGTGATGAGGTTCCACCTGGAATTGAACCCGTGACGTCTGTGTTGTAAACTCTCGTCTGAACCAGCTCGGACGCTGTGATCGACCCGTGGCTCGCGTCATTCTGGGAGAAGCTGTGTGTCCTGTCCCCGTCTGTGGCAGACGTGGCTCCACTGAGGGACGATGAGCCGTGAGTGTCCACCTGATCTTTGACAGACTGTTCTCAGTCCAGTAGTGGACACAGTTGTTTGTTGTCATTCCTGTGGCAGCCTTCCTCCAACGTACACGTTCCACTTCCTGGGTGAGGAGGAGGAGGAGGAGGAGGAGGAGGAGGAGGCCGACAGCAGGCTGAGGAACACAGAGCACACTGTCCCCTCTGCTGTCCAACCCTTTCCCGCCAGGCTGGTGTCCAACCAGAGAGTATCAGACGTGTCCCACTTCCAGGACGTGCGGCTCATAGAGTTTGACATCACTGGGTCCAACATAGAGTAAGACGTGAAGACGGGGTCAGTGCTGGAGGTCCATGTCTTCGATGGACACCAGTGAAGTCACAGCTCGGTGTCATTATGCAGGTTTGGTGCCGGTGACGTGGTGAGCATATGTCCCCGTAACTCCGTGGAGGACGTGGAGGAATTCTGCCGTCTGCTGCGATTAGATCCGGAGACCAGATTCAGGCTGCGGGCTGGGGAGCAGGCGGCAGGTCTGCGGGACGTCTGTCCTTCCCTGGTTTCTTCATGGCTCCTCTGAGTCCTCGTCTTTGAGCCTCTCGTCTTCTCAGGTCCAGCCAGACTCCCTCAGCCTTGCACCGTGCGCCGCCTGGTGGAGAGCTACCTGGACATCGCCGCCGTGCCTCGCCGCTCCTTCTTCGAGCTGCTGTCCACGTTCGCCACTGACGAGCTGGAGCGGGACAAGCTGCTGGAGTTCAGCTCGGCTGCGGGTCAGGCCGAGCTGCACAGCTACTGCAACCAGCCGCGCCGCACCGCGCTGGAGGTGACCGACGCCGCCGTGTCTTCTGTTCCAAGCGTCTGTGGCTCCACCTGTTGACGCTCATGTGTCTCTGCAGGTTTTGGCAGATTTCCCCAAAACGACAGCCGAGCTGACGGCGGATTATCTCCTGGATCTGTTCCCGGAGATCCAACCTCGCTCGTTCTCCATCGCCTCCTCTCTGCAGGTAGCTCCTCCTCCTGCTCCTCCTCCAGCATACATTCGCTGTGTATTTTCACGTCCATGTCTCCACATAGGTTCATCCCAACAGGATTCAGATCCTCGTGGCTGTTGTCCGCTACAGAACCAAGCTGTTTAAACCCCGACGAGGCCTCTGCTCCACCTGGTTGTCGTCCCTGGACCCGGGTCGAGGTCTGAGCTCGTTTGGTTCCAGTGGGAATAAACAGCTTGTTCACGCATTCATTCATTAACAGCGCTCACACCTCCTGATTGACCCGTTCAGGGGAGGTGCGCGTTCCTCTATGGGTGAAGAAGGGAAGTCTGAAGTTCCCCAAAGAGCTGGACACGCCCGTGGTCATGGTCGGACCCGGAACAGGCGTGGCCCCGTTCAGGTCGGCGTTACAAGAGAGGAGCGCCGAAGGGAAGACCGGTGAGGTCGACGCTGCCACGGCGTCCGCTCAACATCTCAGAACGGTTCTGATGCTAAACTCCTCCTCTTCCTCCTCTCAGCCAACGTCCTGTTCTTCGGCTGTCGCTCTGAGTCCAAGGACTTTTACTTCCGGTCAGAGTGGGAGGAGATGACGAAGGCGGGACATCTGACCCTGTTCACCGCCTTCTCTCGAGACCAGGTCCCACCCACTGAACCATTAGCCCCACCCTCCCATCCCTCCCATCCCATCCTATGCTCACGTGTGTCTGTCCTCAGGAGGAGAAGGTGTACGTGCAGCACCGGGTGACGGAGAACGCGGCGCTGCTCTGGGACCTGGTGGCTAACAAACATGGCTGCTTCTACATCGCTGGGTGAGTTCTGTGCGCGCGTGCGTGTGTGTGTGTGTCACCCCTGCTGAGTGTGTGTGTTGTTTCTGAGCAGCAACGCCAAACAGATGCCAGCCAGTGTGACCGCCGCCTTGAGAGGCGTGTTCCAGCAGGAGGGGGGCGTGTCTGAGGAGGAAGCAGAGCACATGCTGGCGGCCATGGAGAGGGCGGGGCGACTCCAGAGCGAGACGTGGTCTTGATCACGCGTGACCTGTGGCACAGAATCAAAGCAACATTAAAGTCTGTACCTTCGCCTCCTGGTCCCAGCTCCTTCTCTGCTGCTCAGACAGAAACTCCTCCTCCTCCTCTTCATCCCTTCGTGTAGAATTCTGCTCCACGTTACCATCGAACATCTGACCGGAGCGCGTTTCTTTGGCTCCTCCTCCTTCATGATTGATTTCACATTGAGGCTGAAACAGCATTTTAACTTTTACACTCGTGTGATGTCATGTCATTAAATTAAATCTCAGCATCAAACTTCCGCTCTATTCTAAACAGTCTTCACCTCCAGGAGGAGCAGCCGTCTCCTCCTGTCAACACACAACACCAATCTTTCAATGAAGCCACAGTTTTATTCTCAATAAAAGCAAATATGAAAAGATCCCATTTAAAGGAGGCGTCTGCACATGCGGTCTGTGGCCCTGAGGTGCAGCCATAATAATTTAACCATCCATGGAACCACATGCTACCATGTTGGGGGGGGGGGCTCCACCTCTGGACACAGGAACAGGTGAGGTGATCCACACGCAGCACAGGATGTGATGTCACACTCGTCACGGTAGAAAACCTGCTTTGCACAAAGCGTCCGTTTCTATTGGCCGACGTGACCTCTGACCTGAGAGTTAAAACGAGAAGCTGGACAAAGGCACACGTTCTGAAGTCAGACCCATGGCGTCCTGGCGTCTATCTGAGGGCCAGCGTGTGGACCTGGTAGATCTCCTTGGGGAAGTTCATCTGCTGCTCCTCGTGGATGATGCGGAGGCCGGCTCTGCTCACCAGAGCCCGAACTATCGGCAGCTCGCGGCACACGCTGCTGTCCACCTCGTCGGGGACCACGCCCTCGTACGACATGTTGTCCTTGATGAAGATGAGGCCGTTGGGCCGCAGGGCCTTTTGGCAGCGCCGCAGGAACTCCACCAGGTGGTCGTCTGTCAGGTGACCTGGAAACGGACAAGGAAGGTTTCAAACTAAAACGCAGCTGTTTGACGGAGCCTCGGAATCCGTGGTCGCTCCGGCAGCCGGACTCACCGATGACCCACTGGATCCAGATGACATCGTAGCGTCCGCTCTCGGGTACGAAGTCCTGCAGGCCGTGGCAGAAGTAGTTCCCCACTCGTTTGCTCTCAGCCCCCAGGTACGTCTTGGCTTTGTCCAGGAACTCCTGCGTCACGTCCACCAGGTCCACCGTGTCGAACAGCGGCAGCAGCAGGCGCTTTGTGATTCTGCCGATGCCGGCGCCACAGTCCAGCGCGCAGCCCGTCCCCGTCTTCCCCTCGCCTTCCTTCGGGGCAAAGAATCCCAGAGCGTGAGTCACGGGTGCAAAACATTGGCTCATCAAAGTTGACCTTTGACCCCACAGAACAGAAGCACAAGAGGAAAAGTTCTTACACCCAGGAACCTGTGCAGAAACGCCTTGGACCCGTTGATGTCGATGCTGGAGATGCTGCCGTAGCCCCCCAGCATGCCGTCCACTGTGGGGGACACGTCCCTCCAGTACTCCTCAGCATTGGAGTAGAAGATTGTCTCATCTTGTGCTACGTCCCCCATCCTGTTAGAGGACGACATTTTACTGTTTCTACAAAGTTACATCACTGAGGGTTCCAGAGAGACAGACAGGGACAGACTCTTTTCATAGACCGTCTTGCAGCTCTGGTGTCCTTGCAGAGGTTCTGAAACCTGGTTCTGGACACGTGCTGAGACACAGATCTCCGGCAGCTTCAAAGGCAGAGCCACAGGAAGCAGTTGATAGACGTTTGAAAGTAAGACAACGGCATTTGTCTCCCACTGAGAGGACAGGACAGGCCGACATGAGACAGGCAAGTAAACTGGATGACAGCTGCCAATCAAACCAACGAAGAAGAGGACATGTTTGTCTTCGGGGGGGTTGTCCCACATAGAGGGGACAGAAAAGGCCGAGTCACCACAGGTTACCAGTGCAAACACACACACACACACACACACACACACACACACACACTAGCAGCAGCTCCGCTTCCCGTTGGAATTCTAGTCAAAGTTTGAGACCAACCTGTTGTCCTGTCCGCTGTCTCCCCGGTCCTCTCTGTCTGTCTAACGTTTCTATTTACGGCAACACGATGACGTCTGCAGATGAATCACGTCATTTCCTTATTTGGATGCTGCTGCTGGGACAACAGCGCCCCTGCTGGAGGACTGTTCATGACGTCATCAGTCTCTCTCTCTCTCCCCCCCCCCCCCTCTGGTGGAGCATTCAGTGGACATGTGTGTTGGGGGTGTGGCCAGGATGTTTCCATCCTGTCGCCTGTTACAGCCATGGTTGCCATGGTGACCACGGTCATTGCTGCGATGACCCCTCCAGAGGAAAGGAGGAGGAGGAGGAGGAGGAGGAGGAGTGGTTCCTCACATGTTCCTCACATGTTCCTGGGGTTCTACATGTGAGGACACATTGAACCCTGATCCCACAGAAAGGTCATGCTGCAGTGACCCCTACAGGTGTGGCACGGCTACAGCACCCACATGTCGGCTGATCCTCGCGCGTGTGTGTGTGTGTGTGTGTATTTTGAAAACGATGGTTTTGTGTTCTCAAACGGCCACGCCCATGCTCTCTTCTGATAGGGTCTCATTAGTCACGTGACTCGGCACCATCCTTGAAGACAAAGCATCACTTCCTGTCAGGAACAGTTCTCAGAGGAAATAAATCCATCTGTTACTAAGCAACCGACCGCAGAACAGACGCGCTACTTCCTGTTTACATCACATGACCAATGTACGTGACACACACGCATACTAGTGTGTGTGTGTGTGTGTGTGTGTGTGTCGGTTCTCACATTCTCTTATAAATGATTTTATTCTGTATTTTTAATCTGTCTCCAATCTGAAGCCTCCTCCTCCCCCCCCCCACCTCCTCCTGCTCCCCCGCCTCCTCCAAGAATTTGAATAGATCACAGAAACCGCCTCGCGCTCATTGGTTGGCACTGACCTGTCGCTCAGCGGACCTCAGACGTGTGATTGGCTCTGCGTGCGGGGGGCGGGGCCTCGGCGCGGACTATATAGCGGTCGAGGGTTTGGCGACTGTGCCAATGCTCGTGGGCTCAGTCAGGAGGAGGGCGCGTGTCCGATGCGTGTCCCTCAGACCCGGAGCTCTCTCCTCTCGCACACGCTCTCCCTCACCGCCGCGGACAGGCGCCCCTCTCCCGGGCCGCAGCTGGGGGCGGGTCGCCGGCCAGCATGGAGCGCAGCGGCGCGGACGCGCAGAGCCTGATCTCCATGTCGCTGCTGAAGATCCAGAACTCGCGCACGCAGCGAGGAGGCGTCAAGCTGCACCGCAACCTGCTGGTGTCCTACGTGCTGCGCAACGCGCGGCAGCTCTACATCAGGGAGCGCTACGCGGAGCTGTACCGGATGCAGCAGTACGAGGAGGTGATGACGGTCTGCGACGAGATCCAGGAGCTCGACCCGCTGGACGTGTCCGCGGAGGACGCGCACGGAGAGGAGCAGGCGCGAGGCTGCGGCGAGGACACGATCCCGTGCGAGGCGGCGCGCCTCCGAGGCTGCGTCCTGGGCTGCGCTCCGTTCCAGGACGGCGGCAGAGACCCGGAGCCGCCGGACTTCCGCAGCTGCTGCATGGAGCCTCCCCCCGGGGCTCACGGCAGCCGGCGCTGCAGCCAGACCACGGTGCTGGACCTGGACACGCATGTGGTCACCACCGTGGACAGCGGTCTCCTGCACCAGGACTGCTGCTGCGACGCACAGGCTCCGGCCAGGAAGAGGAAGGTGGAGTCCGGCTGCTGCGCCTCGGACCCGGAGGAGCCCAGCGACTTCACTGCGACGCGCAAAAGAGCCAAGCGCGAGGAATGCTCGTTCTCCGGCGCGGACTGCGCGGACACGTCCAACATCTCCAACCTCATCTCCATCTTCGGCTCGGGGTTCTCTGGACTGCTGAGCCGGCAGGCGGACCTGGAGCAGATCTGTAGCAAACAGGCCCTGGCCAGCCTGGGCGCATGGACCCGGGCCATAGTGGCCTTTTAAGGTCCAACACTTCTCTCTGACGAGGGACAGACAAAGAGACACAGGACTCTGGAATCGGCTTGTTTCCACTGCCTCACTGAATCTTCATCTCAGTGGTTTGGACACACCAGGTCAATAATCCTGAAAGTTACAGAGGTTCTGTGGAGGGGGACACCTGTCCTGAAGGCTGGTGGGACATCAGCTGTGAGTGAATCATCCAGCCGGAGACTGTTAAGAAAGTCAGAGACACATTTTGCTGCTTCATCTTCTGCTGGCTGGACCCTGAATCTCACCTGGAGCCTCAGTTGGGTTCAGTGACACGTGATGACATCACTCATTGGAGCACGTGTACAGCTGAGACGAATAGATCCACTTTATTTTTGCAAGAAAATGATAAAAACTATTTAAAAGGTTTGTGCCATATTGTTCCAGGTGTCCTTTTTGACAGGAACTTGAATGGAGTCACTTCCTGAACCCCTGAGGTACACGATGGACGCCACCTGGAATGTGGAGGCTATTGCTCGGGGGCGACGCCTCCTGAACTTTGGTTTCCTTTTGTTTTAAAAAGGCAAACATGAGTCAGCCATTCTCCTGTGATTCTTCTATTTTTGTAATGTGTGTTAACAACGAGGTTAATTGTTGCAGAACAGATTTGTAAAAATGTGTAATCTCAATAAAAAAGAACCTAATGTCGACTTTCTCCGTTGTTCTTCCATCTTTAAATGTTTCTGGAGGATTTTTCAGAGCTCGTTAGCTTAGCGCAGTAGAACAGGTGTCTTTATTCTCCCATGATGCAACAGCGGTGCCTGAGCCTCCTCCTCCTGGCTCCTCCAGCTCCATTGTGGAGACATGAGACAGACAACTTGTGTCTTTTGATTAGTTTGGACAGAAGATCAGCTGATCTGAGGGACAATACCAGGTGGAGATGTGTGTGGGGGCGTGTTTTGAGAAGGAGGAGCAAGAGTAGGGGAGGTATACACATTTAATAAAATGTTGACCACAACCCCAGCACTATATTTTGAAAAGGCCGTTCTTATTGGTGTACTGTGAAACTACACCACAGCCCATTTCATGAACATAAACACCACATGTTCATCTCATGAACATAATATAGAGCCAAACAGCATAACACACACACTCCCTGAAACCACGCCCTCAACTGAATATTAAGCAGCTGAGGGAACAAACTGAAAACACTTGAGGTTTAAATGTGATGAACAACTGGTTTCATTTATAAACATCTAACTTGGTTAAGTTTATGTTCAATAAACTGATGAAGTTTGATCATTTACTTCCTGTATGAAGTTGAAGTATGAGGTGGCACTAACAACAGCGTAATGGTACTGAGCCCTGCCTCCGCCGAGCCTTCAGGCCCAGACGTGTCAGAGCCGGTCCACACAGTCGCCTCATTCCAAACATTCTTACAGAGCTTTCTGCTCAGTCCTCAGCCCAATCATCTCCAACTATTCTTCACCTCAACCTGTCCACCCTCTGGGGAGCACGAGTCCTGCAGCTGGTCACTCCACACATGGAGGACGTCCTCGCGCTGTGAGCGCTTCGTCATAGACAGTGTAAATATCACCGCCTGAGAGCCAGGACACAATCACATGTTCTCTAACAGAGAGTGACCGGGACGTTCAGGGCACAGCCCCTGTCCAGAGACACGGCCTCAATACAGAACCACCAGAACATGTCAGGAACATGCCAGGAGCCAAGGACAGACCTTCACAGGCTGTGTCCAGCTGTCCTCAGGCTGCTGTGTCTCACTCCTGTTGAAGGGTTAGTGCCAAGTATCCCCACATTATCCCAGAATGCATCAGTCTCTGGGTTCAGCTGTGGCTCGCAAACACACCAAGTTTACCTGGACTGACACTCCGCTACTTTGTCCTGATTCTCGCCTGATGACAGATTTTTACACACGACCATGAAACGCTCAGGTGAGCGGAGCCATGACATCACCGCGTGTCTGTGGTCGACCCAGGGAGAAAAAAGCAGAGTGACTTGACAGGAGAAATGATAGGAAATGAGAACTTTATTAAATTAGGT
Source organism: Pseudorhombus dupliciocellatus (assembly GCA_016785235.1). Lineage (NCBI taxonomy): Eukaryota > Metazoa > Chordata > Actinopteri > Pleuronectiformes > Paralichthyidae > Pseudorhombus > Pseudorhombus dupliciocellatus. The sequence goes on from JAFBJW010000063.1 coordinate 325,226, forward strand.
CAGAGTCTGCACAGGAGTCAAAGCTGCACGGAACAGTTTACCTGAACTGAAATAAAGTGAGGGGATTTCAATATGGCGAATAAAACCAGGAACTTGGATCCGTCTCTGAAAGATGGCGTTCATCACGAGGTTCAGACGGAGGTGAACCGGCTTGAAGCACATGCGTGTGCTGGAGTTCTGCTACTGTAGTACTTGCATGTGAGGAGAAAAGAAGGGAGCACGTCTGTTGGTGGTTTTGGTCTTTTCATCGTGTCATGGGTTCACCGGCTGGATGGAGAGCAAGGTTCCGAACTTAAAGTGCTGGATCACAGGGAACTTCTCTAGGCACTGGAGCAGAGAAAGACAAAGACAGGAGACAGGGATCAGTTGACCCGAACTGTGACTGGAAAGTGCAGCCAGCTCGATCGCCCCCTGGTGGCTGGCTGCAGTAACAGTCATAAACCTCCTCCATGTTATCAGATGGTAAACAGAAGATGCTCAACCAGTTTCGTTTGAACGTTTTCATCTGATGAGAAAGAGTAATAATACGACTCAAACAGTTCTTTGTGTTTCAGAGTTGACCTCGACCTAAGGGGTGGGGGGGGGGGTCCATCTGTGTTCTGGTTTTAATGTCCATGTTCTCACTGGCTCTGGAAGTTTCTTGATCAGGGTTCAGATAATTAACAGTGTTTCTGCTCTACAGAACCTAAAGAACCGGAGTGTTTGACATCATGAATTCTTTAAAGAAAGTTTCATGTCTGTGCAAGCAGAGTTTTGTACAGTGCACTGAGAAGAACCTTCTGGTTCTGGTTAAAGGCTGTGATGGCTGAACTGCTGCTTGAAGGCTGGCGTGCAGAATGTAGAACGCTCCCATGATGCCTTCTCCTCCACACACTCACACGTCTGAACATGGACTCAGACAGAAACGAAGGCTCTGCTGTTTCCAGGCCTGTCGGCCTGAAACCCTGTGTGAGGCCAGGGAAGGGGGAGAGGAATGTGAGTCTGCTGATGGTTGCTCCAGGCTCGGAGGGAGAGAGGGAGGGAGCGGGAGGGAGCGGGAGGGAGAGAGAGGAGGATTTAATGAAGAGAACGGCAGAGGGGGGTGGGGGGCAGACAGCCTGGCCCCTCAGTTCTTTGGGAAGACTCGCAGGCTGCTCTGGAAAACACAGGATGTGGGCATGCAGGCGGGGAAAGAACGAGCTTAGACATCCCCCCAACCCCACCCTTCCACCCCCGACCCCACCCCTCCTCCGCCTCACACACAATTCCATTCTCTGCGCTCCTCCTTTAACCCCTTCCTGCCTCCGTTGGGCTCCAACAGTTCAGCAGGACTCGGGTTCCTCAAACGTCCAGCAAACAAGAAAACAGTTTGTGTAACGAGGGGACGTCCACACCGTCCTCCAGCTCACAGACAGAGGACAGGTCCTCTGTGGTCTTACTTTTTAAATAAGCTACACAGAGTCTTACAGCTTTGCTCTGAGCTAAATGCTAACACACTGCTATCATTGTCTCCAGCTCATTCATTTAGAAGGAGGTCAGTTAATGAGCATCCACTAAGTAGACAGGTCCTGGTTCCCAGAGGATGTATCCTGAAGGTAGCAATCACATTAGCAGCTAACTAGCGTACCACAGACATCAAGGGGAAGCCAAAATATCAGCATCGCCTCCTGGTGGCAGACTGCAGCAAAAATTAGAAACCTCCTCCTCCATGTTAGCAGAAGGAACGTCGACATAAAATCAGTGTTTCTGTCGTGTCAGCTCATTCCTCTCTCTCTGGATGAATTAGTCAGAGTCGTCATGATTGACAGCTGACTGACGAGAGTGTGTGAGGGTGGGACCTTTGTACCATGGCTGCTCTTCAGCATCAATGGTCTGTACACAATCACACTCATTCATTCATGTCCAGTGAGAGAGAGAGAGACCGTACCTCAGCCTTGTACATTCGGATCAGACCCTGGTTGACTTTGGACCAGGAAGGAACGGCGCTGATGTTCCACAGCTGGTTGGAGTGTTCAGCAAACGGACCCGTCTTCATCTACGAAGCAGAGAAACTTCAAGACAAAGACCTGGATTTGATCATGTTGATGAAACGACAGTAACTGCTCACGTGACTACGTGAATGTGAAAGAGTTGTCTTCCTTCTGGACACATTCACTGATTTGAATATAACCCAGGCGGTCAATGTTAGCATGTAGAACAGAGACATACAGCTCAAACACACAGAAAACTACAATTCACAGAGACTTTAGAAACATGAATGAAGCAGGACGTGGAGCGTTTTCCCACCATTTTCTCCCAGAGAAGCCCAAACCCCCGGGCATCAATCTAACAACCCTCTCCTTTTTCCATCCCCCCACCCACCACTCTCCCCCAGCCCCCCTTCAGCCCAACGCGCGCACACACACACACACACTCTGCTGAGACACTTTCCAGGGCCTCACATGACAACACATGGGGGAAGGGCATGGTGGAGGGAGGAAAGGGGGCGGAGACAGACCGTACTCCCTGGAGGAAGGAGTGATTCAGAGTAGCATGTGGTGAAGGAAGTGACTCATGTTTAGGACTGCGTGCACACACACACACACACTGCAGCTTTGTGTGTGCATCTTTATAAGATCACGTATGTGAGAGTGGCAGAATCAGATCAGGTGCATGTTTTCAGGCCCGTCAGAGAAACTACCAGAGGAGACGTTTACTACACAAACTACCACAGAAACCACCGGAGGAGAACAGCATCCTTTCACAACTGAGGAGGAGAGGGGTCAGGAGCAGCATGAGGGAGGAAGGAGGAGAGGGGGGGGGGGGGGGGGGGGGGGGGGGTGTCTGAGGGGGAAGAAGGAAAGGGATGTAGCTGCTCCACCAACGCCCTCCCCCACTTCCCTCCCCTCCTTTTCCTCCACAAACAAAGCCCAGGGTTCCTGCTCTGTCCCCCCAGCCTTCCCTTTCCTGAACCAGCAGAATATTTAGAATTCAACTGTTCCAAACACACCTTGGGTGAATTCTTTAACATCTAAGATCCAGAAGAAATGAAGAAAAAAACATGTTTGTTTTTCTGGTGATGACACAGCTCCATTAAAGTGAGTGTGAAGAGGGAGTGACAGCTGCTCTCTGGAGCTCTGCTGACAGGGGTCCATCTCCTGGAAAAGAGCTGGCTGAGAAGATTGAAACATGAAGAACAGAGCCTGGTGGATCTGCTACAGCGCTGCTGGTTCAGGAAGCAGAGGATCATGGGTAATATCCAGTGTTCAGAGCTCGACACATTGACTCAGAGCAGTGGCTGCAGGGGGCACTGTTTTAATGCTGCCGCTGTTGTCCACCGACAGGACGGAAGGACGGCTGACACGTGTGAAGACTGGCTCACCTCATTGATGAACTTGATGCAGTCCAGAAACATGTAATCCTGCTGATGCTCGTTCACCACCCTCTCATCGATGAAGTGGCGCGGCTCCACTGTCGGGTGATCTGCAGGGAAGTAAGCACACATGTTCACCACCAGGTGTCGCTGTCACCTTGCCAGTGAAGGAATGAGAAGCAGAGGTTTGTATTTTTAAGCTTCATTTTTCATTCATTAAGCGTCTCTTTCTTTCACTTACCAATGAACTGGGAGCTGCCCCATATGAAGGGCAGGAACTGGAAGTCGTCCAGCCCCCACACACCTTGGCTTCCAGCGGGCTCCATTCTGTACGTCCTCTGCAGCTTCCTCATCACTGTCAGATACCTGAGAGACAGACACAAGCTCAATCCCTCCTCTGGTCCGGCTCCTGTCGTCCTGCAGATAACTTAAGCACCGACAGCTCACCTGTTAAAAACTTTAAAAACAATGGCGAGCTGATCATCTACTCTGAGAGCGCCCACCTTACAGAGGCAGCAGAGGAACGCAGCAAAAGCAGCTTCATGACCTGTGACAACAAAAACATCAGATTATCATTTGAATTCATTATAAAACTACGACATTTTATTTAAAGCTTCACAAAGTATCACTTCATCATCTCACCGCCTCTTTGGCTGACGAACCCTAACCCTAGCAACACCGTACCTGTCCCATAGTCTATCCTGGTGGGGTTCCCCACAGACTCCTTCAGATAGACAGCGATCTCTGCAGCTGCTGCACATTTGTCAGGGATCACTGCCGACACCAAGGCCTCTGCTTCCTACACACACACACACACACACACACACACACACACACACACACACACACACACACACACACATCACGCTCTACACACTGAGCATGTGGTCGCATGCATCAGTGTGTGCGAGTGTGTGTACCAACCTGGTCCAGTTTGGCGTACCAGGTTCTGTAGGCCTTATTCCCAAAGCGAGACGGCTGGTCAACAGGAGGCGTCTCGTTGATCCATTGGTCCAGAGTCCCCAAAAGATCTAATATCTTCTCCACTGTCTGGAGCGCAGGAGACCAGAGATAAACACGATCCATTCAATGAACAAGAGAAATAAAGCAGCATATTGATTTCATCCATTTTACTAGTTCACCTTTACTTTCCACTGAGCCACATGTGGGGATTAACTCAGGGATGCAGTGGGTTTCATCCTATAGGTGAAAAAGATCTAAGACGTTTAGCAGCTCTGACACTAACCTCAGACACTTTATATTCTGATGTGAGCTTCTTTCCTTTCACGCCTTCATTCAACGACAGAACGAACCCCATGTAATCAGCATAGGCCTGGAAGAGACACAGTTTTAATGGTGCATGGTAAAGTTTATTAACAGAGGATCCAGAGAATCTGTACTTCACACACAGAGAAGAAATCCAGATTAAAACACTGCCATGATGAGCATGCCACAGACACACAACCTACTTGGGATCGCTTCCATTTACCCATGTCAGGCACCACGCTGATCTCTTTCTTTGGCACCATGAAGGTGACTTCAGGAGCTCTGTCCTCAGATATAGATTCTAAAGCACGATTCAAGACACTGTTACTGCACGGTTACACTGTTCAATACACACACACACACACCATATGTACATGCTAGCTTTGAATATTCAGTGTGTAGAAGCTAACGTCAGTTTATGTTTAGTTTACGGACTCTAACGTCAACATATATCCAGTTTACAGAAGCTAGGGTCAGTATATATTGAGTTTATAGACGCTGACGTCAGTATATGTTCAGTTTACAGGAGCTAACGTCCGTTTATAGTTAGTTAATAGAAGCTAACGTCAGTATATATTCAGTTTACAGGAGCTAACGTCCGTTTATAGTTAGTTAACAGAAACTAGCGTCAGCAGAGAGAAACATTGAACCAGGATCCATCACCTCTCTGTCGCTCTGTTTCCGCCATGGTGCAGCTTCTCACTCTTCTTCGTGGGATCTGGTCTGAGTTAAAGCGGCCGCGGCTCCTCACTGCCTCCAATGGACGGAAAGGGGACTGCAGCTCAAATGAACCCCACCTTCACATCATTCAGGGATGTTTCTGTGACACACACACACACACACACACACACACACACACGTACACACGTACAGTGCGCGTGCCGCATATCAATGTTCAGAGTTGACAGAGTCTCAGGGAACCAGCAGCTCTCGGATCGGGCTGAGTGACAGGCTGACGTCACTGGCCGCAGCTCGTCCAGCAGCTGACGGTGACCTGTTGCCGGTGGACCTCTGAGGAAACACCTGTGAATCACCTGCAATTACGCCGGTCTCAGGACCTCCATCCCCGTTGCAGCTCAGCCCGCGAGGCCGACACCCGACGACACAATGTGGGGCTTCTGCAGCAGATTTGCGGTCAGTAAACGCACCGTTAGCTGCTCTGCTAACTCGCTAACGCTGGTTCACTGACCATAGCCACCGACCGGTTCCTAACACTGACCTAACGCTCCAGCACAACGGCAGCTAACTAGTTAAATAGCTGACCAGCTGCTGACTGACTGATTACTAGTTGGAATGCTGAACATGGCTAAAGCTAAGCTAACTGGGTCAAAGTTCAGAGAGCTAACAGACGGAAGAAGCTGCTTCGGGTTTGGATAGTTAATAAACAGGAAGACACAGACACGTCATATCGTCAGAGGAGATTATTATTATTTTATTATTAGCGGTTGTTAGAGTCCATCTTCACACTTCCTGGATTGTATCTGAAGGGTCAGAAGAAGAAGGACATGTCTCTCTTGACAAACTATGGGACATTTTGCTGTCATCGTCCCGACTCAAATGTCTTCCACATCTTGTTCCTCTCAGGTGAAGGCGGGGATGAAACCCTGCGGCCTCATGAAACCCTATCACCTGGTGAAGCCCGTGTCAGCGACCCGGGTCTCTGGTCGATACCTCACCCACCAGCAGGGCCTTCCCCACCTGCCCGTCCCCCCGCTGCAGCAGACCTGCGAGCGCTACCTGGCTGCGCTGGAGCCCATCGCGGAGGAGGACGAGCTGACGCGCACCAAAGAGCTGGTGCAGGAGTTCCAGAAAGCTGGAGGCGTGGGCGAGAGGCTGCAGAGAGGCCTGGAGCAGAGAGCGCGCAGCACCGAGAACTGGGTGAGACGGGTGTCCTCCACCCACTGACACTGATGATGTGGGTCATTCTGTTAGCGATGAGCCTCTGTGTACTTGCAGTTGTCCGAGTGGTGGGTGCAGCTGGCGTATCTGGAGTATCGGCTGCCTGTGGTGGTGCACTCAAGTCCTGGGCTGGTGTTACCTCGCATGACCTTCACTGATAAACAAGGACAGATAAGGTGCTGACACACAAACAAGTCACGTTTGATGTAGTCTGTCCTCATGTCCACATGTCCCATGTCCCCCTGAGTCAGTGATCTCTCTGTCTTCAGGTTTGCTGCCAAACTCATCGCAGGAGTTTTAGACTTTAAGACGATGATTGACAAGTGAGTACTGGTCCTGCAGCTTCCATCTGTCTTGGCCTGGACAGTCTGTCTCTGAAGGTGTTGGATGTGAGTTTGAGGGACGCTCAGGCCGTGTGATGTGTGTCTTGCAGTGAGACACTTCCTGTGGAATACCTGGGGGGACGGCCGCTGTGCATGAATCAGTATTATGAGGTTCTGTCGTCTTGTCGCGTCCCCGGTCTGAAGAGAGACTCGGTGGTCAACCACGCCAAGAGCTCGCCCCCTCCACGCCACATCACCGTAGCTCACAACCTTCAGGTGAGGGGCTCCGCTCCAGGCTGAGCTCGGGATCAGCGAACGCAGCCTGAGCTTCTCTGTGTCTTTCAGTTCTTCGCTCTGGACGTGTACGACGGTGACGGGACTCCGCTGACCGCCGACCAGATCTGCCTCCAGCTGGAGAGAATCTGCAGCTACTCGCCGCGGCCGGGAGAGCCCGTCGGCATCCTGACCACGCAGCACCGCGACTCCTGGGGCAAGACCTACGCCAACCTCATCAAGGGTGAGTTTGAGACAGACACGCTGAGCTCAGAGACGTAGTCTCCATGTTCCTCCTGTCCTCTCAGATGAGACCAACAGAGAATCAGTGTCAGCCATCCAGAGGAGCATCTTGGTTGTGTGTCTGGACAGAGCCGTGCCTGAAGCGTCTGAGGAGATGTGCCGCAGCTCCGCAGCCGTCCAGATGCTGCACGGAGGGGGCAGCGAGGGGAACAGCGCCAACCGCTGGTTCGACAAGACCCTGCAGGTGACCCTCAGGGTGACCCTTGTGCACAGCACAAACACACCTGGAGGACTGAGGACACTGTGTGTCTGTGGCTTCACTCATTCACAACCTTCTTGTTCTCTCAGTTCATCATCGGAGAAGATGGAACATGTGGAGCCAACTACGAGCACGCCCCGGCCGAGGGACCGCCCATCGTGGCCTTGATTGACCACGTGGTGGAATACACGTGAGTGGGTCAGACGAGGTCAGCGGGAGAAATGGACCACTTTACGAAGTGTCTGATGTGTCCTCTCCTCAGGAGGAAGACGGAGGTGGGGCAGCCCCCCGTGGTGCCTCCGCCCACCATGCCGCAGAAGCTGCACTTCAACATCACGCCTGAGGTGCAGAGGGACCTGGAGGAGGCCCAGCGGAGCATGAACACGTGAGAGCAGCTTTTGTCACCATGCAGTCCATGTTCCCGTGTCCTGCGGTCTGAGCGTCTCTCTCGTCACAGTCTGGCTGAAGACCTCGACATGAGGGTTGTCGTCTTTGATCACTTTGGTAAAAATGTCCCCAAGAGCCACAAGATGAGTCCTGATGCCTTCATCCAGGTGGCGCTGCAGCTGGCCTACTACAGGTGAGAGGCCCTCCCTCCTCTGGACGGGAGTGCTCACAGATCAGCTGACGTCTTCTCTGTCTGGACAGGACGCACCGGCGCTGCTGCGCCACCTATGAAAGCGCCTCCCTCCGTATGTTCCGCCTGGGACGGACAGACACCATCAGATCGGCCTCCACCGCCTCCGCTGCCTTCGTCAAAGCGTTTGATGACCCCAGGAGACAGGTGAGCTGGGTGGACACACACATTGGACTTTGGGCCGCGATCACGTGAACGTTGCCGTGTCTCCACAGAAGTCCCAGAAGGTGGATCTGCTGGAGAAGGCTGTTAGAGCTCACAGGTGGTACACCAACATGGTGAGTGAGGACGAGTCTGAAGACCTTCTGTGGTTCTCACGGTCAACCCACGTCGATTTTCCCTCCCCCCAGGCGATCAGCGGTCAGGCTATAGACCGACACCTCCTGGGCCTGAAGATGCAGGCGCTGGAGGAGAAGCTCTCCATCCCCGAGGTCTTCACAGACGCCGCCTACGCTAAAGCGCTCCACTACCAGCTGTCTACGAGTCAGGTTTGAACCTGCAGCCGCCTCATTCAGTCACTGCATGATCAGGTCAGGGGGCAGAGGATTGTGGGTAATGTCCAGCAGGAGCGTTGCTGCTCAGTTTTTTTGGAATGAAAATAAGATTCGGCTCCAACAGTTTCTAACCACCGGCTTCACGTCCTCAAGGTTCCGTCCAAGACCGACTGCGTCATGTGTTTCGGTCCAGTCGTGCCCGACGGATACGGCGTTTGCTACAACCCGATGGACGATCACATCAACTTCGCCGTGTCGTCCTTCAACAGCTGCAAGCAGACCGACGCAGCTCGTCTGGCGCGGGCGATGGAGGACGCTCTGCTGGACATGAGGACTCTGCTGGACCAGACTCCAAGAGCCAAACTGTGAGCGTCGTAGCTCCGCGGTGCCTCAGAGACACATCTGGATCCCTTCAGAATAAAAGCTCAGACAGGAATCAGGAACAATCACCTTTCAGAAGTGCTGTGCTCTGCTTCCAGCAGGGGTCACTGAGGTCACACGGGGCTCTGTCGGATCACTGTTAGCATGTTCTGTGACAATGAACTGATCTGATGAAGTTTGCTTCTTGATCTACAGGAGAAAAATAAAGATTGATTTTTACTTTTGATTTGAATGATGTCGACGTCTCCCACTACTTTGACCACTCAGGGACCTGTGGAGACAGGATGGGGCTGAAACACAAAGGTTCTTGTGAATCCATTTCCAAATGTAGGCTGGCTGCGGTGAGTCACTATTACCAGAAACGAGCTGCATTTCACAACCAGACGAGGCAGGCAGCCAATGAGCTGCGAGTCTGTGGAGGGGGCGGGCTCTGGGAAGTAGGAACCCAACACCAGGTCCACAGCAGCAGACTCCCCTCGACGGCCGGACCGAGACACAGAACCGTCATGATCCCACTGATCCTGCTCTCACTGCTCTGCCTCAGCTCCCAGGGTGGAGGCAGCCGGCACCACGGTGAGTACCCACCGGATCTGCGGCTACAACTAATACAACTTCATCTATAACCTCTACCTTCATCGAGAACTTAATCTACAACTTTTAACAACTTCATCTAAAACCTTAAATCTCTTCAGCTCCGGCTGGGACGGTCCCACAGCTGGAGGACAGTCGTCCTCTTTGATCGTCTTGAGCGATACGGCCGTTAACAGCCGTTAAGTGCTTCTCTCTGTGACCACAAACGATTCCTGCGAACATCAGAGAAATTACATCTGAAAGGAGTCGTGACGTAAAAACATGAAGGTGTCCACTTACAGAACCTGTCCCAGTTAGTCCACTGTCTGTCTCTCTCCCAGACGTTTCGCATTGCGGACCTCAGAATCTGACGCTGACCTCGTCCGAGCAGACGATCCACGCCACGTGGGAGGACGACCCATCGTGCTCTGCTGTGAACGACGAGCTCGTCTACGAGCTGCTGGTTCTGGTCGGAAACGAGCAAGTCCATCACGTGCGTTTCTCAAAAGCCAATAAATAAAGTAAATAAAGACGGACGGCCTGTCCCCACCTCCCCCTCAGAGGTGGATGGAAAGCTGCCCCTACTTTCCTCTTCAGTGTCCAACCCATAAACATGGAGACTCTGTCCCCCACCCAGGAGCTCGTGACCGTGCCGCCCGCTCAGATTGGATCCGCTCACCTCTGGACGTGGACGTCACACGTGGCCTTTGAGTGCGATGCCCATTTGGTCCGACTCAGCGTCCGGTTCAAGAACTCCTCCAGCTCCTGGACACGAGAAGGGACCGTCCCAGGTGAGTGTCCCCTGCCGGTCGCTGGTCTCTGTGACGACGCGCTCCAACGTTTCCATTGTGACCCGTGTGTTTCTACAGCAAAGAGAACGGAGTCCCAAGATGTGGAGGTTTACCCCCAAGACCGAGTGCTGGCCGTCGGCAGCAGAGCCACGTTCTGCTGCGTGGTGCCGGAGGGAGGACGCTTCAACAAAACGTTCATGATGGATTATGAAAGCTCGGCCTTGAACGTCAGGCAGATCAGCAACCAGACACATTTACTGACCGTGGTCCTGGACAAGGCGTCCAGCAAAAGCTGCACCAACGTCATCTGTCAGGCGGCCGTCCAACACGGCCGAGGGCAAAATGGAGCTTGCGTTAAGATTGGCTGTGAGTTGCACCCTCTCTGTGTCTCTGACATCAGGTGTCCTGTCAAAGTGTCCTCGTCCGCTCTGCTGAGGCTCCGCCTCCTGGAGGAGAACAGGCTCAGCTGAACTGAGATCTGTTTCTCTCCAGCAGCAGCAAATCCTCACGTTGCTGTTTGTTGGTCATGTGGACGAACACGTGTCCACATCCTGACGCTCTTGTTTTGAAACGCAGACCCGCCTGCTGACAGAGACCTTCGGTGTGAAACCAGAGACCTGGAGTCAGTGGAATGTCACTGGACCGTTGGACGGGAGACGCACCTGCTGACACCAACGCAATATCAGCTGGGTGACAGGTGAAGCGTCCCTGGATGTGTCCACAGGGACCATGGCATCACCCAGAGAGGACAGACTAATCCAGACTGAGATCAGAGAGATGTGCATGTTCATAGACACTGAAGCAGCAAAGAGTTTTGACGTGTTGATCTTTGCAGTCACACGCGTGCACGTGTCCTCTGGGTTTCAGTGCATGTGCTCCCGACCTCCCGGGGAGATGCTCGCAGAGCGCCAACGTGTCAGCGGGACAGAGGAGCTGGAGGCTGACGGCTCGGAACAAGCTGGGGACGGCGGAGCTGTGGGACACGGCAGACCTGATGAACAGAGGTGGGTCGGGTGTCTCTGTGCGTCCTGCTGAAGACGCAGGTAGAACCCTGAGGAGCAAACTGACCCAAGGTTTTGTTTCAGTTCACATGTTCGCTCCAGAGTCGGTGACAGCGTCCTCTGTGACGGACAGAGACGCCACGCTGCAGTGGACCTGGAAGGTCCAACGCTACAGACGCCTGAACGTCGCGTGCCAGGTGAAAGTCAGTGGCCTTGGAGCTCAGGAGCTGGTGAGTGGACGGGGAACGGGGCGGTTCTGGTCCGGGTTCTGAAGCGAAACCCTCTGAGCTCGCCTCGTGTCCACAGACACACATCTCTGGAGTCGGGCTGGATTCTGCCGTCGTGAGGAGCCTGGTTCCAAACTGGCGGTACAACGCGACGGTTCGATGTAGAACGACGCCACACTCGTACATCTGGAGCGACTGGAGCTCCGCCCTCAGCTTCCGCACCGAGGGGGCCGGTCAGTAAATCAAGTAAACACCGTGGACCCAGTAAGACCAGTCACTCACTGCGTGTCTCTGTCTCCAGTCCCCGACGCTCTGGATGTGTGGATGAAGGCGAAGGACGGCGAGATCCTAATTATCTGGAAAGTAAGTTGTCCATCTTCGTCACGCATCACTCAGGGGGCGCGTGACATCACGGGCCCTGGCGTCCTGAAGGTTCTGACGTTCACTCAGGTTCTGCAGGCGAACCAGAGCCACGGGCTCGTTCTGGACTACACGGTGACCTGGTCAAGGAGCGGAGGGACAGAACAGCACAACGCGACCACAGTGACTCACAACAGCGTCACCCTCGCTCTGGACACAACCCGACAGTACGTTGTCAAGGTTACGGCTCGGAACGTCATCGGCAGCTCGTCCCCATCGACCGTCATCACCCCCCTCGTCTCTGGACGCCCCGACGGTGAGTAGCCGTCTCAGTGTTGAACGTTCAAGTCCCAGCGGTCGCTGAGGCTGCATCTCCCACTCAGACGCGACCAGAACCAACACGTCCCACATTGTCGGCAAGGACGGCGTCTTCTGTCTGTCCTGGTCCCCCAGTCCTGCCGCCAGCTGCGGCTACATCGTGGACTGGCGTCCGACCTCGGGCCCTCGGGTGCTGGATTGGCTCAAAGTGCATCACACCAACGTCACCATAGTCTCAGGTAGATACAAATATCCGCGCACGCCGCAGCTGCGTCTCTCTCTGGGTAAATACACTGTGACGTCCTCTGCAGACGCGTTGCGCAGCGGGCAGCGGTACCAGCTGTCCATATCTGCCTGCACCCGAGCGGCTCCGCTGCTGCTGGACCGCAGGCGGGGCTACGTCCGCGAGGAGCGTAAGTCCTCACCGTCCTGCAGCGTCTTTGCTCCACGCCATTTCCCGTGTTGACATCTTTTGCGTTGCCAGGGATCCCAGACAAACTCTTCAAAAATTGCAAAGTGAAAGCGAAGGGCTCCGAGGTGGAGGTGTCCTGGGATCCCGTCGCTCTCGAGGAGCAGACGGCGTTCATCCGGGGCTACGTCCTGTCCTGGGTCGACCACAACCACCACACGGACCATGTGACCACAGGTGATCAGATAACCGTCATCCTGCGACCTCTGTCAAGGTCACACTGTGATGCTTCTTCCTCTGGCTGCAGACGACCCCTCGGCCACCAGCCTCACGGCCTCCGACCTGAGACCCGGCTCGTACTCGTTCACGGTCAAGGCTCGGACGGCGCTGGGGGAGTGCGGCTCCACGCCCCTCAGCTACACCGTCAACTCTCCCAGTACGTTCTCTCGCTCCCGCTGCGGCTCCACGGTCAGACACGACCAGCCCGGTGTGATCAAACTGTTCTTGACCCCAACAGCTGATTCCTTGGTCCAGAGCGCGGTGGTGTCCCTGGTCGCCGTCTTCACCGTCCTGCTGCTCGTCTCCGTCGTCTGCTGCCGACACTGGGCCTGGTAGGTGTCTGAGGACGCCGAGAGGAGCCGCGTTCACTCTGACCTTCACGTGTTGTTTTCTCCACCAGCATCAAACAGAAGGTGTACCCCCCCATCCCCCGCCCGCTGCTCTCGGACACGTGGCTCAAAGCGGCGGTAGGTTCTCCCGGCGCCTCGTGACTCGGTTGCCACGGCGATAAAGTTGATTCACATCACCGCCATGTGTTTGTCAGGGTGCACACAGAGGACAGCTGCAGGTGGACCAGTGTCCCAGTGAGGTCCACGTCGTGGACGCTCCTCAGCTGCTGTACAAACCAGGAGCCGAGGTCAAAGGTTTGGTTTTCCCTCAGACTCTGCACGGTTACTACAGCCAGCCGGGGCCCCTCCCCTCTCCGTCACGTCCACCCCCCTCGCCGTTCAGAAGCGTCTTTCCAAACCCGTCCTACGACCTGAAGATGTCCAGTGACTACCGAGCCCAGAGCCTCGGCCTGACCCCGGCAGACCAGGAGCCAGGGAGTCACATGACCTGCGCCTTCACTTATGTTTTACTGCCACAGCCGACTGACGGATAAACGCCTCGCTCAAGCTCCGTCTGTCCAACACGTCCCACACGTCCTCTGTCCGAGGTCATAACCACTGCCTCCTCCATGTTGGCTGATGGGACGCTGACTTACACTGGACATGTCCAGACTCAGAGGAAATGGACAAAAAACATCAGAGAGAGAGAGAGAGAGAGAGAGAGAGATCTCAGATGTCCTTCAGTTGCTTCTTCTTTCTGAGAGTAAATCTTCTTCATCATCATCATCATCACCCTAATGAGGAGAGCTGGAGCAGTGACAGAGGAGTGTGTGTGTGTGTGTGTGTGTGTGTGGTACCTGATGTGAAGTGAGAATCGGGCTGTCTCTTCCTGCCTCGCTCTGATTGGACGATGCTGCAGCAGGAAGTAGGCGCTCCTTCTCCTGTTTCTCCTCCGTTCCAGTGACGGTGATGATGATGATCTTCCTCCTCTGATGCTCACGGTCTGCGATCCAGATGTTGAGCTCCTGTGAAACTCCCTTGTCCCCCCACGCTGCCCCCTGCAGGCGCCCTAACCCTAGCCCCGCCCACAGAAACATGAATGACGTGTCCTTCAGCCCTGCAGTGGACTCACCTCCCTCACTGACGTGTTCTTTGTCTCTGCTCATCGTTGGACTTTGTTTGGACATAAAATAAAAATAAATAAAATGATTATAACCGTCTCCAAACCCATAAAACCCCGCCCTCGTGCGAGCTCACTCTCTCTCGCTCCCTGGCGCCACGCTGTGTCGATTTCAGTTCCTGCTTAAGTTCTGTTTGTGTTTCCTGAGTTGATCCAGGTTGGTTGGTTTCCTTTGTAGAGTCTGTTTCTTTATGGAATTCACTTCTGTTCAAATAAATACTTTATTTTATTGTAATTGCCTGTGACGTTCCCTTGTTTGGTTTGGCCTCAAACTCAACGATGCAGGTGTGCAGACCCAGGCAGCAACAACCGCTCTGTAGACGAGAAAAAGATAATACTGGTCTGAATAAACGCTTGGAACTCAACTCTTCGCCTCATTTTTGACAACACACCGGCTGAAGGACTTCCAGCACTTTTCCAATTCCATCCCACATTTTGTGGTGGTTTAGAAAATGTGCCCACAAGCTGTTGGCCTCCATCTTCAGGACTGCTCAGCCTGCCCCGCCACAGGTGATGTCACAGGTGATGCCACAGGTGATGCCACAGGTGTGCTGTTTTTCAACGTCACCTTTGACTCAAGTGCTCCAGTTCCCACGCTGCGCACGAGCCAACGAGCTGCTGGCTGCAGGTTCAGAGTTGTGTTTTGCCATGCCATCAAAGCAGAGCCAGGGTGTGGCTGTCATGGACGCTCTATAAATAACACATGGCTCTCAGGAGCTCCTCCTCTGAGGAGCAGTCCGTCCTTCAGCCCGTCATCGTCTCGTGTCTCGGCTCGGCTTCACAAACAGCGCGAGGCCTCGGGGCAGGACGGGCAGAGCGTTGTGTTTTCTCAGTACACATGTGAGGGAAGGCAGTGCCTGTAAGACTGCAGTCAGGGATCATTAGCTCATGCTCTAATTACTGAGCAGCAGCTGCAGGAGCCAGTCACAGAGACTGTCGCTGCACGTTGGTTTCCTCTCACCTTCACAGTAAACGTGAGCCTGCACAGGAGCAGCAGCCTGTGACCTCCATGGATCAGATGAATCCTGCTGCTATCTGTTGATGAAATATTACTCCAGCCGTTCCTAGTCAAAGTAGCAGAGACCAACGGTTGTCACAAATGATGAGCCGTTATTTCTTTTCACGTGAATGTGAACTGAAACATTCGGAAATGTTTCTGGGTCTGGTGCTGGTCGGTGTCCTCTCTTTCCCTTTCTCTCAGGATGTGGATTGTACTCATTTAGCGACGGGCCAAGAGGAACACAGCAGTGATACACAATACACTGTGTACATGTACAACAACAGAGCCATGTGGCCCCTCCCTCAGTGAAGTGAAATACTCACAGTATATCAGTACTATCAGTATTACAACCTATGTATTTGACAGTTGAATCATTGAGTTGGAATAATGAAGGCTCGCGAGCTTGCTCGGTGCAGCCGTGCACGCCAACACGCGCACACACGCGCACACGCTGTCTTATTTTGAAGGGGCGGAGCGGACGCGGGGAGGTGTGCACGGCGCGCGTGTGACGGATGGAGAACATCAGTGCGCGCGGCTCGCTGTACCTCCGTGTCGCAGTTGGACTCCACATCCGCAGTGGGCAGGAGACGGAAGTGCAGAAATGGCGCAGGGCCTCCGGGACAGATTCGACAAGTTCCTCCACGAGAAGAACCTCATGACGGACGCGCTGGAGAAGATCGAGGCCAAGACGGGGGTGAGCAGGACGTACATCGCCCTGGGTGAGTGTCGGGGGGAGGAGCGGGAGGAGCGGGAGGAGCGGGGGGGAGCAGCTGCTGTCACCTCCTGCGCTCTGCTCTGTTGCAGCTGTCATCGCCGCCGTCGCCATCTACCTGGTGGTCGGGTACGGAGCCTCCCTGCTCTGCAACCTCATCGGCTTCCTTTACCCAGCATACATTTCGTAAGTGAGAGGGGGCCTCACCCTGCCCCACCCATCACGAGCGCGGACGCGCGCGCGCACACGCGCACGTTCATTTTGCCTGGATTAAAAAAACAAACAACAACAGTTTGTACAAGTTCCAGTGAGAAGGCGCGCACCCGCGTGTGTGTGTGCGCGCGCGCGTCGATCAACCAGCGTCACACAAACCCCCCGTCAACTGATCCGTGGGGTGAGTCATCGTTTTGTGGTCGTGATGACGTCACTGGCCATTCCAGGATGTGTTTGAATGTTGTCCAATAATGAGTCTCTGCGTCCCGTGTGAGGACAGCCTGCAGAGACACACAGGATGTGGCCAATCAGACACCTCGTAGCTTCAGTCTTATGACGCGGACGCTGAATTCAAAATGTGAACAATGGGCACATTGATGAGAGCTGGAGCATCGAAGGTCTCTCAGCATCAGGGTGTTTCAACATCTGACCTGAGGAGACAGTTGGAGCTTGTCCCACCGGTGTCACTCTTGTTCTTTCTCTCTTTAGCTGTCCTACGTTTTCATTGATGAGTGAGCGTTAAGTCACGAACTGGAAGAAGTGAAACAGAGGGGGGACGTCCATCAGACCCCAGCAGAGATGGGTGAAAGACAGGAGCGCTCACTCTGCTCCAGTGAAGCGTGAAGACACGCCACCAGGCCACCAAAGCATATTCAAACACAAATGGGCCGGTGTTGCGTTATGTTGTTACGACAGCCACCGCTGACGCGCGCGTCCTGTTGGGACAGGCCTCCTGTGCACGGCGTTCATTTTGAAACGACGCAGGATCGCTGTGAGAGCAAGAACACAGCGAGACGCCACCGTGGACAGTTCCCGTCATATTGTAGTGCGTCCGTCTATATGGCTCAGATTCTGTCCCTCTCTCTCTCTCCAGGATTAAGGCCATAGAAAGCGCCACCAAAGACGACGACACCAAATGGCTCACCTACTGGGTGGTGTACGGCCTCTTCAGCGTGGCCGAGTTCTTCGCCGACATCTTCCTCTCCTGGTTCCCGTTCTACTACATCGGAAAGGTAAACCCCTGGAAATGTGCTGACAGCGTGTGTGAAGTTGAGGGGTGAGTTTGGTTGTCATGGAGACGTCAGTGCTGATCACATACCACACCCTCTGGCCCTGCCTCATTGTTTGTAATGGACATAAAAGCCAGTGGAGCGGTAAAGAAGTGAGTCTGTGGTGAGGACCACAGCGACGGTTCAGCCAGTGGAGCCTGACTCGCCCTGTGCTCTCTCCCAGTGTGCCTTCCTGGTGTGGTGCATGGCCCCGACTCCCTCGAACGGCTCGATCCAGATCTATAACCGCATCGTTCGGCCCATTTTCCTCAAGAACGAAGCCAAGATTGACGACGTGGTGAAGAACATCAAGGACAAGGCGTCAGACGCTGCCGACAAGTTCAAAGATGAGGGTGAGTCGACAAAAACAGATTGAATCATTTCACAAGCGTCTGTTGAGAAACCTGAGGAAGAAGGAAATTCCTCAACCTGACATGAAAACATCCACTAGATGGAGACAAAGCTCAGCTCAGTGTCTCTGAACTGGAATTAGTTTGAGAGTAAAAATGACGTGTGTGTGTGTGTGTGTGTGTGTGGTCCACAGCCAAGAGAGCCACTGCTAACATCATTTTTGAGGAGAAGAAGAGCACCTAAGGACGCCCTGCAGAGCCGATCCCCTCGCAGAAGAAATGTTGCCTTGAATAAGATCCCGTTCGGTCCGTAACCTTTATCGTCATCCATGCTGTACCCGATGCTGCACACGTGTCACACATATGAATGAAAGCCCCCCCCACCCCGGTCAGTTTACTTTGCCTTTACTATGTGTTCATTGTTTTATGTTGTTTTCCACCAACTTATTTCTAAAGTGACCTATTTATTGATGAATTTCTTTCAATGATTCCTATATGAGCAGTCAATGTATCTAAACATCAATAAATGCAGTTCTTGGTAATTTACTCAAACTACAGATTAAAAATAAATCTGTAAAACCTTTTTATTGTCCAGTCGTCCAATTATTAACACACACACACATCAGACACTTTAGATGTGTATCTACGTCAGCCACTCCGTTCTTACTGGTTAGATTGGATTGTCAATCTTTTCTGCTTTTTAGGGTTAAAGTAAAGTAAATGAATGGCGCTGCTCTGCCCAGCAGCGCCCTCTGCTGGCTGCAAAGAGAATCACCACCACAATCAAGTTGTGTTGCTTTGGGGTCTCTTCCAACTGTCTTGACGTTCGGGGGAAAACAAGCTGAAGGTGTAACTTGGCTGCAAGCAGAGCCCCTCTAGCCAAGAGCCAGCCGTCTCCATGTTTACGCTGTTGATTTAAAAATGTGACTCAATCTCATCACAGCGAGTCTCTCACGACAACGTGTGGCAGAATCAAAACGTGGACAATTTTTTGAAGAGTTGGTACGAGTGAGTACACTGATTGATTTTAATGGCTTCATAAACAACTATATAAAACAGTTCATAAAAATTCATGCACTTTCAGTGTAAATTCATTTTGAAATAGTGGAAATTTATGTACAACAGTGTGAACTGTAACAGTGACTTCATTCAGTTGGGTGGTTTACCACAAATATACTTGGCTGCATAGAAACATTATTATTGCCTACACAGAAAATTAAATGGAAACAAAATCATGTAAAAAGATTATTTAAGATCTAACAGGAGCTTCTATCGAAAGACAACCGTCTCGCTTCAGACCATGATTACAAAAGTCGGTTCCTTCCAACTCGCTGAGAAAAAGAACTAAGAATTAGAGAATAAAACTGAGTATTTAAGAACTTTCCCTTTACCAAAAGTTACATTCTGAAAGCATCATCAGGGAAGAACTACTGTACATAAAGTCAAGAGTAGAACGACAAAAAAGCCTGAGTTGATGGGGAAAAGTAGAGTCATAATAAATCCAAAAAGCCTGAGGAAAAAGACCACTGATTTACTATTTTACAAAAATTTACAACAGTATTATTGAAAGAAAAAAAATGATACAAGTTGCTCTAAAAAAAAGAAAAATGAAATCTAATTAATTTTTTACAGCTAAGATATGTTATTAAATAATTCACACCTGGTGGAAAAACAGAAAACAAAGTGAGAAAATGAGAAATGCTGTAAATGAGGTACTTCAGGTGGTGAGCCTGAGCCCAGACTGGATTCAACCTTTCCATCAACCTGCAGTGGGATTCATGTGACAACTGACTCATCACTGAGTGAACACTTAAATAAGCTTGATAATCACATTATGCATGAGAGAGGGACAGAGACAGACACACACAGAGGACAGTCCAATACAGGATCCAGTGTCATGGGTTGGTGGGAATATGAGGCAGCACTCAGGGTCAATTGTGTCCATTTCCAGAATTTAAAAAAGTTTATAAAAAAATAACAAAGAGCGTTGCGCTGCATGCCGCGGGGCCTACGCTGCAACGCAGCTTTCAACTCTTAAATAGAAAAATATGCTTTGATTATTTCTCTGCTACCTGGTTCGAGCACACCCTGGCGTTCTCAGCCCAGGCTTTTCCGAGATGAGTCGAAGCGTCGAGATGACAGTCATGCTGAACTGACTGAACACAGTGCTTCAAACTGCTTCAGGTTGGAGTCCACAGTCCTTGTAAGGCATTGTGCTGAGTCTATGGCTGCTACCGGCAGACCCAGGCAGCTCCTGTTATGTCTTGCGGCCGCTCCAGATCTGCTCGGGTGTGCTCTTGTGGTCTGACGAGTAGTCGAAGGGCGAGCGGTGGCCCATGGGCGAGCGGCCGTCGTACGGCGAGCGCTGGTCCCGGGGAGAGCGGGGCCCGCTGGCCGAGGCTCGCTGCTCCGTCTGCCAGTCTGAGTGGTAGCGGTAGGAGGAGCGCTGGTCAGAGTGGGAATAATCCTTCACGTCCAGCCGGTGGTCTCTGCTGCCGCGGAACTCCTCCAGCTTCCTGTGCTTACTGTCATTGTAGTATCTGCACACAAACTCAGCATCAGCACAGACAACACTGACACACGTCCTCTGACGCCGGCTCCTGCTGGGCTCATGGAAAATTAGGGATTGAAGTCTCCCCACCAACCAGAGTCAGTGTACAGACCAAATGTGGCATTTTTCTCCAGCACATAGACCCCATCTTTAGCCCTCATCACTAGGAGCCCCCTCGGGGTCTGGTACAGCTCCTAAAGTTCGTTTGACTCCTGTGAGTCCTGCTGTTTCCTGAGGATATTCTCTGGAGTTTCACCAGAGACGGCCTGGAGTTATTTCCTTTACCAACAGACGGCCTCACCTTATGGAAGCGACGACACAAAGGAAGAGAAGAAGCACCAGCGATGGAACTACAGGCTTTTTGTGTCTCTAAAAATATCAAAATGATACGTTTGGTTCAAGTTTAGTGTGATCAATCAAGCTCACAGACCACTGGGCCGACCATGAACTGATGGCCCACCCCCCAGGTTTCTAAAACAGGAGCTAGCTTGACAAGACATGGGTCAGACAACACCATGCACTGCGTGTCTGTGTGTGCCGCTGAAGCCTTTTCATTGTTCCCTGCCTGCGTCACTCACCTGTCCTGTCTGTCTCTGTCTCTGCTGTCTGGTCTGTAGTGGTCTCTGTCTCGGTGGTCTTTGCCATTGCTGAACGAGGAGTACGGCCTTTTCCTCGACTCGCCTGCCGCCGTCTTCCTGTGGGACTCGGAGCCGTGTCTCTCCTTGCTGCCGCTGCTCTCGTGGTATCGACCTGTGGCCTGGTGCCTCTCCGAGCTGTAGCTGTCCCTGCTGCTCTCGTCCTGGTGAGAGTTGTCCTTCAGCCTTTCGATGTCTGTGTGCGAAGAGCGCGCAGGAATCAGGTTACACGTTCCACGTGCTCATGGTCCGTGGTGGACAACAGAGGCAAACCCACTGTACCTGCGTGTTTATAGCCGTGTGTGTTTATACTTCTAGTGTTCTGTTCCATTGCCTGAGGGAAAAGAAAGAGCGTTACAGACTTCCAGTGTCACTGCAGGACGTTGAATCTATGGATCTAAAGAATAGATTTAGACATCATTCACGTACCTGGGCATTTTCCTGTCTTTTTTTGATTGCATGCTTATACAGTTTATGTAGTTTCCTTGCGTCAAACTCAGTGAACTTGGATACAAATATCCACAGGTTTCTGTGAAGGACAAACATCTCCATTTAGTACATGCAGCACAGGCCCAGATTGAAGCCTGTTTGGGTTCAACCCGTCAGGCGTGTTAAAGAGAGGCCGAGTGAATACGAACTTTCTCCACTGCTTGATCAGATCAGGGTTGGAATACTCCTTCAGACACTCGGTGATGTGGTCCCCGATCTGTATGAGGCACTGTCTCGTGTGTTCGAGCTGCTCGCGCTCCGACAGCCCCTTCTCCGGCCTGTCCAGCTGCTTCAGGGCGGCTTTCACGGGCCGCATCCTCTCCTTGCACTGCAACAAGCCAACACAGTCCATAACTGTTACGCCTTTGCCTTTCCATCAATGAGCTGAGACACAGAATAAATCATATCCATAACTCTGCCACTGCCACCAGCTAATGAAGTCTATCTATGTGTCAGGTAATCACTGGAACGTACTACACTGAAGGTCCTCTGGTCCAGTTCCTCTGACTCCTCAGAAATTGGCACATTCTCTCCACTTGCTGTTATATGAACTGGCACATCAGAGGCTTTCTTTGTCCGCTCTCGGGCCTCCGTTTTTACTTCGTTCTAATGAAAAGGATTTGAAAAAGAATTTGACAATTGATTCCTAACCAGGTAATCATCTTTTGTCCTGAACTTATTGCCATTGACAGCCTTCAATATAGTCCCCAGTTCATTCAGTCAACTGACACGTGAGAGATCAGAGCTACGTCTTCACCTTTTCAACCGTCTCCTCTTGTTTCGCTGGGTCCAGAGCCTTGGTGTCCTTTTTTTCTTTTGGCTCCTTCGTCTCTTTAATGTCCCAGCTGTCCTCCTTCTTTTCCTTTTTGCCTTCTTTTTTGATCTCTTTTTCTTTGACCTCCATCTCGCCTGACGAAGACACTTCCTCCTGCTCAGGCTCCTCGTCGTCGCCGTCATCGATGTCGTCCTCTTCGTCCTCGTCCTCGTCCTCGTCTTCGTCCTCGTCTTCGTCCTCCTTCAGCACCACCCGGTCTGCTCGGGCCCGTCTGCTCAGAGGCTTCACTGGTGCCATCTCCTGAGAATGTTAAAGCACGTCACATGTCAAAATAAAACTCAAAACGGAAAACAATGTCATCAAACTACTGAGCATGGAAATGTACCTTTTCCTCCTTCATTTCATCCTCATCATCTGACCTCTTGTCCGATGGGGGATCTGAGGACGGACTCTTTATCGCCTCCTCCGCCTTTGTCGGCTTCAGAGTTTTACTTTTTTTACTTCTTGGTTTCCTCTTCCGTGAGTTGGCCTGTATTCAAACAACAAGGGTAAACATGAATCTATCCAGATTTAACAGGAAATATAAATATAAACACAAGTAGTTTTGTTCTTCACAAATGAGTACGTGATTCAACTGATGTCCTCAGTGAGGCTTGGTGGCGTGATTTACTCCAACACTTACGGTCCCTGCCTGTTTCTGGGCTTCTTTTTTGGCCAGGTCCTTGCTCAGTAACTTGATGAGGTAGTCTGCTCTGGTCTGGAGTTGTTTGGCCTGTGGCTTCTTGTCAGGGTCGTCTGGGAGGAGCTGATCAACAACAAAGTTGTAAATGTGTACACTTGTAAGACTTGAGCTGGAAGGCAGTGGTGTCTCCTAAATGACTATATATATATGAATGCTTCTAAATGACGTTTGAAAGAAGGGCAAACTCACCTTGTGTGTGAGATTGAGGTCCGGGTCCATCTTGATCATCTCCCAGCTGCCATAACCATACTCATAAATTCCTATGAGCAAGCTGGAGTCGTCCTCCTTCCCCCACTCAATGTCAAAGTGCGCTGCCTTCGAGTGGCATGGAATCATGTACCTACAGAATGACGCCATAAGGATCCAGACATACAAACGCAGGGAGGACAAACTGGAACCTGATCGCTATGACTTCTGGGAAACAGTCAATGCGGTTGCATTGTTAATAATACATATAATACAGCAACTCCTTGGTCTAGTCCTGAACTCAGATGGTGAACAGCCTTGATGATGCCAGTAAACCCTACTCTGTTACTCTGTTACTCTCTTGTCTCATTATTCTGCTTTGTGACACGCTGGAGACGTCACGCCAGGAGAGAAGACAAGATGACATCATCTCTGTCTATGGACTGTTTGTCCCTGTAGACTGATCAATACCGAGTGTATACAAATGACGTAGCCTCAGTCATCAGTCTGCTGGGATCCGTTTTATGAACAGATTCTGTTTTTCAGTTCAAGTGGCTAAAATCCAGTTTTAATGATGTGGGAGACAACAGACAGTGACATGAGTGCGTCTGAAGCCTTACTTCTTCCTCTCCTCTGGGTCGGCAGGAATGGCCTTGTGGAGCGGAGCCAGCTCCTCCTCGTGGGAGATCACGAGCTTAGCATTGACCTGGACCCCAGAGATCCTGAAGGTGGGGCCTTTTACTTTCCCTCTTCTGCCTCCTGAGGATCACACATGAACAATGAGCTTCATCAAGCGTCCTCGCTGTTTGGAGTCACTTGCCATGTTTATACTGGAAACATTGACCCCAACACGTGGTGTGAGCTGACCACAGCTTAGTATCCAAACATGTGCACAAGTTGCACTTGTTATCCAGAGCTACAACACTATAACTTTAAATTATCCACTGAGAAGTTGCATAAAATAAAATGCACCCTTATAATAATCAATAATCAAAGTGCCAAATCATAACAGGCCCTTTACATTGAGAGTCAAAGTGACTGGTCCATGTGCTGAACATGTATTTAGTTTGTTTATTTAGTGCACAAGGGTCAAAGGTTAAACCTAATCCGACAATTTAGAAACGCATCATTTAACCCTTCCATCTGTTCGGCTACCTGAGGTCTTGTCGAGTCCACATGGATTTTCACGCAGTGTTCTCACACAGCCGTTGTGAACAGTCTCTGCCAATCGCTTCAGGTCATGTTCAGACTTATCCACCAGCTCGGCATCGCGAGCAATAGCATCCAGCCTGAGTGAAGACGACGCATGTTGAGCAGACTGTGTGTTGTTGTTGTTGTTTTGAAAATAGTAAATGTCATGTTGCTTACCTTTCCAGCGGTCCTCCAAATTTTTTGTAACTCTTAACAAACCTGTAAGTAGTGCACAGAGACATTAGCAAAAACGTCAGGCATATGAACAGCCACAGTGAGACATGAGTTATCAGTAGAATCACCTCCTAATCTCAGCATCATTGAAACCTTTGATATTTTCTCGCGGGATGGTCCTGGGGCGCCCTCTCTTCTTTGGCCTCTTTCGGTCTGAGGGGGAGTCGCTGTCGGACCCAGAGTATCTCCTACTGTTCCTACTCTGTCGGCCCTCAACAGCATTAAAGCTTATCTGAAAAAAAAACAGCAGCAGGGGGTTCATCAGAAAGCAAAACCTGCAATACCACTCAAATATTCAAAAACTACTTAAAAAGCTGAAGAAGAAGACTTATTCTGTCCAGCATATTCACCTGTTTGGCACAATTCCTCATACGCGGCAGCAAGTAGATTTCTTCCAACTCCTTCTGTCTCTCCTCTTCCTCCATCCGCCTTCTCTGCATCTCAGGAATGATGTCATCCCAGCTCCGCTGGCTACGCTCCGAGTCAAGGTCTATTTCCTCGTCGTCCATCATGGAGAAGTTGGCTACCTGCACATAAATCACCAGACAACTAGAAAAGTGAGTTTGCAGAGGAGCAGAGTACAGGCGTTTTTTGGACATTGTTTAACCAGGTCCAAAAACAAGGAGGACTTTAACCTTGAACTGTGACAGAAGCTCTTCTCCCACTGTGGACGGCCCAGGGTCGTTCTCCCTGGTCTCAGCTCTTTTGAGGATCTCATCAATGTCCATTTCCTGCAGAGCAGAGGAGGTTAGGACATGACTCCCTGGGGCAGCTCAGAATGGACATGCACTTGCGTCTACTACTACACACCTGGGGTTCCTGCTCTTCTCCCTCTTGCTCTTTGAAAAGCTCCTCAGCACCAAACTTGAGGATGGCAGAAAGCTCCTCCTTGTTGAAAGGTGCCGAACTGTAGGCAACAAAAAAGCAGTGTATGGAGGCAATACTGAGAGGAGAGGGTAATGTAAGCTCAAATGGACATGTTCATGACCAGACTGCTTGCCTTGAGGGAGCAGCACCAGTATGAAGCACGGTTTTCCCTGTAGTGTCCATTCTCTGAATGACGAGGTGGTCCAGCACCATCTTCTTCTTCGCTCTCTCAATGATGTCCTCCTCCACTGAGCTTTTAGTCACCAGGCGGTAGATATTGACCTGCCAGTCCACAAGCAGGCAAACAGAGCGGCTAAAGATCATCAATGGACTTGCATGTCAAAAGGTCCTAGCGGTCCTTACCTGTCTTTTCTGTCCGATTCGGTGGGCTCTGGCCTGGGCCTGCAGGTCATTCTGAGGGTTCCAGTCTGAGTCAAAGATGACCACTGTGTCAGCTGATGCCAGGTTGATCCCCAGTCCACCGGCACGGGTTGATAACAAGAAGCAGAAGTCCTGGGCACACGAGTGGAGGTTGACTATGGTCATATGCAGATGGATACTATCGCACAGTTGGTGTTAGAAACCTACCTCTGAGCCCTCGGCATTAAAGTGGTCCAACGCCTGCTTCCTCATCTCTCCTTTGATGGACCCATCTAATCTCTAGAGGAGTAGGAAAAAAAAAGGATTCAGATTCCCTCACATGGTCCTGATGGTTTAACTGGTGTGTGCTACTGGGAGAGTCTCCCTTCAAGATGTTCATTAAGACGTCATGATGGTCATGTGAGAACAGCGTGTCCCTACCTGAAAGAGGAACTGCCGGCTCTTCAGGTAGTCAGCGAGGATGTCCAACATCCGTACCATCTGGGAGAAAATGAGCACTCTGTGGCCTCGCTCCTTCAAACGCACCAGAAGTTTGTCCAACAGAACCAGCTTCCCGCTGCTGCGAATGAGGTGCTGTGGGAAGAAAAGAGAGGCTTACCTGTATGTAACACACACACAGCGATGGACTGAAGACGAGGTGAAATGGCTGATAACCATCAGCTGGGTGTGATTCATCCGCTGAACCTCGTCAGATCATGTGTTGATCCCTCCATTGATAATCATCAGCACCTAAACTATCATCATGTGCACCCACTTCACTCCTATGCCTCTGCCCATCACGTTGCTTCTATTATATTGGATCACTAAACCAGCATCTTATGCTGAACGGCTCATTGTTAAAAGAAGTGAGGAGAAAACAAACAGACCTGCAAGGCTTCAGCTCTGTTGAGGAACTCGTTGTCCTCTGGAGGCTTGATCAGGTAACAGTGGTTACAACACTTCTTCAGCTCCATCATGATGTTCAGGAAACCTGATGTGCTGCCTTTGGTACCTTTACTCAGAGCCTTGTAGTTCCTGGTCAATATCCACCTGGATGCAAACAAACAGCCAAGTCCAGGGTTTCATGATCACAACATTTGCTCGTGAGATGACAGGCGCATGGTGACAGCGTCAATACAAGCCTGCTTTGTTTGACAAAAGGTGGTTTCCAGCTCTTACTTGTAATACTGTTTCTGAATGGCGCTCATCTCAACTCGGAGGATCTGCTCCACTTTGGCAGGCAGGGATTTCTCCACATCCTTCTTGACTCTGCGCAAGAGAAAAGGCTCCAGCTCTTTGTGCAGACTGGTGTAGCCCGACTCCCTCCCTTTACCGTGCTCCTCCTCAAACATCTCCCAGGAGTGAAACCTTCAAAAGCACGACAGAAGACACAGTGCGGTTGGAGCAAGTTTCAACGCCTCATTTGTGTCTCCTTAGAGACAGAACATGCAAACAACATGTCATCTGTACAAAGCATCTCAGGGTGTGTGTGTCATACTGCCATATAGAAGAAGTGCTGAATGTGCTCACTGGATAAAGACCAGTAACCAAAAACATTTACTTCTCCACATTTTTTGTGAATGAAGGCCTTGAAGAAGGTGAAGAATAGAAAAGGGCCAACAAAGGCAAGACAATCAATGAGAAACGTTGAAGGACACAACACTATTTGTTGCGAAAGACAGTGCAGAGTGTGTGTAACAACGGGTGTGGCCTACTTTTCAGGCATGATGAAGTGCAGGAGGGACCAGAGCTCTTTCAGGGAGTTCTGCAGCGGCGTCCCTGTGATCAGAAGCCGGTGATTGGACCTGAACTCCATCATTGTCTTGTAGAGAAGGGAGTCGTCGTTCTTCAGTCGGTGCGCCTCATCCACACCAATGAATGCCCAGTTAACACTGCCCAAAAAGGACTGTACACACACGATATATCTGTGATGTCACATGGTAACACTGGACTGTACATTTGTATAGAATAGAAGAACTCCACTTATTGCTGACCTTATCTTTGAGAAGAATCTCATATGTGGTGAGGAGGATATTAAACTTGAGTCTCTTGTTATGGACATGCATCCACTCATGTGTCCTGATCTATAAAAGACAAGTGAAAAGAAAAGACAGCCGTCAACATACTGCACTCATGTGAAACTGCACCAACAACACAGTCCACATTCCTTTGGCAGGTGCCTGAAACATCATACCATGTTCCTGCTGCTGATGTCTCCCAGGTAGACCACAATATTCATCTGCGATGCCCAGAGTTGGATCTCTCTCTGCCAGGAGGTGAGTGTGGAGAGAGGCACAACCAGCAGGAAGGGTCCGTATAGTTGGTGTTCATGGAACATGTAGTTGAGGAAGCTGATGGTCTGGATGGTCTTCCCTAAGCCCATCTCATCTGCCAGGATGCAGCTGTTGCCTCTGCCAATGATGAAGAATCAGAGCAGCCAAACAGCAAAGTTGAGAGACGGTATCCTGAACACATCTGGCCACGTGCGACGGTGGACTTTTGGACAGAGCAGTGTGAGAACGTAGGAATGATTGAGTCATACTTGCACCAGGAGTGTGCCATCCAGTTTAAACTGTCCAGCTGGTAGTCCCGGAGCTCCAGTCCATCACCTCCGATGTAAGATGGCTGCTTCTTCATCGGAGCAAACCGGGGTCTCTGTTTGAGCACCTGGAGAAAAGAAAAGAGTCAGGCACGCATGACGAATCAGCCCAGAAGCAACACATTACCAGTCCAAGCAGCAACACGGCACCTTGCAGTCTCTGGATGGAATGGTCTTGGACTGGTTTCGGCTCATATAGTCATCGATGCATTTCTGGAACTTCCTGGCGATCAGGGCACCATCTTCCCAGCTGCACTCCGAGTATGGTAGACCCTGCCACTTGCACAGGTAGTCTGGATAACCAGCTGCCGACTTCTGGTTCGAATGACCTGCTCAAAGGAATTTGAGAGCTGATTTAGTTCCTCACGTCCACCGCCTCCAAATATGCAACTGAGCAACACGCAGCACAAAGCACACCTATAATTCGTTCCACTATTTTGTACTGAGAGTGCAGGTCATCAATCAATTCTTCCTGACAGTTGAAGTATTCTACATCCTCTGGGGAGGCCGACTTTAACCTGGGAAGACAGACAGAAAACAATTAGAAAGCAGTTTTATCCAAAAATAAGAGTTGGCATTTATGCAATGGAATAAATGAGCCCGTGCGTGAGGTCGACAGATGAGCATCAGTCACAGAGGGGCAGACTCTCATGCATAGTCTAGTTTTGACTCACTTGGTAAGTTTAGGTTCAAATCAACAGTTTACAACAAATACAGAAATGATGACTGGGTTTTTATTTGTTATTTGAGTGAGCAGAGTGATGGCAGCTCTTTGATTTAGATCCTAAAGTGAGGACATCGTCGATGCCTTGACCGAGGAGGAGGACTGTTCACGTGGCCGTTGTTGTCACATTAAAAACAAGCTCTCACCATTTCTTTTTTTCCTGATCCTTCTTCTTAAAATTGTCCAGCTTCTTCATGCCCTTCACATTCTGAAACTTGAGTGTCTCCTCTGTCTCCCAGGTATTGTGGATATGGGCCCAGTTCTTCCACTTGATCAAATACTGGACATCCCCGGCCTCTTTGTTGGGATTGAAGTTGGAGTTAGGGTCCCCGTCTGCTTCTACAGCGTATACAGTGGTCACACTTCCTGTGGCTGTTTGGAAAAAATATATATGATTGGAATAGTTACAAATTCATTGACAGAACTTGGATGACAAGATGTTTGGTAAAATCTCTTCTCCCTCGGTGCTCCGGGCAGAATGACATGACTATGAGACTACTACATAGGCAGTGGCATTCCATTCCAGGGTGCTAGCTACCTCTTTTCCGTCCTATCCTGCAGTCCATCACTCTTTCCAGCGTCTCAAACTCATCTTCCTCAGGCTGCGGCACATCTTCACCCAGGACTTCCACCACATCGTCTGAGTCTGTCTTCAGTTCCTCGTCCTCTTTGTAGCTTATGTTGACTGTGGCCTGCCGCCGTGGTCCCGCTGATGCCACCTTCTTGTAGTTTTCATCCTCGTCCTCAGAAGAAGAGCACTTCTTATTCTTCTTCTTCTGAGAGCTGCTTTTCTTCCCATTCCGAAAATTCATCCTGAGACATCACAAAAAGTAAAGTTCTAATTAGAAAAACCATCACTCTGTAACACCACACAACGACCAGAGCTTGTACGTGTCTTTACTGTTCAGGAAAAACACAGTATTTTATACAGTATTTATATTCATTCCTTTATGCCCTGGACGCAACGCCACTGTCTCCAGGCAGCCTCTGGCGTGCAGTCGTCCACTCACTTGGTTGGAGGCTTTCTGCTTTTCATTTTGTGACTGGGCTCATAGTCTGATGCTGTTTCATCACTCTTTTCCTCTGCTGATGAGTCTGATCCAGAACCACTCCCAGATCCAGAACCTGATCCGGAGTCAGAGGAGCCTGAATTTCTTTTCCTTTTGGATCCACTTGATGAATCAGATTCATCACTTGATGAGTCCTAAACAAGGATCAACGACAGAATGGTGACTCATCAACCTACAGATGATTTGCCACTTAGACAGAAAACATATCTTGGACATTAGACAAGTTCAAACCTCGTTGGATCCACTATTTGAGGAGCTTTGTCTTTGCTGAAGCTGCTGCTGCTGAAGCTGCTGCTTCCGGAGCATGGCAGACCTCTGCACCGCGAGGATGCTGGGGTTGGATTTCCAGAACTGAAATTGAATCAAAGTGGAAAAGGATTAGCCAAACTAGGTTTTACAAGCGTTCACATGATGGTGCTCCTTATAAATGACCACATGAGAAGCAGTGGAGAAAGGACACTGACGAGGTAACAGGCGACGAGACCTTTAATGTGTGTCTGTCCAGAAGCAGCTTGCTAAAAAAACAGAAATCAACGTGACTGAAAACATGAATCATTGTTGTAAATCACATCTCTGTACCTCAGCGCCATCAATGTTTGACTTATTTGATGGTTCCATCTTCTCCTTGGATTTCTCTGTATCCGAGTCGGACTGGCTGCCAGAGTCTGAGCCACTTCCTGAGTCACTGCTCCCTGATTGGCTGCTACTGCTGGAAGAGCTAGAACTAGAGCCAGAGCCCGACCCTGATGCCGACCCCGATCCAGAACCAGACTCATCATCTGAATTACTGTTTCACAGAAAACAGGAGAAAATATTTGTTAATTTGAGATGAATCATTTGCAACTCTCACACATACTGGACCTGGGAACAAATACAAAATAACACGACAGCCCCATGAATGAAGCCACTAGGCAAAGTTTCAACTTTAAACACGACTCAAATTCAGTGTGTAGAAATACTTCTGTATAATGACAATAACAGTGTCTTTCACACCACTGGCATAGCCATGGGTCTGTAACTTTAGAAATGGGACACAAGAGGTCCAAAGGCTGTGCTCCTGTCTCCTAAGAGCTGATAAGGGTCAAATATTCAGTAATTGATATCACTGCATTGCCTTGTGAAATCAGGCATCAGTTTACCTTGATTCTCCACTGCTGTTGCTTACACTTTCATCCTCACTGCGTCCAGCCATGTTGAAGTCCAAAATGTAGACTCCGCCCAGACAACCTGCAGTAATAGGTTCCACGTGGTTAGACTGTAAGAAAAAAGATGCACAATAACAACAACATTAAAAAACTGGACAATGTGAGGAATACAGCTTCACCCTGTACTGAAACTCATGGATGGCTGTGAAGGGGACGTCCGCTGGCTGAAGGGTGGGTGGTATGAGTGCAGCTCAATGCCTCAGGGCAAGATGCAGATCCAAAACATAGACCGAGCCCCAGGCGTTCTGAAGTGAGTGACTGATGTTGAGAAGTGGTCAGCAAGGCTAGAAAGGAGCTGTGTTGATGCAGGGCATTAGCCATCACTGGACAATGATAGAATGCAGGCAGCAAGCCTCCTGCTATTCAGGTGAAGTGAAAAGAGCTTTTTAAAGCAGTTAACGCTGGCCTCACCATCCGTGACAGAGTGTTTTCTCTGCATCCAACCAACGGACCGTCCTCCAAGAACTGTCAGTTTGCTTTCACGTGATTCTGTAACGTCGACGTGTCTAAAGTCACTGGGGCTCTGGGCCGGGTCGGGCCCCACGACGCTTTCTTCACGAATGATCGAGCTGAAGGCACAACACCGCTCGGCGTGGATGGCTGTGGCTCCATGGAACTTCCCCGCATTCGCTGCCTCAGCGCGGAGGCCTAACAGGCCCGCGCCGCGGCAAGTTTCACTGGCACAACGCTCCGTGGCGTTTCAGCGTTTCATGACCCAACCGATCCGCTTCCGTGGTCCAAAAGCTCCAATAAGAGACGGCCATGCACCGATCCACACGCTGTCGATGCAGAGGGCCGTTTGGTCTTCCTGCTGCAACCACCTAGCTTGTTGCTAACTAGCCCAAACCGGCTAACAACGCAAACATCAGGTATTGGCGGGGCACATGAGCCCAACGGAGCCACGGTCCCCGCGCCACACACCCTTTAATGTCAGCCAGAGACGGACAACAGGGTCTCACGACCCTCTGCGTGCCCGCACTGCCACCGACATGTAGCTGGTGTTAGCCTCGCACTCTGAAACACAAACACTTGCAGTTTGCTAGCCTTTAATTGTTGTGCTAATATTATGACTTTCCGACACAGATGACCAGAACGCTCACAAAGCACCAAAAGCAAACAATACAGCCACAATTCCACGACGCGTTGAAGTGGGAGAATTGTACAATTCGTGCGATTATTCATGAGACATCAACGTGGGTTCAATAAACGTGGAGGGGGGCAGCGCAGCGCTTGGCGAGGTTGTCAAGGAAAGTAGCATCGGCTAACGCTGTGAAGCACGCGGCTACCACGGAAGCTAACACGATTACAAAACTTTGTCCCGGTTCATGTGAGCAGGGACCGGCTGGAACGTTCGCTCTGCAGCCAGAGCCCGCACACGCCGTTTAGCGGAGAACAGCGTGAAACGACGCCGATGTCTGCGCCGCTCGAGCAGTGCGAAGATTTTGAAACGCATCCACTATTCCACATGAAACCACAAACCAAAACTAGCTAGCCCAACTTCGCCCTCTTCCATCTTGTTTTAATTCGCCGCTCACTTCTCGCGGCTTTTACCACATCAACAGCTAACGCTAGCGAACTTTCTCGCTCCGCGCCGAGTGTTGCCCGCTATTGTTCGGTATTACCTGTGAAACTCCAATGGAATAGTTGTGTCCAAATGCGCCTTCCCAGCTCCAGGGGTCCTCTCCTCTTTTATTGCAACAGTGCGCTAGCAGCTGCTGGCAGCTAACGCTACCGTGCGCTAGCTAGCTCTCTCCCAGTCAGGGAGAGCAGCCTCGGGACGACTCCGCTCGGTGAAACTGGTGCGATGTTGCTTTTCCCCTCCTTCCGAAAAAACAAGTAGCCCCCTTTCCTGTTGTGGATGTAAGCAAACCGCGGTGCTCGTCGGTCAACTGCGATTGTAGAAAGCTGGCATTTCAGTCCAGGCTCTTCCGACAACCGGCCTCCGCCATGACGCCGTAGGGTTCACTTCACTAGGAAACCCCGGGCAGTGACGTAACGACCGTGCTGCTCACCATCCAGCGGCAGCACATCTGGCAACAAGTCTCCGAAATGTTACCTTCAACACACACGACATGTGGAACTCTCGACGAAACCTGGTGGAGTTTATCATCTCCTCACCCGACAGCTTCATCAGGTTTCGCTCAGGCTGCCGATGACCACCACTCAGAAGAGGATCATCATCATCATCATCATCGCTCCATTTCCCAACTTACTCAGATTCAGAAAACCTGATTCTCAGCATGGCGTAAAAGCACAGCGATTTCACGAGACAACGCAGAAAAATAGAACGATAAAAAAGACAGTGATTACAGGAATTACATATTGACACATTATTCAAGGTTCAAGGTGTTTTTATTGTCATTTCTCCACAAGTGAGACACATACACAGTCATGAAATTGCATTTCTCAAGGGCCCGTGGTGCTGCAGTAAGTGTCAGTATACAGACAGTAGTGTTAGTGGTAATCTAAAGTATAAAAAACAGTATAAAAATAGAATCAAAAATGAAATAAAAAAAAGTATAACACCACAGGGTATTATATATACCACAAGAAATAAAACATAAGAATAGTATAACTATTACACCATAGGGTATTAAATATACTCATATTAAAGGGAAGAAAATACCCAATAAGGCACATGGAACATAAAACATACAGGTTTTTTTCCCCAAGGCTTGCAGTGCAAAAAAGCATGTAAACATGTAGGGGTGCAAAACATGTTAAAATGACGTAGTTGTAATAGTAATAGTGTCCAGTGTGCCAGTGCAGGCAACTCCAATAGTCCTGTTCGTGACAGTGTGGGGTGGGGGGATAGTAATGCAGAGATAGTAACGTTAATAAATACATGAAAAAATAAAAAGAGATTAGAAAAAATAGATTCAAATAAAAAGTGAATTATTATTCTAACATTTTGATGGGCTGTGTAAAGTTTAAGGCTTGGTTTCAGGGTTAGGGTTAGGGTTAGGTTAAGCATATAGACTGATAGGGTTAGGGTTAGGTTAAGCATATAGACTGATAGGGTTAGGGTTAGGGTTAGGTTAAGCATATAGACTGATAGGGTTAGGGTTAGGTTAAGCATATAGACTGATAGGGTTAGGGTTAGGTTAAGCATGTAGACTGATAGGGTTAGGGTTAGGGTTAGGTTAAGCATGTAGACTGATAGGGTTAGGGTTAGGTTAAACATATAGACTGATAGGGTTAGGGTTAGGGTTAGGTTAAGCATGTAGACTGATAGGGTTAGAGTTAGGGTTAGGTTAAGCATTGATAGGGTTAGGGTTAGGGTTAGGGTTAGGTTAAGCATATAGACTGATAGGGTTAGGGTTAGGGTTAGGTTAACCATATAGACTGATAGGGTTAGGGTTAGGGTTAGGTTAAGCATATAGACTGATAGGGTTAGGGTTAGGGTTAGGGTTAGGTTAAGCATTGATAGGGTTAGGGTTAGGGTTAGGTTAAGCATATAGACTGATAGGGTTAGGGTTAGGGTTAGGTTAAGCATATAGACTGTGTTGTCATGCAGTTGCTCGACCTGCAGTGAAGCGAAATCGCGTCACCAGTTCTAAGAAAATGATCACACCGCCATCTGCTGGCCATATGTGCTTATTACAGGAACAACCGGCATAAATAATCCTTTCAAATCGGATTTTTGTTTCTAATTGTTAGATCATATATTAAGTACGTATGTTTAATCGGTGTGACCATACATCGTTATTATCAAAGCTGCAGAAGCACAAATCAAAATCTGTCTGTCCGGGGATTTTCTCCAGCGAGCATCATATGTCCAGTGATCTGGTTTTCTAGGACTGTGCACCAATAGGAAGAGATCAGCAGGAGCGGAAGCCCTCTCATAAACAGATGTCAGCAGCGACCAGAGAACGGCAACGCAGCGATGGGCTGACGGAGGGACGGCAGCGCTCCGCAGGGTGAGTGTTGCACCGCCTCCTCGAATCAACCTCTCACGCGGAGCACAACATTCAGCTGTAGGACGACAGAGCCCCCCCCACCTCACCCTCACCTGCTGAACAGGAACAGGCATCTGTGGTAGACTTCAGTTCAAAAACACGGCAGCCTCCGTTGCTCCTGATGCAAACACAAAGCAGGTAAAACTATTGAGGGATGATTTTAAAGTTCAGTTTCCCCAGAGAATGTGCTGTGGTATAGTTTGCAACATAGGCTCAGGAATTTCATATATTCTTCACCGTCTGAGGATGCAAACGCTCCAACGTCATGTCAGCCTTAAAGCGACATGGCCTGCCAGGTTTGAACTGTATATGCTGCACTGGCCACCGAGGGCCAGAGGGGGCGCCTCATGGTGAAAACCATGGACAAGCTCGACCTGCTGCCCTCTGCTGGACATTCTGCAACATTGCGCCGTTGAAGCCAGACTCTAGAAGGACGATGCCTTTACTGTGGAGACCCCGCGTCACAGACCTGAGTTCAGTTTGTATATACATACATGGAGTTGGTGTTGTCACAGGTCATGTGCGCAGCGCTGTATGTATACCATGATATTTGGGTGCGTTTGTGCCAGACAAGCGCTCCACTGATGTGACAATGTCCGACATGCTGCAGCACAGGTGGCAGATGTCCACACCTGGTCCTTTGGCGTGGCACCACTGCTGACTCAGCATCCCTGGCCTCCTGGTGCCTGGGACATTAGTTATTCTTTTATTTACTGATTATTCAAAGTAGTCAATGCAACACGTCAACTGTATTTGTCACTGTAAATACTGTACATGATATTTAAAAAGATGTATTTTAATGTTTGGAGATTAATTAAGGTTCATCTGAGTTGTGATTAAAAAAAATACAACAAAATTGTATTTTACATTGTATGGTCCTGTGCCTTTTCGTCACGAGGGGGCGCTGTGGTGACGCAACTACGGGACATCTGATCCTGCAGCAGACAAGCTTTTATATGTCTTGATATAAATGTAACTGGATGAAGTTCTAAATGAGGCACGATTAGTCATCGCCACATTTTCTCACATGGACTGAGCAGGTTCTCTGATTGACTGTGACTGATGTATTCATGAGGTAGAGCCGTAATCACAGAGCAGAGTTATAGGTAAACCTTCCAAGGAATTTTAGTTCCTTCCTGTTCACACAGGTGCAGGCGGTCCGGGGGACAGAACGGTCCAGCCGGGGACTGAGCAGACTTTTCAATGTAAAAATAGAAGCTTTTAAAATGGGCCACTTTCTACCAGAGGAAGTGAAGAAACTTCACTTCCCTCACAGGGTGCGAGCTCAGGCGTTTCCCATAGTTCAATGAGGTGATAGAAGAGCGAGCACAAAGTGACACACACCGCCAGTCATGTGGTGACATTTTCCTTCCCTCGCTGCATCACGTCCAAACAAAGCCGAGGCCCCTTGAAGCTGAGGGGCTGCACAGCTCTCACTGGGGTTTCTCCATCCACACAAAATATCAGGACAGTGCTACTGCACTGGCACTGCACTGGCACTGCACTGGTACTGCACTGGTACTGCACTGGTACTGCACTGGTACTGCACTGGCACTGCACTGGTACTGCACTGGCACTGCACTGGTACTGCACTGGTACTGCACTGGCACTGCACTGGTACTGCACTGGTACTGCAGTGTCCTCAGTCTGGAGGCAGAGAAGCTGAACCGGCCACAAAGTGAAACACACCAGTGTGAACTTCCTGTGTGGTAAATATGCTCTGCTAGTGACACATGACCGACACGCATGCACACACACACACGTCCACATACATGTGCACACGCACACAAAGAACTGACACTAGTTTTACATATATACTTTCATCAGGGGGGCTCCAGCCGCTGAATTCATCCTTATGTATGATAGGAAACAACTTTATTTCATTTAGGAAAGAAATGCAACATATCACGTGACCTAAATCAACGCGTGTCCGTTCATAGTTTAAAGACCAAGTACATTGCTAACCTATGGTTTAATAATCTAAGGCAAATATGACACTTTACCTCACTGTGAAATCCAAGTGCTAATTACATTATAAAAGCATGAGTAATGTCCAAGTGGACTATCCATCACACTGTTCTTATTCAAATGATTGATTTGTGTCATCAGCTGTTTCTTGAAAACACATTGCATTCTGTTCTAGATATAAACGCACGTGGCGTGGGCTGTGAACTCACGCAGCATCACTGGTTCGCGCTAACATCATTTAAATGATTGAATGCTCATTTCTGGAGACAATAACAACAAACTTACTTTAGAATCATTTGCAGCTACAATGCTGAGATTCTTAAAAGCTGATATGTTATTCTAAAAGTGACGTTCACCTCTCAGCCGTGTTTGGCCCAAGACACTCAAGGAAGTGATCTTCAGGCTGATGCCTTATTTGTTTATGGCATTACAGTTGTCACATCATTTCCTGTGTGCAACACATGAGTTGGTCAGTGTTCAGATAAAAAAAAAAAAAAAGGGAAGTTGGAGCTGAAGAAGTTGCCAAAATCAGGAAGCTTCAGTTCTCCAGCAGCGAGGGAACGACCAGAGAAGCTGCCAGTAAACGCAGAGAGCATCCAGCGCCTCGTGTTCACGTCTGCATTTCTGGTTTGCCAGGAGCGGCGAGCGTGAGATGACCCGTGCACACCAACCAGTTCTCTAGAGGAGGAACGAACGCTGCCTCTTCCTCAGCGCCGACGCGGTAAGATCCTAGTTTACTTCCCTTCAGGAAATTAAGAAACAAGAAATATGGATTCGTTTTGCTGAAGACGGGACGCACAGTATTCAGGCTGCTCATGTTCAGCATTGACATCTTCAACGAGTCTCCACGGACACAGCTATGTTATATTTGAGATAAAATAAAGTAAAATACTGCTGTTGTGGTGAAAGTACTAGAGTTTAATTGTGTGGCCTCACTTTGCTCTCACAGCTCAGCTCAGAGACGCTCGAGTGTCGTGTTCTAGGAACATTCAGGAGTGATTTGTGAGCCCTGGCGACTTGTTTGATCTCAACAAAGAATCAATGTGTTGCATACTGGAGTGAACGTGTTAAACAGTCTCAGTTCAACTCTTTATTAGTTTGCATTGTGTCAATATAAAAAGCCTCCTTATTGTTTGGCTCTAAGAGCAGTTTATTTTAGCTTCTATGCTCTCTCATGCTACATAGAATTAGACGTTCCAGATTGAGAGACGTTGCTGAACGTGACGGGCGTCAGTGTCTGAAGGCTCTGGTCTCGACCGACTCGTGGTCTTTGTGTGCAGGCGTTAGCGCTTCGAGGCCGTCACCTTCCAGGAGCCCAAATGGCCGACATCGTGCACTCGCTGCCGTTCTTCTTTGGCAACATCACCAGGGAGGACGCGGAGAGCTACCTGAAACACGCCGGCAACGGCAACGGCTCCTTCCTGCTCCGGCAAAGCCGCAACTATCTCGGGGGCTTCGCGCTGTCGGTGCTGAACTCAGGCCGCTGCTACCATTACACCATCGAGAGAGAGCCCAACGAAACGTACGCCATCGCTGGTGGGAGGAGCTACCCGAGCCCCATGGACGTGATTGACTACCACTCGCAGGAGACGGGCGGCCTGGTGTGTCTCCTCAAGAAGCCCTGCAACAGGCCCACCAACATGCAGCCCAAGGTGGGGCCGTTTGAGGACATGAAGGAGAGGCTGATCCGGGACTACGTCAGGCAGACCTGGAACCTGGAGGTGAGTGACATCGCTCGTCCTCACGGTGTGTGTGCGATGACGTGTTGAGCTCTACCCCACGCTGGCGCGTTCAGGGGACGGCTCTGGAGCAGGCCATCATCAGCCAGAGGCCTCAGCTGGAGAAGCTCATCGCCACCACGGCCCATGAAAGAATGCCCTGGTTCCACGGAGCCATCACCCGAGAGGACTGCGAGCCCAGGCTGCAGAACGGCCCGCGCACCAACGGGAAGTTCCTGTAAGTTTTTCATAAAGCCCTTTGCAGCCTTAACTACGGAAGCCCCGGGGTTTCTCGCCGTAACGGGCTAATTAACGGGAGCTATGACGAGCCCAGTTAGTGTCGGTCAGCTCACTAGTGGCGTCCAGGGTCTTAAGCCATGACATGAAGAAAACGTTACTGTTGGACAAACGTTTGTCCAGAGCTGTCAGATGTGTCGTGAGACGTTCCTCCCTCAGGGTGGAAACCCCCAGGGAAGTGTGAGATGACCCCACACGTCTCATTTAGGAACCGGTTGGTTCAGTCAATGGAAGCAGCTGTACAGTGTTCGATGGAGTTGTGTGCTCTCAGAAGGCACACACACACACACACACACACACACACACACACACACAGACTCTGTGGTTTCCGGTAGTTTGCTTCCTGAAGTGGCCAAGTGAGAGAAGCAGAGCGAGGCCTGTGCTGTCCCTTCTCTGAAGAAGAAAGCATGAAGTCAATATGAAGATGAGCAAACCATGGAGACAACGCTGGGTTTTAAACAGCTGATGCTGCCTCATTGCACAACAGAAGCGTGTCCTCTGTTCTCTGACCCCCCCACCATGGGGCTGCGTGTTGTCCGTCCATCTCTTCTCGTGTTCTTGTGTGTGGCCAGGATTCGACAGAGAGATGCCAAAGGGTCGTACGCTCTGTGTTTGCTCCATGAAGGTCAGGTCATGCATTACCGCATCGACCGGGACGGGTCTGGAAAGCTGTCCATCCCAGACGGCAAGACGTTCGACACCCTGTGGCAGGTAACTGCACACGCCTCGTCCCCTTAACCTCTGACCTGCTGCGTCAGGGTGAGGGTTACTCTCTGAAACACGTGTGATCCGTGTGTGACCTGTGAACGTCTGTCTGCGCCACAGCTGGTGGAGCACTACTCCTACAAACCCGACGGCCTCCTGCGCGTGCTAACAGAGGCCTGCCCTCGCCCGGACGGAGACGCTGGTGAGAGCTGCTGCAGCGTGACCGTCTGTCTGCTGTGCATCCATCTGCACGGCTAATGTGTGTGTGTGTGACAGGGCGGCCACTGCTCCCACGGGACCATCCCGGACTGTCTTCTGCCATTGTAAGTTCTGAGTCTGTCTCTGAAACCTTTATGTTTCGTGAAGAGTGTTGTTGTTGTTGTTGTGTTGTGCGACTGTAGTGACCTCAACACACTGACAGCCTCTCTGACGTCTTGGTTTCTAGCAAAATGCAGCAGGTGGAATTCTCACCATGATGTTGAACAGTGTTCCCATACCTGGCCGGAAGAAGGTGCCCCCCCCCTTTGCTTCTTATGATCTCAGCCTAGACTTTCCCTCAAGCTGTTGGTTCCTTTGCTGCCCCCCCCCTCAGATCATTGCTGCCTGTTCTCACTCAACTGTTTCAGTTTTGCTTGGTGAGCCTGACTTGGTACGACCCTCTATCTCCACCCAGAGGCCACTCAGTGCCATTACAGCCTGCAGGCCCCGCCTCCTCCAGCTTTCACGATCGCACCAACACCAAACACGTCTGTCCGGCGCCATACGTCTTTTGGGCCTATGGCTGATGCGTATCACGTGCACCAGAGCAGCCCTATGATGGGGCCCTAGAAAGACTAAGGTCACCACTGACGCCGTGTTTGGCGTGGACCCTAGCACGGAGCTGTGATCAGTGAACCTGAAGCTGAGCTTTATGCATCACACACCCTCCCAGCATCTCCAGCTTCTCCAGCTCAGTGTCTCTGAGACACTGGGAGGTTCAAAGCAGGGGGGTGGGACCAGTGGCTGTCAGTCAAAGAGTGGTCAGCTTGGGCCACACCCCTGCTTTGGATGCATGTAAATAACCCCAAGCCTGTTCTCTTCCTCTAACCCCCCCCCCCCATGGATGATGGTATCATTGGCCATTTAATGGCAGCCATGTGTTACAGTGAGACTGAGGACACACACACACACACACACACACACACACACACACCTCAGTCGATCACTGTAATACTGGCTCCATATGAAGGACAAAGTGTCTTCTAACTGTCCCTATGGCTGATCACAGAGACAGGGGTCTCAGTCCCACCCTGCGGGCAATCACAACACCTACGGCACCGGGGTTCCCTCCAGTCAAGCCCTCAGCAAAGGTGAGCCCCTCAAATCCATCCTCTCAGCCCAGCTCACTGGACGCTCACAGTCATTTTCCAAACCACAGCTATAGCTTCATGATTGTAGAACCACCCGATCTAGAGCAACGTTCCAGCCAAGGGCTTGACAACGACCCTAGATCAAGCATTGAAATGACAAGACAAAGGGCCGTTAGCGTCTCTGGTGGTTTGTCCCTCAGAGGCCATGCCCATGGACACAGAGGTGTATGAGAGTCCGTACGCAGACCCAGACGAGCTCCGCAGCACCACCGTGGACCGCAAGCACCTCTTCCTGGAGGACGGAGAGCTGGGCTCTGGGAACTTTGGCACAGTCATGAGGGGCATCTACAAGATGAGGAAGTATGTGGTTTGACGTGAGGAAGAACAGGCCACTAACGTGCTGCCGTAACCTTCCGATCGCTACAACGCACGCTGTCAGCACCAGCTGTTTGTTTATCCGTTCCTGTGTGCTGCGTTTACTGACCCGTGCTCCTGATGTGCTCTAGGACAGAAAAGCCTGTTGCAGTAAAGATTCTGAAGAACGATGAGGACAACCCGTCGGTGAGAGAGGAAATGCTGCGAGAAGCCAACGTCATGCAGCAGCTCGACAACCCTTACATCGTCCGGATGATTGGCATCTGTGAGGCAGAGAACCTCATGCTGGTCATGGAGCTGGCTGATCTGGGACCTCTACACAAGTTCCTGCAGAAAAATAAGTAACTGACGATTCTCATTTCAACTCTCTGCTTCTGCGAGCTTTCTGTTCTCAAAGCAACATGTGACCCTCTCCAGGCAGACTTCCATGAGGAACATCACAGAGCTGGTCCACCAGGTGTCCATGGGCATGAAGTACCTGGAGGAGCATAACTTCGTCCACAGGGACCTGGCTGCCAGGAACGTGCTGCTGGTCACGCAGCACTACGCCAAGATCAGCGACTTTGGCCTCTCCAAAGCCGTGGCAGAGGACCAGAACTACTACAGGGTGACGCCTCCACGCCGTCTGTGCCCGTGGTCACAGTCAAATCAAAGCTCAGTCAGAACAAACTCAGACCCACTGACGGTTTGTATGTGTCTCCTCTGACAGGCCAAGGGCCATGGGAAGTGGCCAGTGAAATGGTACGCTCCGGAGTGCATCAACTACTTCAAGTTCTCATCCAAAAGTGACGTGTGGAGCTTTGGTGTGCTCATGTGGGAGGCCTATTCCTACGGCCAGAAACCATACAAGGTGTGGCTCCCCCACCCACCCACCCACCCACTCACTTACTCACCCACCCACTCACCCACCCACTCACTCACCCACCCACCCACCCACCGGGCCGTGGGGGGCCTCATCTGAACGTGTTGCTGTCCACAGGGCATGAAAGGGAATGAGGTGATGCAGATGATTGAAAGTGGAAGACGTATGGACGCCCCGGGGAACTGTCCACCAGAAATGTTCACCCTCATGACGACCTGCTGGACATACAAGTAAGAGCCGAGCCGTCTCTACTCATGTGTGATGTCAGGCTGCATCAGAATCACCACGTCCTGTGTTTCAGGGCAGAGGAACGACCTGGATTCACCGTGGTTGAGCTGAGACTACGAGAGTATTACTACGACATCGCTCAGTGACGGATGTTAGGAGACTATGCAAAATGTTGGCTGATAGAAAAAAAACGAATACACCTTTATCTGTCAATCCATGTCACAGTAAACAAACGAATGCAGACTCCCACTGTAAATGCATCGTACGTATTAAACCTTTACCCTTTCACTGTCATCAGAGAGAAACCTGAAATCCTTCAATTAAAGTTGACTGTTGGAGAGCAATGCAGAGGCCGTTTTTATCACTGGGCTCCACAGAACACGTACTACTCCAGATCAGAAAAAAAGGAATCAAAATGTACTTCTGTAGCCCACATTGTTTTTGACGCACGGCCTCACAGGGTCAAGAGCATGAGGGCAACGTCCTCTGTCCTCTGTCCTCAGCAAGGCTCAGGAACACCACCACGTAGAGAGCCACAGGTGAGGGGTCCACTCCCAGGACGGACACACAATGTGCACATCAAATCACATGGAATCATTCAGAGCACATCCAGAACCCGACCGGTCAGGACGTCAGTGTCCATCCTGCATCGCTGGAAAAACAATGGTGTCAAATCAGGTCTTTTAACCATCGAACGAAATATTTCGTGTTATAATTGTTATTAATAATAAAAACGTGAGTTGTGGCCTTTTCTGTTTGAACACCACCACGTAGAGAGCCACAGGTGAGGGGTCCGCTCCCAGGACGGACACACAATGTGCACATCAAATCACACGGAATCATTCAGAGCACATCCAGAACCCGACCGGTCAGGACGTCAGTGTCCATCCTGCATCGCTGGAAAAACAATGGTGTCAAATCAGGTCTTTTAACCATCGAACGAAATATTTCGTGTTATAATTGTTATTAATAATAAAAACGTGAGTTGTGGCCTTTTCTGTTTGGACAGAGTCACACTGTGGAACCCTAACCCTAACCCTAGGTTAGGTCTCGTGGACGTAGCTTTCAGGGTGAAAACGTTTGAATTGGATTGTTTGTGGCTGTTCGTCAGTGTGCGTCAGCTGTGCCACCAGCAGGTGGCAGCAGAGTCCACGTCATGACGTCATGAGCAGGTGAGCAGGGCTGCTGTCCGCCAGCAACAACTCAGCTCACATTTTCTTTTTGACTTTTGCACGTGATGTCACAGTTGAAGGTCAGTGAGCACACCAACAGGTCCATGGTTTATATAAAGCCTCAAAAGCAAATTGGACCCAGGTTGTGCCTCCACCTTTAAATACCTACGTACCTTCATAGAATCACAGACTCACTGTGACGGTCTGTGGACACTTAAAACGTGCGTTTGTCTTCATTCAATTCATGAATCGAATGAACGTCTTGTGGCATTTGCATCCACCAATAACAAAGACATTACACGAGGAGAAGCACGTGTTGATGGACGTGAGTCAGTGATGGCTCGGTTCTGACCAGCCGGCCTCAGATCACGAGAAGCTTCACAAGGCCTCCGTGTCTTTTCAAAATGATTGTGAAGTTGACGGGGGCAGAAGTAGCGAATGAGAGACGAGAATAAAATAAAACCACGCGTCTAAGACACGCGGTCACATCTGAGACCTGAACCATTGAGAGACGGCCCCTGGACATGGCCGAGGAGGACGGGCCCTGTGATTCAGACTAGGCTGACCTATGGTTCCAGAGGACGTTGGTGATAAAAGACAAACCAAGATCTAAACTATAAACGGCTGCGGAGGACGCTACGACAGTTGCACCTTCAACGGCTCGGGCGCAGACCTGCAGTGTTGGGGAACCGATGTTCTTTACGCAACCTTGGCTTGTGGTGGGATTACCCCCCGCTTGGTGCTGGACATCTGCCGGAAAGAGGCCAGCCACAGTGGGGATGTGCAGCAGAGCGAAGCCACAGGGCAGGTCTGCATGCAACCGCTGGCCAGGGC
Source organism: Pseudorhombus dupliciocellatus (assembly GCA_016785235.1). NCBI lineage: Eukaryota > Metazoa > Chordata > Actinopteri > Pleuronectiformes > Paralichthyidae > Pseudorhombus > Pseudorhombus dupliciocellatus. Next base: position 370,215 of record JAFBJW010000063.1, read on the forward strand.
CTCAAAAGTCTGTTAACGTGCTCGCACTGCATCTGCACGACACGCCGACTCTGAAACTGACAGGAACCTGATCCGATATCCTACGACTAGAACGCTGCTTTCATGCATTTCACATACGTTAAATGCACATCTGACGTCATGACATATGTTTCCTGAGAAGGGTTTTCAATAGTTTAAGATTACAGGACACATTGATGGAGAACACACAGACATGTCAATGAGGTCAATGAAACGTGTTGAAACAGCAGATAAACGCCACAGAGAAATACTGTGAGCAGCCACAATGGAGTCCTCATCCTTGTTCCATGATATTAGGATTCATCAGTCAATGAGGTGACAGATAACCAAAGTCTTGCTTATTGCAACGCGCGTCAAAGACCTCTCGCATCTTGACAAGAACAAGAAAAAACCCACAACCTTTCTCCTGCGCTAGCTTCCTCATTCATTCATTTACCTTCCAAACCTTATTTTGAGGGTGGAGGGCAGGGGCAGCTCACTGAGCAAATACAATTGAACTGATTTCAAGAATGAGCCAATGGAATTTATTGTGTGGTACAGCATTAAAGAGCACGATCCACTTTTACAGAAACCGTTTCTTTCAAGTTCAAGTTGGTCCATCTTTCTACTAAAGAAGTGTCCTACCCACTGATATCCCCCCCCCCCCGGAGGCCTGGGGAGTCCGTCTAGATTAGATAGATTCATCTGTTTGAATGTCTGCGCAATTACAGAATCACAATGACCTCATTGCTCGTATGGTTCTGACCACGCCCCCTCTCACGACAGGTTAATGAGCGAAGCTTTGATGGTGGGAAAGGATTCTGTGGGACGCAGACGGGTCACAGTGTCTCGTCTGTCAGAAAGATGGATCCAATGGAGGATTTAATAAAACGAGATGATTTGAATGCAATACACTTTGTGATGCATCAGTCTTTCAGCAGTCACAGGGTTTTAATGGCTCTTGGGTTAGTTCCCTCCCACTCCCAGCAGCAACAGCCGTGTGATACATGTTTTAGATCGCACAAGGTGTGAGTATTGTAAGTTGCTAAGTGAATTCACTTGGTTTCTCCGTGTGTTAATAGTGGCCTCACCCAACTGGGGGGTGGGGGGGCAGGATAGCGTCCTGCGGTCAGACGTCCCCTGGATGTCGTACGGTTGCACCCATAGATATGTTGGGAGCAGCGGGACGCGAGGAGAGCAGGAGGCGGAACTCCGGGACGGTTTCTGCGAGTGCCTCACTCGCCCTTGAACTGAGGACGCCGCTTCTCCTTGAACGCAGCCAAACCCTCCAGTCGATCTTTGGTTGGAATCACCTGAAATCACAACATGTCAGTGGGAAGGAGAAGCAACTCTTCACTTTACAATAATATCAAATGACACGTTCCAGGGTTGTGTGTTGCACGTGTCTCTTGGTCAAGTAACACTTGGAGACAAGCAGGGACCGAGGTGCACGTGGACAGAGACACAACTGACGTATGCTAAAACCTGAATGGGCATTTCTTTCAAGCTTCGATTTAAAATACTGACTCGAAAGTGACCAGGAACAAAGAAACCAGCTCACCTGGGCGTAGCACGCCTCCTCTATGGCCAGGCCTGTAGATAAGTCCACCTGAAAGACAATTGTGCAGTTCTATTGAAAACTCAAGACTTTCTCTGAATCCAGAGTTTATGTTTCGTCACCTCTAAGGTGGAGTATCTGGGAAACAGAGGATGTGTGCAGTCAGTCAACGCTGGTGCACGGGTCCAAGCTCCTACATGACGTCATTTGGTTGTTCAAATAGAGACTGGGATTTTATTACTCTATTATTATTATTATTATTACTCTTTGAATTAGACAAATTCAAATTTCATCCGATTGAATTTAAATGTGATTCAATCTGATGATGTAGAGAGAGGATAAAGTAGTCCAGTGATCACCACAGACCTGCTGTTGACTCATGGGACAAGACTTACCTCCATCCCTTGGTTGATGGCCAGTTTTGCCATCCTGACTGCAATCGGGCCCTGAGGGAGTCAAGACAGAGGACATTCACAGCTAGTTCTCCTCTGCGTTCTTCTCCCACTGGACAGGTTTGAGTGGGGGAGGGGTCACCTGAGGGTTGATCTCTCGGGCCAGCTCCAGAGCCTGCAGGTACGCAGCATCGCCGCTCTTATTCTGCTCCACTGATTGACTGACCAGACCCAGACGACAGGCCTCGGTTCCGTCCACCACCCGGGCCGCGAAGATGAGCTCCTTCGCAAGAGAGACGCCGATCGCCCTGGGGAGACGCTGCGTCCCACCTGCAGAGAAGATGATCACACAGGCGTCGTGTGTGTGTGTGTGTGTCTGACAGAGAAACAGCAGCAGGCAGGAGGCTGTGAACATAAACATTAGAATAAAACATGTCCTCACCTGCTCCTGGAATAATGGCAAGCTTCGTTTCAACTAGTCCCATTTTGGCAGCATTGGCTGGAAGGAGCAAGAAGAAGTCATTAGCACCATTTATGCACAAACTCAACTGGAGTGTATATAGACACAGAGTTCCCATTGAATCCAACATGACTATGGCTCATATCTTGAATCAAATCCGTACATGAAATTCGGATGTCACAAGCGAGGGCCATTTCCAGGCCTCCTCCTAAGGCGGCTCCGTCAATTGCAGCAATCGTTGGCACTGGCAGGTTGCCTGTGATAGAGAGACAGCACGTTTACACCTGCCTGTGGGGGCGGGGCTATGGTCTGGGTCCAGCAGCAGCTCGGGCCCAAAGAACGAGGTCAGCTGACTGCCTGGATGGACTGAATGAGCATCTTTTCTTCCCTGATGGCACAGCCTTATTCTAAGACGACAACGCCAGGATTCATGGGCTCAAACTGTGAAAGAGCGGTTGAGGAAGCACGAGACATCATCATCTACACACAGGGGCTGGCCCTCAGAGTCCAGACCCTAGCCCACTGAGAGTCTCTGGGACGTGCTGGCCAAGGAACAACAGAACAACAGGTGACATATCCCCAAATTAAAAATATAAATATCTGTAGAATCCTCACAAACAGTCCCAGCCATCGTTTCTTACCCAGCTCTGTGATGAGCGCTCTGGCTTTGGACACAAATGGCCCCACTTCACTCTGATGCATTTTGGCTCTCTCCTTCAGATCTGCACCTGCACACACACACACACACACAGCATCATCATTAGCTGAGGTTTCCTCTAACACAGAGTGCAGGGATCAGCTGAAACTTTCAGATCTCTACCAGATGCAACCTTGCTCATAAATGGCTCAGTTAAAACACACACACACACACACACACACACGTGAGTTTACCTGCACAGAAGATCCCAGGCACCAAACTACAGATAATGACACTGCGCACTTTGTTATTCTTCTTGATATCCTCCACAGCGTCAAACATCTGAAAGGCAGAACATGTACAACTGCACATCAGTGTGATGAAAATAAATAGCAGGACAGAATTAACAGGAATTAATGGGAACCTAAACTCAGAGATCAGGAAAGGAAATGTATGTCACTGACTCAGGGCTGCTTCTCATGCCAGTAATACTGCACAGTAATACTTACCATTTTTACCAGATTTTTGCTGATGGCATTTTTGGCTTTTGGTCGATTTATTCCCACGACAACAATACCTGAAAGACAACATGGAGCTCTTTAATGACAGCCAGACATCCCGCAACACGTCACAGCTACAGGACACGTGGTCCCGTCCTCCAACACGTCCATGCGTTTTAGTCTGAGGGGGGAATGTGCGGAGGGAAACCTCCAGAGGACGTCAGGAGCCAGTTTGTCAGCGTGAGAACACAGAGTGATGACATGGAACAAAGGTCCCTGCATCAGGGAAAGATCACAAACTGTCTCTCAAAACCCATCCGAGTGTCTCGCCTCCATGTCCTACTTTTATCTCTTTTAATGCATTTTATGGTTCTTTGTTATTATTATGTATTGTATTGTCTATGTTGTGTTGTGTTGTAGTTGTGTTGTAGTTGTGTTGTGTTGTGTTGTGTTGTATTTGTGTTGTAGTTGTGTTGTGTTGTGTTGTGTTGTATTTGTGTTGTAGTTGTGTTGTGTTGTATTTGTGTTGTAGTTGTGTTGTGTTGTAGTTGTGTTGTAGTTGTGTTGTAGTTGTGTTGTGTTGTGTTGTGTTGTAGTTGTGTTGTGTTGTGTTGTGTTGTAGTTGTGTTGTGTTGTGTTGTGTTGTAGTTGTGTTGTGTTGTAGTTGTTTTGTAGTTGTGTTGTGTTGTATTTGTGTTGTGTTGTGTTGTGTTGTATTTGTGTTGTGTTGTGTTGTGTTGTAGTTTTGTTGTATTTGTGTTGTAGTTGTGTTGTGTTGTGTTGTATTTGTGTTGTAGTTGTGTTGTATTTATGTTGTAGTTGTGTTGTGTTGTATTTGTGTTGTGTTGTAGTTGTGTTGTGTTGTGTTGTATTTGTGTTGTAGTTGTGTTGTGTTGTAGTTGTTTTGTAGTTGTGTTGTAGTAGTTGTGTTGTATTTGTGTTGTGTTGTTTTGTAGTTGTGTTGTGTTGTGTTGTGTTGTGTTGTAGTTGTGTTGTGTTGTGTTGTATTTGTGTTGTGTTGTGTTGTGTTGTAGTTTTGTTGTATTTGTGTTGTAGTTGTGTTGTGTTGTGTTGTATTTGTGTTGTAGTTGTGTTGTATTTATGTTGTAGTTGTGTTGTGTTGTATTTGTGTTGTGTTGTAGTTGTGTTGTAGTTGTGTTGTGTTGTGTTGTATTTGTGTTGTAGTTGTGTTGTGTTGTAGTTGTTTTGTAGTTGTGTTGTAGTAGTTGTGTTGTAGTTGTGTTGTAGTTGTGTTGTGTTGTGTTGTTTTGTAGTTGTGTTGTGTTGTGTTGTATTTGTGTTGTAGTTGTGTTGTATTTATGTTGTAGTTGTGTTGTGTTGTATTTGTGTTGTGTTGTAGTTGTGTTGTGTTGTATTTGTGTTGTGTTGTGTTGTGTTGTGTTGTGTTGTGTTGTGTTGTTTTGTAGTTGTGTTGTGTTGTGTTGTAGTTGTGTTGTGTTGTGTTGTAGTTGTGTTGTAGTTGTGTTGTTTCTGTAGTTGCAAACAAAGTGAAGCAGGTGGCTTGTTTTGCATGGCCGCCACCTACTTCCGTTTTTATTGACTTGAGATTCGTCTGATACCGTAGTGACGTCAGCGCGTACAGCCTGTGGTGGTGGGCGGGGCCCCGGCAGGCGTCCGTCAGGATGTCGGACTATGTCTTCGGAGAGGTGGACGGAAGCACCGCCGGAGCCCCGGTCCCTCTTCCCACTGACTCCGTGACGGGGCCGGACTTACCGTCGTCCTCGCCGTCCAGGTACCGGACGCGCAGGTCGTCCTTGGGGTCGGAGCTGTAGCGTCGCGCCGCCGCCGCCGCCGCCGCCGGAGCGCGGAGCCGCAGGGCGCGCGGCTCGGCCCCGGCGAACACCGCCTGCCTCGTGCAGGAGAGGGCCGCCGCGAGGCTGCACGCGCCGCCGCGGAAGGTCTGCATCAGGGCCGCCATGTTGACGAGCTGCTTGACTTTCAACTGTGAACCCGGTCACGTGACGTGGCCACGTGATGACGAGAAGGGAATTCACGAATGACGCCGTCCCTCGCTGAGCGACCTGCTAGCATAACCTGTTAGCATAACATGCGATGGCCCTCTCACCGATATGACCTTTGATGCGTGGACACGCCCCTTCAGTATTCCACTGTTGTGTTTGGGAAACGCGTCACACACGTCATGCTGCTCCCCTGGGGATGAGGTCACTTTACACGTGACGAGGCCTGGGCCGGACTGGCCACGCCCACCGGGGGGTGACGGACTCGCCCATCTCGCCCTGGTCCCGAGCCCCGCCCCTCGCCCAGTGACGGACAGGTGGTTGAAGACGCTTTGTGTCCAGGGTTCAGTGATCAATAAAGGTTTATTGAAGCTACACAACACTGATTCAGTGACAAGACATTTATTGTAAACAAAAGAATCACTGTTACAATATTTTGATGAAAGTGGTCATCGTCATCATCAAAGAGATATTCCAAAGTGTGACACACACACACACATCAGTCATTTGAGCTGAGCCCCCCGACACACAGCGGGGGGGGGGGGCGACGCTGCAAACTAATCATTCAGTGACGCTAACGCTACGCTAGCAGAAACCGTGGAAACATTTTTTTTTGGAAAATGAGTAATTCAACAAAAATGTGGCAGAAATGTCAGAGCTTTGTAAAGTCCAGTCACACACACGCAGCCAGTTTCACCAGCAGTCTGGAGACTTGTCAATAAGCTGTGAAGCTGGGACAGTAGCAGAGGACTTAACTTGATTCAACAATCTGTCTCTTACAGTTTGTGGACTTGCCTCTCACACACACACACACACACGTTCTCATCACAGGAGAATTTGAGAGATAAAAAATATAAACATGAAGAAATAAGCACACGAGTACTTAATGAACGATACTGCAGAGTGCAGAGCAAGATGACCTCCCCGAGGAAGGTGTGTGTGTTCAGAGTGGCCCACCCCGTCAGTCTGAGCCAGCACAGGTCCAAGCAATGAAATCTACAGAACACTTTCCAGGAAGTGTGGAATTATTCTGAGTGACATTACTCCACAGGTTTGTGGATTTAAGTTGAAAAGCGGCTGAATGGATGGAGCCTGTCGAGGCAGGCTGACACACACACACACACACACACACACACACACACACACGTGTTCCAGTGACGTCTGTGATGAATTTACAGTTCTAACTGCTGAGGACCAGGCTGACACCCATTTATATCTCATTTGTTGTTTCAGGCCCCTCCCACTCACTGATGCTCTCTCAGTTAAATCAGTCCCGTCATCCATGGGGCCGTCTGCTCATTAGTCTGGAAAGTGACCCTCAGTCGTTTCAAAGGCACAATGACACCAACTTCACTGCTCCAATGATTATCAATGGGATTCCATCCCAGAGGCCGTTGCTCCCACGACCACCGTGGTGGCGTCGCCGTTGAGCATGGATTATTCTGTTACACCTGTGGAGGTTAAGGCTCACATTTTGTTTGGAAACGTACAGTAATGGAGGCGTCGTACCAGGGATCACCACACGGTGCAACAGCAACACAAACTCAGGGGAACATCCCTTTGATGACGAGAGACGGTCAGTGGTGCTTCTGTTGGACGCCACCGCAGGATCTGGCCGCGCTGCCGTCAGTCTTTTCAAAAGAGGCGAGGTCCTGTTTTATATCCAAGTGCTCAGGGTGCGAGTGTTCTTTGACATCCACGGCAGCGTCGCTGGAGACGGGGCTCGGGGGCCGCCTGCTACTCTTGCAGCCGTCCCACGGCGCGTCCGTGCTGCTCCTGTGCCACTGCTCGGCCCGCTGGCTCCAGCCCTGCATGCTGGTCACCTGCACCGACAGCGTGTGCTCTGAGGGGTCGTGAGCGGTCCGGCAGCGTCCGCCCTCCGCCACGCTGACCGGAGACGAGGAGTTTCCAGACAGCTCGTATTCAGGGTCAACGGCCTCCTCTTTGATCCGAGTGGTTCGCGCCTTAAGCCGCAGTTTGTGGGGCAAAGCTGACGAGTTGGTGTCGGGCACTTTGTGTGTGGAGACGATGACGCTGGTCGGGCCGGCCGCGGCTGGCGTGAAGCCTTTGGGGACTTGCTGCTCATCCTCGCCATCGGACAGTTTGCTCACAGCACAGTCATCTGAGGTCCGAGGGGAGTTGCTGGACGACCTGGCGATCTGCAGCAATGAAGCAGGGTGGGAGTAAACTCCAGAGAAAGGGCTGGCTACGTAGCTCCTATAGAGCTCATAGGGGCTTCTCCTCTCCTGCGCATACCTGCCATGCTCTGCCGGCTCTTGCTTGACCTCGGTGGCGTTGCAGACACTGAAGCTACCCTGAGTGGCGGTGCACGCCTCAGGCATGTGAGGTGAATGCTTGATGACTGATATGCAGCTGCTACGCATGTGCAGGGACTCCAGGTCCCGGCTGGAAGAACCCTGATCGGCGGCGGGGGGAACAAACTCCTGGTAGAGGTTGACGGTGGCGCCGCTGGACAACTTCTGGGCTTCTTGGGCGTACGCCTGTGAGCTCAGGAGGCCGAACTTGAGCTTCAGTGACAGGAGCTCAGCTTTGAGGGAGGCGTTCTCCTCTCCCAGCGCCATCAGCTTGTTCTCCAGCACCATGTCATTAATGCGCCGCTTCTCCCTGGAGCGCTTGGCCGCCTCGTTGTTTTTGCGGCGCCTCTCCCAGTAAATGTTGTCTTTCTTCTCCTCGGGGATGAACTCCCTTTTCCTGCGGCACGTCGTTTTAGACTTGAACGGAATCGCGGCTATTTTGTGACCCGTCAGGTTTCTGTTGGCCCCCTGCAGGGCCACAGCCAGCACCAGGGCGTCCTCTCCACTGTAGGACTCACCAGAGTCGTCCTCCTGCTTGATTGACTGCATATCACCGACGTCTGCTACTAACAATACGCTGGAAAGTCTTTAACTGCTCACCATGATGCATCGGCAGCCACGTTCAATTCATCCACTGGAAGAAACAGAGAGGTTTGAACATCAGTGCTCAACTGAAACAGTGAATCCTGAATGATTGAGTATATCACTTAATACACACACTCTGTCTTTTAAAGAAGACAGTTCTGTAATCATTACTGTATTATTTTCATTCGTCTCAATCAGTAAACAAGCAGATGAAAAGGATTGTTGTTTAAGAATCGTGTCATTTGTAAGAACACGATTATAAATGTTCTAAGCAGAATTTGAGATCCAAAAAAAGTTCTGTCACAGACTTTGTTGATGAAATTGACAGTAAATCCAAGGCAGATGAACACTCACACGGCTTGTATATTATTCAGTTGTATGTTAGAGCGACTTATTTTTATAAATGGAAAGAATTATTTTTTGCCAGTTTTAAGAAAGTAGACCACGTTTTATTTTGATCATTTAGTCCTGCTCAAATAATTAAAAATCATGTCTCAAAAATACCGTCATTTGTCTTGTCCACTAGTGATGTTCAATCCATTTTCAAAATGAAATCTTTTTCCAAAAGGGACAGTCGCGTTAAAAGGCCTGTATTTAGATTTAAACAGGTGTGATCCTGAAGGGGCTCCAACACAGTAACTGGAGGCCTCCCATCGAGTCACACACCCACGCAGCCAAATGTTGATGATGAGCGCAGCAGAGAGAGGTCCCCTTCCAGAAACAGACGGGGTTAAAGGGCGTGGTAACATTTCTCCTCCGCCTGTGTCCTCGTGCTGCTGCTGCAGGTCAACGTTTAAGTGGCGGCCAGTGAATGATTGTGAATTTATGAACCCTGGGAAACCACGCGTCACATTTCGTTACCTCCTTGCAACTCAGCCAAATGTTTGTCCGCCTGACGTGAGCAGAGCTCTGCAAGGCCCATCACTGATGAGCAGTTTGCGCACACACAAATAAAAGCTGCATTTGACACAACATGGCTGCTGTCATCTCTCACGTTTGTCTCCTCCAGAGGAGGACGCGTGTGACATCAGGACTGAGTGAGGAGGACACGCAGGGAGGATGGGTGGCAGCACAGGGCCAGTTCACCAGGAGTTCAGAGGTCTTACCACATTCCCTCATTGTGTCCACATTACACAACACTGAGTGCCTCTGGCTGCCAGGACCTTCTATGGCTGCACACATTATGAAATAGCCGCTGTGTGGCAATCACAACACGGGCCTGAGTCAACAGGAAGCGCCTTCTTCGTGGATCAGAGTTCTCGGGCCATTATAGGGCCACGGAGCCCAGGCTACGTGCTCCGACTCTGCTTACCTCCATGACATCATAGTGATGACGGAGGAGCGAGCGACGACAGCCACTAGGCCGCTATTGTGATGAATAACATTACAGCCATCGGGCTCTGATCTGGCTCCTGCCACACACGTCCAGTGTGGCGCGACGCGTGGCCCCCGACGGGCCCCGCGTGCGGACATGGCCCAGAGCACCGACACTGCGCTGCTCGCACGGAACTACAGACCGGGACGCCAGCACGCGCTCTGCCGCACGGTGGGCGCAGCGGCTAGCACGCAGGCTAACGCTAGCCGCCTGCACCGGACTGTGGGCGGCGTTCAGGGCCAGTAAACACGGGACGCTGGACGCGAGAACACGGGGCTGAGCTACAGCTCCAGTCACACCGAGCCCCCCCTGCCTTGGTGCGCCCGCGCTGCTTTCCCCACCTGGTATCGAGCTCCGGGAGCCGCTCCGCCGGCCCCATCGGACAGGCAGCGAACAGGAGGTTGTGGCCCGCTCTCCTCCGGGAGCCGCTTCCCTTCAAGGTGGCTCCTGACTCATGGATCTATGTTAGTAGGTCACCGCCTCACTATATGTGGAGCGCCGCTTCAAGTGACAGCAGCTGCAGCCAATCGCGACGCAGCGGCTCAGGTTTTTCGGCCAATGGCGATTGGGGACGTCGCTGACGTCAGCAGAGAGCTCCGCGCTCATCGAAAATGTATGTCGTCATCTGCAATGCGTGGTGCGTTCAGGGGCGTCGGTTCACCACGGGTATACTACCACGAGACTGCTAATATTTTGATCGTACTCTTAATAAATACTGTATTATTCTCATTCATGCTGTTGAATGTAAAAATGCTAATATTGTGTAATAATAACATCATCATTGATATGATGGTATCATTTTATAATGATGACTATATCATAGTACTATAGTTGTATCGACAGCATTGTGTGGTGTTACTAAGAAGATGATAGAATATTATACACGAATTATAATGAATATTATGGTATCAACAGCAACTCTGTACATCATATTTTGCGGGTCAGTGAATAATGTCCTGCAGATACTGGTGGTACAATGATATTAGTCTTATCTACAAAACAAAGTGTGTTGTGGGCTGTTTTAAAACCTGCTTGCACTGTGTACATGCGTTCATGCTGAAATATTAGAAAGGGCTCATACTGCTCGGCGCCACTAGAGGGCACTGTTGGATCGCTGCTGAGAGTTTGGACCGGCCCTGAGAGTTCAGAGTTAAAATGGCTGCTGCACAGCAGAGTCTTTCCCAACAGCCACTATCACTGAACTAGTCAACGATGCAGTGGTTCCTGGTGTAACACGCTCCACTCGAACAACCGAGCTCAGACTTGTTTTGTTCAAATCAAAGGGTGCGATTGTAATCTTCTCCTGGAACTGTAGCACAGCAGTTTGGTTGTTATGTTTTTTAGGGTTAGGGAATGTGTTTCTGATGACAGTAGGTCTCATTGTGTCATTTCTGTGCTCCCATCCGCTGCCATCTCAATCATGTCTTGATCGCTAAAAACTTGAGGTCATGTCGTCTATATGTCATATTTGTTTATTCTCAAGTTGACCAATCACTCCCTCTGTGTGTCTGTACCCTATAGCTCGTGATAATATAGGGTTTCATATATGTGTACAGTATATTTAGAGTATCTTAAGATCAGAGAAATACAATACAAAATCCCTTTGATTATTTATTGGTTTCATAAATGCATTTCTTCAGTTCGAGTAAAAATAACAAATCATAGCAAAGTATGTTGCGCTCTGACTGAAGTGATAAACACAGTTGTCTTCATGTGACTTTATTGGATCCTCCACAAGGCAGGGTCGGCAAGAAACTGCAAACAAAGCAGATGTTTGTGGAGAGGACAGAGTTTTGACCCGAGGCGTAGCAATTCATCATCAAAAATATTAACAACGAAAACGTTCAAAACCAAAGTACATAAATTAAAAATCTGTACAACTTGGTTCGAAAGGTTCATAAAAAAAGAGTCCGCTTCACGGGAGACATGTAAAAAACACGGTCTTTGTTTTCAATGGCAGTACGTTACAAAATACATCTTAGTCAACTTCATTTAGAACAAAGCTCCTCTCCAAACTACTATCTTTGGTCGTCATACATTCTAGAGTTCTACGTGTGTGGCACAGAACCCTAGGATCATTCTGGGGTCTGGTAGCAAGACCTATGGCTCGGTTGTGCATTCCAATAAACACCACTGGAATTGTGGGTGGGTGGGGACAGTGTGAGCGTCTTTGCCTTTTAAGGAGTCTGAAGGTGGACGGTGTCCTCGTGGCATCCGAGTGAGCAGGAATTGCATTTACAACTTTGACACAGGCACTTAAGAGGTTCCAACATGATCAATGTATCAGTCCTATCTAGTTCACCCATAAAAAACATTCAGTCACAGTTCTCCTGTCAGCTCAAATGTCCTTCAGACGCCTTATGTGTCTGACAAGTGGACCGCCATTTCCTCAGTCTGTGGAGGCTCATTATCGCCTAGCAATTCTGTTTCAGGCACTGACAAGTCCTCATTTTGTTCCATCTCCTCCTGGGACGCCCCGTCGGCCAAGTCCTCGTCGGTGGTCTTGGAGCTCTCGTTTAATAAGGCCGCCCGCTCTGTCACGGAGGTGTTGGAGGGGGCGGTGGTGACGTAGCCTGTCGACGTGGAGCCGCTGCCGCTGTGGTGCGAGCCAGCTTTGGGAGCCATTTGGGGGGGATGGTGCATCTGCTGGTGGGGCATGGCCATGGGGATTTGCATGGGGTAAAAGTTCTGCAGGTACGGGTAAGCGGACATGGGGTGGTAGCCATTGACGGGGATGTAGAGCTGCGGGGGCACCATCGGCCGGTGCATCTGACCCTTCATGGGCACGAACTGGGGCTGATGGAACGGCGAGCTCTTTTTGGGGCTGGTGTAGCGCGACGCGTTGGCCGTGCTCACGCTGATGTTGCTCACTGGGCTGGTGCTGAGGGAGCTGGTCTGAGTGGTGTTGCTGGTGCCGGACGTCTGAGCAGAGCTGTTGTAGTTGGACAGACTCTCCCACGAGCGCAGGCGCGCGTGGATGTCCTTGAAGCGAGGTCTTCTCGCCGGAATCTCGCTCCAACACTCCAGCATGAGGCTGTAAATCCAGGCCGGGCAGTCATCCGGGCACGGCAGCAGCCGGTGGTTGCGCACCATCTCGATCACGTCCTGGTTGGAGTAGCCACAGTACGGCTGCAGACCGTAACTGAACGTCTCCCACATCAGCACCCCATAAGACCAGAGGTCCGAGTCGGTGGAGAACTTGCCGTACATGATCGCCTCTGGGGACATCCACCGAATGGGGAAAAGACTCGTGCCCATGAGGTTGTAATAATCGGCGGAGTAGACGTCTCTGAACATGCCCAGATCCAGGATCTTGACGCTAAGCTTGTCGAAGACGAGGACGTTTCGGGCAGAGAGGTCTTTGTGGATCAGCTGCTGGCCGGAGAGGTATTCCATCCCAGCAGCCACCTGGGTGATCACATGAAGGAAGTCAGCTTGCTCCAAAGTGGACTTGACGGTCTTATCGTCATCGGAGCTGCCCACATCAGAGTTTGGGGAGCGCATCACCAGATACTCGTGCAGGTCACCGAGGCTGGAGAAGGAGAATATCATGCTCATGGGCTGCTCTTTGGTGACCACGCCCAGCAAGCTCACGATGTGCTGGTGCTGGATGTGGAAGCGCAGCATGGCTTCGTGGCGGAATTCCTCACAGAGCGCCACATCCACCTTGTCCTTCAAGGTCTTGATGGCCACCACTTGGATCTGCTCCCCGGGAGCCGTGCCGTACAGCTGGCCCTTGTAAACCTTGCCGAAGCGATCCTCGCCGAGCTCCTCCATGAACCGCACCGCCGACATGTTGATCTCCCTCAGCTTGGCCGGCTGCAGCAAACAACACACACACACACAGTTACGAAACCAAAGGGCCTTCAGGTCTGATAGTCGCTGTTTACACGGAACAGATTCCACGCCAACCTTCAGCTCCGTCATGTGTTTTTATTTATTCTACGTCTTTGTGTGATGGACTGAAGAACGCATTACCTGCTGTTTCTGCTGACTGAGGAGAGAGAGCTCCACGTCCTGGCTGGGCGTGCTGCTGAGCTGGCAGCGAGGCGCCGTGTCGCTCGAGGCCTTTTGCTTATTGCGACACATGCACACCAGAAAGAAGAGGCAAGCGATGACCAGGGGGATGGCGATGGCGGGGATTAAAATGAACAGGATCTCCTTCCTCGGGTTCTCTGGAGGCTCTGGGGAGCGACAGGAACAGAGGGAGTCATTCTGGGAACATGTTATCTTTGGAAGCAGCCACCATTTGTCCTGATTCAAGTGAAAATAATGTCACTGTGGATAATCCCCATTAAAAGCCACATCCCTCCACATGGTGCCCTCCGCTCCATCTGGTAAAGTCTGACTGGAACAAACGTGCTCTGTTCTCCGAACACAACATCAAAGAAGCAGTGGAAAATAACAGTGACGGCCCACGGGCTCGAACAAAGTGACACAAAAAGAAACATACTGACAATGAGGACGCACAGAAACTCTTTACAGTCGTGATGCGTTCAAGACACTTGGGCCAGATATATAAAGAGCTAATTCATGAAATGACACTGGCAGACGTGACATGTGTTCACACTATAAATGCCATCCATGTTAGCCACATTATAACAGAGGCACAACTTTGACTCCACATAAACACGATGACCATCTAAATAACTAAATACATCTAAATATTCTTGCAATCTTACAACTTTATCTGCTCAGTTTCAGTCTAGGGGGGGTGAAGGACACCCTTCACTCTGCTGCAGCGTTGTTACGAAGCATGAGGTGGAAAATGCCTAACTACTCACTGAGTGGCAGTGACACGCTACCCATCAGTAACCCTCAACCGTGGCGCCCACAGGAGATCTGCTGCCATCAGACGTCTACGTGCCCCTGGAGTCAAACCAAAACGCTTGGTGGCGTTTCCCGTTACTCACTGCAGGGCTGGATGTCGCACAGGTCCACCCTGACGTTCGGGTCCAGGGTGAAGCACCAGGGCGCCTGCATCTGGCCCCCGGGGTTGCGGCAGAAGTTGTGACTTCCCCAGAGCTCGGGGTACTCCTGGGACATCTGGTGACTGTGGGGGTACTGGGAGCTCCACGGCTGGCAGTGGTGACCCGACCTGGTGACGCTGACCGTGCCCCTGTAGTCGGCGCCGCTGTCGTTGTAGCACAGGTGGTCGTCGGGCGAATCTGCGGAGCAGACGGCGACTCGGTGAGGACGCCGCTCTACAAGCCACGCCTACAGGACTGTTGCTTCATCGATTCATTCGTCTGTTTTATTTTATGTTTCTTAAATCAGTGTGTGTGTGTGTGTGCGTGCATCTACCTACATGGACCTAGTTTCTCTGGCGGCACGCCTATCCTCATGCAGGACGCGGCGTCCAGCGTGCCCGGCCGGGGCAGCAGGTGGCAGCTGGGGAGCTTCAGCTGCATGAGGATCATGGGGTTGGAGCGGGCGATGGTGTACTCTGCGTGGCACAGGTCGTTCTCCAGGGCCTCGCACTCGTCTCGACACAGCTGCCGGCGCCGGGGGCCCCGGGAGCCCTCGTCGCACAGAGGGAAGACGTAGTAGCAGAAGGACGGGATGGCGAACCTGGAGCACTGGTCCGACAGGTGGGTGGACGTGCCGATCATGGTGAAAGCAGCTGGGACAGAGGACAGAGGGGGTGAGCTTCATCGCCTCTGACCGACTCCACCGCTCGCGTCCACGTGTCTTACCCGTGATCCGGTTTTCGCTCTCCCCCTGCATCTGCAGCGACTCCACGTAGATGCTCTGGTTGCCGATGAAGCGAGCGCAGGCGATGCCTCGGTACGGCTGGCAGAAGCCTTGGTCACGTGACCTGAGGGGGAAGAGCAAAGTGAGGAGCTGACACCGCTGCTCCGCCCTCAACACCTGACAGGAAGACCTTATATGGTGACACCAGCCAAGCTGGACGAGTGGGTGACTTCAGAACGTGGACATTTGTGTCCCCACCAGGACACGGGATTACCACCGATGACCAGCAGCTAGAGGCACCTCAGTACGTGTGTGTGTGTGCATTGTTTATGACTCAAACAAGGACTAAACAATGGTGTCATAAAACACTAGTTAGTTGTTCCCACCTGGCCTCTGTAGAGCGCACACACACACACACACACACACACACACACACACACACACACACACACACACACTGGTCCGTTCAGCCTCATCTCGTTTCAAACTTGGACCTTTGCTCAAGTCGCTCATAAGTTGTGTTTGTGTAGGACTTAAGTCTCGGTCCACAAAACAAACAACACAAAGTCAACAGCTCTGCCCCGCTCACAGGGCGCCGCCCCCTGCCACGCCCCCCTCGCTCGCTGCACATTCACACGGGACGCAGCTTCAGCGGCTCACATTGGTCTCATTCTTCTATTTGCAAAAGTGTTTGTGTATATATATATAATACCAAGTATATAATATATATGTATAATACCAAGGTCTTGACCCTCTCTGTAAAGTGCCTGGAGATCATGTATAGGATCATTTGCTCTACAAATCCAACTGAATTGAAAAACAATCAACGACTGGGAGCATGAAACAAGTTCACCCCTCGGAAGTGGATCGTCACGCTGATGATGTCACTAGCAGCTCCGGCCGTAGCCCCTCCTCCCTGGCGGCAGAGAGCACTGGTCTGACTGGCATTCCTTCACGCTGAGTCAAACCCACGAGCAGCTCCTGCTGCCCTCATCAGCGTCTGCAGCCCGCGGAGCTGTGTCTTCACACGCCTGGCTTAGCTCCAGGCATCGACAGAGCAACCCCCGCGTTGCCCGTCTGCTCTTCAGCCTGAACTATGACTACACTTGACGTCAGCTGGAGCCAAAGATGAGCCTGGACCAGTGAGGTACTGGTCTGAGACTGCAGTCTCTAACCCTAGAACAACGCATCATTTCCTGATTATAGAGCTTTCATTCTGCTGTCGACCAGCGAACCTGGCGTGCACGTGGGAGCAAGCCCACGCAGACGCGGGGAGGCCCTGACCGGGACTCGAGCCCAGGAGCGGTGCCAGGCTCATTCGACCTGTTCGTGACCCCTGTGAGTCGCAGCTGAGGCTCTCAGCGTGTTCCAGGAACACAGGCTGCTTCCATCAGCTCTGGATCAAACATCTCAGGAAAGAGCAAACAAGACATTATTCAGTCAAAGTTGAACCAGGGGCTGCTGAGAGTTGAGCAAGAGGGCAGCGATGTCCAAATGAGGTAATGCAGTGTTTCAAAGGGCCGAGACGACGTTTAAACACTCACTGAGCTCTTTATGACCGTTCTACCTTTTCCAAACGTATTTGACTGAGTTTCCTGCTCGTCTGCTCTAGTTTGACACAATCAGAGTGAGCGTTTCTGATCTGAGGCGTTCACTTACGTCTCGTCGGGGCCGTGTGTGGGCATCGTCCCTGTGGAGCCAGAACAACAACAACATCAGTTCCTGAAGGGAGAGAGCAGCCCGTGTGAATGCAACGGGAACCGCCACTCACCCAGTTTGACGTACAGGACGCCAGTGGCGGTGATGACCTTGAGCGAGTTGGAGGCCACGCACTGGTAGTAGCCGGTGTCCGTGGTGTCCAGGTCCTGGATGCGGAGCTTGGACCCAGCGTCGGTCTTGCGGATGGTGATCCGGCCCTGCTCCTGCACCACGGGGGCGTCGTTCTTCAGCCAGCGGATGGACGGCCGCGGGTTTCCCGCCACCTTGCAGTGCATCGTGGCCGTCTGGCCCTGGAAGTGGGTGATGTTGTTGACCTGCTCCTGGAACTCCAGGAAATAACCTGGAGGAGATGAAGCACTGTCGTCAGAGCTCCATGAACACACACACGTAACCAGCGTTCCGTCATCTGTCCTTGAGAACACATTGTGTTTTACTCCCTTGTGTCCTTCAGTTACTGCAGTACAAACGTTAACGTGGTACCTGTACTTTTACTAGGGTTCATCTTTAGGGTTTAAGTCAGAGGGGACGTTCAGAGAAGCTGGAGGTTTCTTATCGTTCCTCATTCTTTCATTTCCTGTTTTCATGAGCGTGAGTCAGATGAATGGACCGTCTGGCCCCTCCCTCATGTCCCACAGTCAGAAGGGAGGAGACAAGGCGGCATGAAGGAAAGGAAACTACAGAAGGATGGAGGCAAAACCGTCAGCAGCCACTTACATTCCAGCTGGAAAATGACTCGAGCTTCACGTCCTGTCTCTGGCTACGCAGCAACAAATCACACAGTGCTGCGTTCACTCACCCTGGAGTGAGAAATGATCACCACAGAGTCTGTTCACAGAGCCTGCTTCAGGTGAGCAACAATGATGCTGAGAAGAGCTTTTATCCACAAGTCAGCAGCCCTGTGAGGCCTCACACACACACACACACACACACACACACGGGCTCTGGGGCTGACGCAATGGAAAACCAGGATGACGATGAGCTGCTCTTGAATTAAAACATCCTCATGTGCCATCGGGGGCGGAGCTGCAGCCCTGAGGGAGGGGCGAGGTGCTCTGGGCCACACACCACAGAGTAGTTCCAGTAATAGATTACTCTGCACTGGCTGGATTACACCCTGACACCACCTCTGGGGAAACGTGTCTTATCCTCACACACAGACTACTGCAGTATTTCTCCCTGTTCCAAAGTATCGATGAAAACTGTTAGTGCACAGTGTTGCAGTCAGCAACAGCCCTGACGCTGGACCGATCCATTTCCCCACCCTGGTATTAAACAGGCCCTGCAGCAGCAGCGTCTGCCTCCCCTCCAATTATCACATGATGGATGATCCCGGGAGGCCGCTCTACGACACACACACACACACACACACTGCTCTACGACACACACACACACACACACACACACACACACGCTGCTCTACGACACACCAATGGAAAACCAGGATGACGATGAGCTGCTCTTGAATTAAAACATCCTCATGTGCCATCGGGGGCGGAGCTGCAGCCCTGAGGGAGGGGCGAGGTGCTCTGGGCCACACACCACAGAGTAGTTCCAGTAATAGATTACTCTGCACTGGCTGGATTACACCCTGACACCACCTCTGGGGAAACGTGTCTTATCCTCACACACAGACTACTGCAGTATTTCTCCCTGTTCCAAAGTATCGATGAAAACTGTTAGTGCACAGTGTTGCAGTCAGCAACAGCCCTGACGCTGGACCGATCCATTTCCCCACCCTGGTATTAAACAGGCCCTGCAGCAGCAGCGTCTGCCTCCCCTCCAATTATCACATGATGGATGATCCCGGGAGGCCGCTCTACGACACACACACACACACACACTGCTCTACGACACACACACACACACACACGCTGCTCTACGACACACACACACACACACACACACACTCGCTGCTCTGTGACTCTGTGAGACACGCTGTGGCTGAGAATCATTCCTGCCGCTGGTGGAGTTGACCTCTGGCGCTGACCCCTGAAGGGACGGGGGCTGTAGTGTGAAAATGAAACAACTGAAACTTCAAGAGGACACTTTAAGTCCCAAATCCCAGCGATTAGACAGCAGCACGACCTGCAGTCACACTGAGTGATGTTTTAACGTCCCACACACACACACACGGTGGAGTGTGTGAAACATGGCCCCTGCAGCAGCGTGGTCACGGCCGTGTTTAGGAAGTGAAATCAGCGCTGCCAGGCAACAGCAGCATGGACGATGAGGTTAGCGTTGGGGACAGAGGACAGGGGACACACAGGCCCTCTGACCCGTCACATGTTGCTCTCATCAACATTATCCTTTAACTTCCACGTTAAATAACACGTCAAAGCTCATGAGGCCCGAGGTCGGGGACACCACCACGGGTGTGTGTGTGTGTGTGTGTATACGCTTCTGTGGGCGTCTGCTATCCTGAGGACACCAGATCTCTGCAGCCATAACGCAGTGTGTTCATTGGTGTCCATGTTGCTGTGGCCCCGCAGCAGGGAGCCCTGTCCACCACAGCCTTTGGTCTTAATTTGTGTCTCCAGCTCAGGACGCAACAAACGAGATGCACAACATGAGCAACCGTGATAAGGAGCTTCAAACGTACCCTCGGCAGTAGGTGCAGCGCCGCTCTGAGCTTCAGCCAGTCCGTCAGCATCAGCCGGAGGCCCCGCGTTCGCTGAGGAAGGAGAAACAGAAAGTGGAGCAGTTACACACGTGTCACATCCTGTCCCACAGTCTGCTGTCTTTAGAGGACACGTCTGGGGGACATGGGTCATGGGTACTGGTGCTGCTCAGACTGATCGGGCCTGGCTCTTCCTGGAAGCTAATGAGCATCAGGCCCACACACACACACACACACACACTTCATGGCTTGGTTGCTAGAGCATGTGTTTGACAGATGTGGGCGGAGCTGCAGTGATCCAATCACAGATGAGTGGCTGCTCCATCACGGAGCACAGCGTGACTTGACTCACTTTTTACGACTGCAGTTTGTTTTTGGTCTTTCAGTTCAAGCGCGTGACTTGTTCAAGTTCAGAATGTGCGTTTCTGTCCGTCACCGTTCTTTCTGCCCCCTCTGTGTTCGGCCCGTCCACCGTCCACCCAACGCCAGGCGTCGTCCCGTGAGACGCTGAGCAAGGTCACCAGCGAGGTCAAGCAGGACAGAGTCACAACTGGATTCAACTACTGGTTGACCCGTGGTCTTCTGGGGACGTTTGACTGATGGAGACACCAGAGGAGACACCACATGGCTCACGTGTGAGAGAGGGAGCGCTGGATTCCATCACACTGACAGCCGAGGCCCCGACACCAACCATCAGGGTTTAGCATCCGAGCTAACGTCAGCGACGAGGAGAAACAAAAGCTGTCTCTATCTGAGACGTCCTGTTGATCCCAATCACCCTCGGCAGCCAGCCTTCATGTTGCTGTCATCACATTCCAGTCCCTTAATTAGGGTCACTCTCTTCATCCAATTAAGATTCTCTAGTGCCAATTTCATTAGGGAGAGTAGAAAGGGGGGGGGGGGGCATATGACTGCAGTCTGTGGTAATATAGTAAACCAATGTTTTGGAGAGAACCAAGACAACCAGGGGCCTGGTGATTGATTCCTCGTATCTGCAGCCGTGGAAAAACTGTGATTGGGGCCGACGCTGCTGCTGCTGCTGCTGCTGCATTCCACCATGAAAGGGCCCTTTGAGAGCCGAGAGGCCACAGCTCCATCTACTGGAGTCTGCACTGAGGGCCTCCTGGCACACCTCAGCACTTTCCTGCCCGCCCTGTTAAGTGTGTGTGTGTGTGTGTGTGTGCGCCTCTCAGTCCTCTATCCTTTGTCTGTCTTACACCCCCTCCTCCACCCAGCTACACGTTCAGCCCTCCCTGGGTCTGGGACAAGGCTGGATTTGACAGTCTGCAGGGAGCACAGAGCGGGGGTCAGGGGTCGTATGGATGCGTGCGTCCCGGCCGTGGCTGACCCTAACACCTGACCACCTCAAGCGGCGTGTGAGCGTGTGCAGGTGGTGGAGGGAACGCGGCACGTTACCTCCTCTGTGAAAATCCCTGTGGAGCCTGACTCAGGCCCCGCTCAGTTACACAGATACACCACACGCCGCCATCGCCGCCATCGCCGCCATCGCCGCCATCGATGCCTTGCTGCTGCTGCTGCATCCTCATGTTTTTGTGAAAGGGTTAGGGTTAGGGTTAGGTCTCTGGTTTCCTCCCACGCTCCACGGGCGTGCACGTCAGGTTCACTGGTCACACCTCCTGTGTCCAGGGTGAGCCCCTCCCCTTGCCCCGCCCCCTGCGACCCAGTGAGGGGAAAGCGGTTGAAGGTGAATGGATGAATGAATGAATTAGTGCTTCATTGTCTTCTTGTTGCACTTGAACCAAGTTGTTTCATCGCACTTTTTAAACACATCACATTTTAAAGTGTTAATCAGACCAAACCCGTCACCCCGTCGTGACCGTGAGCCGCAGCTCTTTGGAAATGTTGTGAAATAAGAGAAGCGCACCTGGCTGCAGGGAAAGCAGCACAATCGCTGTCCTGTGTGCCGCGGCGAACAGGGGCCGAGGGCCGCACGGCGCCAAATCAAACAGGGGAGAAACGAGAGCGGAAATCCTAAATTATTACTCTCCAGTTAAGGGTGGTGTGGAAACTCTGAATGTGACGTGCTGGAATGTGCTGCTGGTATTTCAGCCAATCTGACGCACGCCGTCTGTCGAGCAGAAGATGTCCTGATATTACGAGCCCTCGTAAAAACGACAGGCCCTGAAGCGACGCTGCAAACATCTGCTCCGCTCTGCCGCAGCAAGACGCCACGATTTACTGAGCGACTCCTTCTGATGGCTTTGCCTCCAACACACGACGCAGCACGTTCCCTGCGTCTGCTCCGCTAACAGCTGCCTGGGAGACGCCGTAAAGATCAAAGCCACGGGCCATAAAGACAGACAGCTTAGAGAGCAGCGTCAATCACGTGTGATTAGCTCTGAGTGACGAGCTGCACTGGACTGACGATGAGAGTTGCTTTCAAGACGGAAGGCACAACTGTGTTAGCGAGAGTACAACACGACCTTCGGCTCCACTGGAAACACAAACGCACAGAAACAAGTCGACGGTCAGATGCTATCACTTGCCGTGGAATTTCCCCTGTACGGGCCCTGATGGTATCTTCCCACCCTGCGAGCCCCCATCATGGGTAACTCCATCCCCGTGACTGAGCTGAAACAACAACAGCATCTCGTAAAAGAAAACCCAGGAACTTCCGTTCAAATATTTGCCCATTTGGAGGCTCAAAGGCGAGACGCTCGTTTGCACTTTATTGGCTCTCTGATAAGATCCCAGCTACAGCTCCAGCAGCTCTGAGGAGAAACGCTCTGGCTGCTTCAGGCGAGCCGGACGCGGCGCTGCACATCGGACTAGTCCCCTCTGCTCGCCGCCCCTGAACGCGGCATCTGCTGGAGGAGGGGCCTTCCACGAGCCTGCTGTTAACATATCTTCACAGAGCCCGGCGCCACCGACTGTGGCTGCCGCTCCACATCAGGTCACGCGCCTCTGCGTGTCCCTTCCTACAGACACGCCCCCTGGTCTTCCACCACAAGCACCAGGTGCTTCGTTTCCCCTGAGTCTCTCCGGGCTCCTCCTGCTCCAGTTTCCACTCGTCAACAGGCGACTGACTCGAGCACATCACGGTGGTGGCGATGACTCCGGGACGCCAGGGGTCTGGTTCTGGAGTTACACGGCTCTAATCACCACAAACGCTCTTGGCCTCCATGTTTCTTCATGAGATATTTGTCTCCTGCTGAGTTCTGCCATGACGTCCCCGGGCTGAGCGAATCGCCTTCACACACACACACCTCCCCCTCTCAGCCGAGGCAGACTGTTCAGTCAAACTGAATCGGAGTCTCCTCTCTCAATCACTGGATATGACAACAGTCAGTTTGACCTTTCACCTTTGATGGAGCGATGTGGAGACGAGGACGCAGATCCAACCCGCTGAAGCCAGTTACACAGGTCGAGAAGTATTCACCATAAAACACGAGAGCACATCCTGGGCCACTCTAACAGGATAATTGTAAACAGCCGTGGCTCCAGAGCTGCTCATGTAAACAGATGATGGCCAGGCTCATGCTGGAATCCAGCAGGATTGAAAACATCCCTCGCAGCCTCTTGTCTTTCCAACGCTTGGTTTTCTGCAAACGCTCTCCATCGACAAGGCTCGTGACAAAACGTCTACGCCTCCCTCAGCTGACCTCTGACCTCTGTCTGCCTCTCAGCGAACAGACGACACAACTGATGTAAGTCGGTTCAGAAGGTGAGGCGGACGACTCCCTGACCAAACAAGCCATAAAACGTCCCGTGTGTGTTGTCTGCTGCTCACTGAACAGTTCAAAGGTTATTAACTTAGGAGCAGGTCAGTGACGCAAGGAACTGTGGGATAGAGGAGGAGGAGAAGGAGCATGGACTCAAGCTGCACACTGTTCAACGGGAACACGACACCCTGTGTGTGTGTGTGTGTGTGTGTGTGTTAGGGTGACGACGTCTTTAGTTCTTCTGATCGCCCCCCCCCCCCAACCTCCTCAGCGCTCCCATTCCTCCGAACCACACACACACACACACAGGGAACAGGGGGCTGTGCAGGGAAACCATGTTGCTGCTTTTTCTCCTTCAAACACGTGTACCCCCCCCCCGTTTACTAGCTCCACTAATTAGCCCCATATGTTCAAATGATGCCTCTATGGGTTCTCCTTCAAATCTAAAGGAGAATGGAGGTGACTCCGCGGCGTGTAGTCGTGCTGCACTCGACGCCGTCTCTCTCTGCTGCGGCACAACCAAGCCGTGAGCGTTTAAACATGGACGCTCGTCAACAAACGGAGGCGCTGGTCCAGGAGCCATGATGCCTTGAACACACTGAGCCCTGTGCATGGGAATGTGTTGCCTTGCTCTAATCAGTCCCAGACCAGAATTATAATTAGTACCAGACCCAAGACATACCAGCGCTCGCCCCACATCAACAAACACGGACGAGAAACGAGCGGCGCCTCACAAAGAGCGCGCTGGTCACATCACGATGACTCTGACTCTCCTTCCTCCACAGAGTGATTATCTAATGTAACAACCAGGCCCAACCACCGGGGCCTGGACTCACCCTGGACCACAAGCATCTTCTGCAAACAGCTGACCCATCGAAATGCGACGGTCAAGGGCTTTCAGCTATTTTCCTTCCACGGCGCCAGAGCTTCACTGGCTCCTCCTGCCACAGGCCTCTCAACCCTCAGAGAAGCACTGAAGCAAGCTCACGTCCACCAGCCCTGAGCTGATCTGTGTGCTGCTCCCAGCACATCATGACATCCGTCCATCCGTCCATCTGTCCATCTGTCCATCCATCTGTCCATCTGTCCATCTATCTATCTATCCATCGTCCATCCGTCCATCCATCCGTCCATCTGTCCATCTGTCCATCCATCTGTCCATCTGTCCATCTATCTATCTATCCATCGTCCATCCGTCCATCTGTCCATCTGTCCATCCATCTGTCCATCTATCTATCCATCTATCCATCTATCTATCCGTCCATCCATCCGTCTATCTATCCGTCCATCCATCTATCTATCCATCTATCCATCCATCCATCCATCTGTCCATCTATCTATCTATCCATCCGTCTATCTATCCGTCCATCCATCTGTCCATCTGTCCATCCATCTGTCCATCTATCTATCTATCCATCGTCCATCCGTCCATCCATCCGTCTATCTATCTATCTATCCATCTATCTATCCGTCCATCCATCCGTCCATCCATCTATCTATCCATCTATCCATCTATCCATCTGTCCATCCGTCCATCCGTCTGTCCATCTGTCCATCTGTCCATCCATCTGTCCATCTATCTATCCATCCATCTATCTATCTATCCATCGTCCATCCGTCCATCCATCCGTCTATCTATCTATCTATCCATCTATCTATCCGTCCATCCATCTATCTATCCATCTATCCATCTATCCATCTGTCCATCCGTCCATCCGTCCATCCATCTGTCCATCTGTCCATCTGTCCATCCATCTGTCCATCTATCCATCTATCTATCCGTCCATCCATCCGTCTATCTATCCGTCTATCCATCTGTCCATCTATCCATCTATCTATCCGTCCATCCATCCGTCTATCTATCCATCCATCTGTCCATCCATCTATCTATCCGTCCATCCGTCCATCTATCTATCCATCCATCCATCCATCTGTCCATCTATCTATCTATCCATCCATCCATCCATCCGTCTATCTATCCATCCATCCGTCCATCCATCCATCCATCCATCCATCCATCTGTCCATCTATCTATCATCCATCCATCTATCTATCTATCTATCCATCCATCCATCCGTCCATCTATCTATCCATCCATCCATCTGTCCATCTATCTATCCATCCATCCATCTGTCCATCCGTCCATCCATCCATCCATCCATCCATCCGTCTATCTATCTATCCATCCATCCATCCATACGTCTATCTATCCATCCATCCATCTGTCCATCTATCTATCCATCTATCTATCCGTCCATCCATCTGTCCATCTATCTATCCATCCATCCATCCATCCATCCATCCGTCCATCCATCCATCCCAAATGTTTCCCAGTGACTCTCCTGGTAGAGGCTGCGTTGCACAGTTGGTCCAGAGCACGTCAGTGGACAGATGAGTGTCCACCTGTGTCCACCTGTGTTTTCATTGCTGGTGATGAGCTGATTGGAGGCGGAGCCAAGCTGTGTAAAAACCCTCCCATCCTCCCAGTTTGTTCAGGTTGACATCAAAACGATCACAATCTCCTGTCTCACTGGCACCAACTGCTCCATGTACCTGGTCTGCGACAATAAAAGCCTTGAACAGCGCCGACCCGCGTCCCTGCCCCCACTCCAGCCCCGTCAGAAATAATGAGCCGTGCTCGCACATAGCCAACCTTGTTCCTCTGGAGCGCCACTCAGTCAAGATGGCGGCAGCTCTGTTGGAGGGAGGAGCTGCACACGGTGGCTTCAACAGCTGTTTAACACCGATTCATCTCTCGCTCTAACACGCCACAGTCTGTGACGTGATGCTGCTACGTGTTTATTTCCACGAGCTGGGACGAGGGGTCAGATCCCGGAGGTGAGCAGCGAGAACAATGGCGCCCTGCAGCCTCTCCTGTGAGTGCTTGTCACCAGCCAGCAATTAGCTGCAGCCGAGAACAAAGCTGCCACTGTTGCAGGCAGGACGACCCCTGCGAAAAGACGGCACCGCTCGGCGAGGAGGCCGGGCCAGAACCGAAATATAAGCCGAGGACGGCTTTTAAACAGCTCCTCATAAACCATTAAAAGTCCATTACACGTGGACGCGGCAGGCGTCAACACTGGGCTGGAGGACGACTTTAGGGCCACTCTGGGTGCTGGAAAAAATCCTGTTGCATGTGTCCCCCAACAGTTAAATACACCAGTGTCTGCCCGTAGGTAAATAACAACAGCATTAGTTCACCCCCCCCCTCCCCCAGTGGCAGTATGGATTCATTTAACTGACTGATTTCATGGGGGGGGGGGGGCTGCTGATGGCCCAGCAGGACATCAGCAGGTCGACCACTAACGGACGCCGCGCTGCAACCAAACGTGGAGGCGTCAGGTGTGATGTCATGGGTGCAAACAGTGAAACCTTTTCTCCTCCACTTGGCTTCCTCATCTCATCAGGGAGGGATCGCGGCTGATAGGAAACAAATGTGGCTGCTGCATCATTGTTTCCGTTCAGACCCAAACTGAAACGGGCTCGGTGGGCCGGGCCGTCCGCTGGATCCCTCCCTGGAGGACCGCGGGGAGTCGTCCCCTGGCGGCCCCTGGTAAAGCCTCAGGGGACTCGGAGAACGGAGCGGAAACGAATCCTCAGAGTGAGCTGTGAACTCTGCTCCTGGAAGGAAGGGGAGGTGAAACTAGAAGGTACATGACGACGTCTGTGAGGAACCTCCCCACGCTCAGCTCTCACTGTGGGTCCGAAGAGGAGAGAAACGCCTCGAATGACTGACCACTTGGTTTGTGTCCCAGCGTTTCCCAGCAGCCCACCGTGGACCCCAACCCCTCACACTGGTCAACCTGAGGTGGAATGTTCCATAAAACAGAGGTGGGGGGAGCCGTCTACCCCGCTGTGCCCCACCCCCCATGTCCCTGGACTTCATACCAAATGGTGAGTCCTCAAAGACAGAGCTGAAAACAGGAAAGCCACCCCCCCTCCCTCCCCCCGCGGGGGGGGGGGGGGGGGGGGGGGGGGGTCCCATTAGCATGACTGACAAAGACGCGCCATCACCTCCACCTCCAGCTGCTATTAGCATGACAACGACCCACAGACCGACCGGGACAAGGAAGACATGTCAACAAGCCGAGAGGACAAAGAATGTCCCGAGTGGAGAAACTCACGTGCGTCCACACAGAAAGACACAGGGCAGGTAAAGAGGGGGGGGGGGGGGGGGGGGGCCCAAAAAATGGGGGAAGGTCCAACAAGTCTGTGGAATCTACACACACACACACTAGTCATAACTCCAGAGGACACACTGAGTCCCGCGGGTCCAACACGTGCATCCCTGTCCCTGCGGATGGAACGTGCACGCACGCACACACACACACACACACACACACACACTCACTCACCGTCACAGCTCAGCCTCGGCAGCAGCAGCAGCATCATCCACAGGCGGCTCCGCAGGAACGGGGCCATCGCGGCGGCTCTGCCTCACACTGGTGGTGCTGGTGGTGCTGGTGGTGCTGGTGGTGCTGGTGGCGGCTTCACGCGCTTCCACAGCTTGTCCTCCTGCGCACGCGGGGCACGGACTGTCCAGGTGTTGCGGCAGAGGCGCACGAACGTGCGCGGACGGAAACAAAGGTGCCGAAGCTCCGGAGCTCAGTCCGACAGACGCGTCGAGAGCCGCGGCTCTGCCCCAGCTGCTGCTCCTCACTGCTCCTCGCTGCTCCTCACTGCTCCCTCACTGGCCCCAGCGCCGCCTGGGCGAGCTGGCGCACGCGCACACACGTGCGCACGGAGCCACAGCGCGTTAAGACGGACGGCGCCATCTACAGACGGAACGGCGGTTCAGCAACACGCCTCGGGCCCGAGTGTGTGTGTGTGTGTGTGCGCACAAACATTCAGTCAGTCCCAGTGCTTTGGTTGGAGGGACCAGGACATGTCCAGGGTGGACGCCACAAACTTCGACACTGTATGAGTGAGACGGCACCAACTGTTTTATTTCATCATGTTTCTGTTGATGTGATCGGATCAGAATGGGGTGCAGTTGATGAGGTGAGGAAGCCAGGTGGGTTTGTCTTCTCTGCCAAATAAAAGGAAATGTGTGAGCCTGGAACAAAGGTAAACAACTTTAATGTGAAGAGCTGGCACTTCCTCTGCCGCTGATGTGTCTTTAATGAAAGTCGCTCCCCCCTAAGATAACACAAACAACAGGAAGTTCAGTTGTAAAAAAACAAAACAAACCCAGTGTCTATTAAACATGACACCAGCAGCGGCACACTGAGACTCCTGACAGGCTGCAGAGCGTCCAGTGTGCTGCGTCCTCCCTGCTCAGTGACGGCTCAGACACACACACACACACACAAGGCACATGGAGTCCAAATGTGAACAAAGAGACGAGGCCTGCGGTCGACACGTGAAGGAGAGCGTTTGGTCAGGAGCGTCCCCCTCGCAGTGATGTCATAGCAGTCCAGCGGAGTCCTGGGAAAGCTCCAGCATCATTTCAGGACGCTGCCAGCTGCCTCCCGGATGCAGGACACGGCCTCCTGGATGTCGTCCTCGCTGTGTTCGATGGTGACCACCACCCTGATGCTGAGGGCGCACACAGGAAGCACAACAAGGCAGAGTCGGTCATGGACACTGGACACATGTCTTCAAACCCCCTCGAGTGAGACGAGTCCATGCAGACTCTGGTCAGAGGACAGACGCTGTGGACAGTAGGAGCAGTACAGGATTTACAAGCCGTGTTCTTCACCTGGGGGGGGGCAGGAAGCGCTCCTCTTTATCCAGGTAGCGTGCGAGGGTCAGAGCCACACCTCTCTCCACACACTGACACAGAAAGCAGGAGAGCAAGCATCAGGCACAATTACATGTTGAAACCAACAGAAGAACAGTGCTAGTTGTTTGGATATCGTGTCTGCGATAAAGAGAAGCTCCGTTCAAAGGACAGGGGGAATGTCTGGCGGTTACAGGGGCAGGACTCACGTGATCCACGATGGAGCGCAGCAGCAGCGTGTCGGCGTCTCTGGAGCCAGAGCTTTTCTCAAGCTTCAAGTGAAGAGCCGGGGAGAACGGCGCTCCCACCAGCTTCAACCCCGGGATCCTGCCACAACCATCAGGTCCCACAGAACCCACAGTTACACTGACAAATGCTGTTACACTGATGACCTCACTTCCTGCGAAAACTGGGTTGTTTGAATGTGGAAAAACAATCAATTTAACAAGCGTCACACGGTCTGTTTTGGTCTGACGTGCTAAACGCGTTATGATAAGAACACGTTGAGTCTTGGCGTCAGCAGAAACGCCCATTCAAGGTTCAGGGCGTCGAACTGGGAGAGTGGTGGTGGGTTAACCTCACCCACCCCCTCTAGACATGAAGCAGACCCTGTGGTGTTAATATAGCGTCTTTCACTGTCAAGAGAACAACAGTTCTATTCTCCATGTGTGTTCATTCCATTAAGTTACTCTCTGTCTCACTTGATGAACAATAGAGCGTGGTCAGAGCAGCAGACTCACCCCTGCAAGGCCTTGTTGACCTGTTTGCACTTTCCCCTCAGGACAGGAAACATGTCTGCAAAGCAGGTGAGGGAGGTGAGCGAGGGCTGACGGCATGTCACACAGTAGCAGTGCTTGTGAGCTTGTACCTGGATCCTCCTCCATGATGCTGAGGGCCTCGATGGCAGCAGCAGCCAGCATGGGGGGCAGGGAGGCAGAGAAACAGTAGCCCTGACCCGACAGACGCTGAGGGAACACACAGCTCAGTCACAAGACCGACCGCCTCCACGCCAAGTCACAGAACCATCAGCGTGCGGCTGGGCTTACCTGGTGGTCAATGACGAACGAGCGGCCGCAGCAGAAGCCTCCAATGGAGGCCACGGCGTTCTCCATGTTGGCGCTGATCAGGTCGATGTCGTCGATCTGCAGGGGAGCAGAGACGGTTCGGTGATCGCGACTCGTGGTTAGAATCTGCCGTCAAAGCTGAGCGCACTCACGTTGACCCCGAAATGTTCCGTCACTCCTCTGCCGTGTTCTCCCAACACCCCGAAAGACAGGCTCTCCTCCAGGAAGATCCGCACCTTGTACTTGTACTTGAGCTCCACCTGGGAGTCGCAGAAACAGCAGAGACAGTCAGGACAGATGTGCACAGCAGGTCTGAGGATGAATCACGTTGGTCCAGTGGGACAGAGAGGACAGATGTCTCACTGAGTGAAACAACTGTAGCTGTCAGTCTGACAGAGTGGCACCAGTTCAGGTTGAACTATGTGACACAGTTAGTTCTCATTAGTCTGGAGATGAGGTTGGTCATCATCCTGGAGGCTCCGGCAGTTTTCCATTTACCAGCTCGGGGAGAGGACAGATGTCCGCGGTGTTGATGTACAGCCCCTCCACAACGATGAACTTCCGGGTCACTCGAGCTTTACGAGGATTCTGCAGAAGACGAAGATGAGTCGTTCAAACAGGAGCTGAGCACACTGATGATCTCATTTTAAAACACAGTGGGTATGAAACCACATCTGTCTGCATCTGTCTACCTTCTGGTCCTCCAGCTCCTGCTCCTTCAGCAGCCTCTCCAGATCCTCCATGTCGTTGTGTTTGAAGTATTTAATGACGCTGCGTGACGCCTGCAGACCCTTCTGGATGGAGAAGCAGGCGGCTTCGTCCCTGGACACAGTCGAGGACAGAGGGGGACACGGGAGGGGGGCGTGTCTGTGAGCAGCTCCACCCCACTGACGGCCACCGGGGCTTCGTGCACGATACAAGACGAACGAGCTGGGAGCTTACACAAAGATGATGTCACCCCTCTTGGAGTAGGCGGGGATGGCACTGGCGATGGTTGCAAAGCCATACGAGTAGATGATGGCCTCTTCCGTCTTCATGAATCTGGCCAGGCGGCTCTCCAGCTCCAGGTGCACGTCTGCAGGAGGCGACAGATCACGTTCAGTCCTCAGGCCTGGCTGCAGCAAACCTGCTGAACGGAGCCACTGACTCACCAAAGGTGCCATAGAAGCCTCTTGGACCACAGGTGCCCACGCCGTATTTCTTGAGCGAGGCCAAGGCCTTCAGCTGTCCACAGGAGGACACACAGGTGAGACAGGGTTGAAACAGAGGGAAATAGTAGAGGAAGCACCAACCTTAACCCGCTCGTTGTCAAGGAGGCCGAGGAAGTTAAATGACGCAAAGTTGACACACTCTTTTCCATTGATGATGATCTGGTGGCTGGGAGGTCTGCAGGTGAAAGCAGTGTGTCAGCACCTCACTGGACACGCACACTCACAGCATCACAACACACCTCTGTCTCTGTTGCTGACCAGCTGAGCACGGATCGACACATCTGCCCAAAACTTGACAGGAGGAAAACCTTTGGGTGTGGCTTGTTTAAATTCTGCCTGTGGCTGAATCTCTGAGTCAGTTACTCCAACTGTACATGGCTGCAGGCCTCAACACACGACACGTTAGACGCTACTCTGTTCTTTGTTTGTCGTCCCTTGTGAGGTGTGGTGCTGCTCTCTGATGAGGAACACATCTTGAATGAACCCTGTGCCCCCCCCCACGCTGACTGTCTGGGGTCCTCCATGACAACAGGACCTGGTTCGCTAGCTCTGGCGTGTTTGCCTGCTTCTATAGGCAGCACGTGGAGCAGAGAGGCGTCTTGTGGCTTTTACCCGGTGACAACGTCGTAGCGGAGGGACGGCGGCTCTTTGGACGAAAGGGGGACCAGAGGCTCTGGCTGCCACTCCTCGATCAGGTCCTCCTTCTCCTGTGACACGGACCCAGACGTTTGTTGACGCAGGCACAACAACTGCACGACAACCGTTTTCCAGCGCACTGCGGCCACCTCACCTTCTCTGTCAGTTTATAGGTCTCGTGGAGTTTGTAGGTCTTGGAGAACAGAAGCCTGATGATCCAGAGGATGAGAATCCCCTCCAGGATCAGGTGATAGGCAGGAGCCTGAGGAGGACAGAGTTCAACTGGAGTCAGACTGGTCACAGTCACAGAGATGTGCTAACCCTTCCATTTCATTCATTGTTATTATTATTAGTAGTCGTATTATGCTGCTTATTGTTGTTGTCGTTATCTGACAAAGTGGGTCCACATATTTATATCTACATTTGAATGATTTTATATTATTTTTCATAGACCTATTTATTTTTGTTGCATTGTTCCATAACACACTCCAGGTACCGAACCTGTCCACGTCAGGCACCGAGTCCTTGACCCTGCGTTATTGGAGCCACGCACATGGACACGTATGGACGTATGGACGTCCATACGTGTGTAGTTCATGCACCGCTTTAACGTGATGCACAAATACACTTTCTCACCAGAAGGTCAGGGGGTTCAACCCCCTTTCATTCCGCGTATAGACATTTCCCCAGGGTGGCCCTAGAGAGGGACTAGGACTAGACTAGAGGACTAGAGAGGGGCTCTGTAAACATCTCCTCTCGCCCCCTGACATCACGTGACGTTTAAGGACGTTTGCCCGCCCTGCTGGTGACTGACAGCTGGCTGGACCAATAGCAGAGCAGCACAGGCTCGTCCTCCGTGGAATGTTGACTGTCGATTTACCGGAATTAAAACCATCAGTCCCAAACTGACGAAGACACACCGCAGGACAGCGGGCAGGGGGCGGGACTTCGGGTTGCATCAACCTAGAGTCACATTTTAAAACATCCCGAAAAACAAGCATTTGTGGTTCGTTTGATTTTGTTCCCGCGACGCCTGTGTCTCCGGGACAGCGGGACAGAACTGTCCGTGGACATGAATGAATGAATAAATCACACGACTCTTTATCTTCTACGACAGATCGGTCTCAACAAATCGTTTCTTCTTTGACGAACTTCCGTGTTTCTCTGCTCCTGGCCGCTGATTGGCTGCGACACTCGCCCTCGGGCCACCGTAGCGACAAGTTTAACATTCACAGCTTCGGACACAACTCTCAAACCCCTCGGCTCTGGGGACAGACCCCGAATCAGGCGGCTTCCTTCGGCGGCGAGTGCGCTCGGCCGAGGCGCGCACAGGAGACACGTACCTCATAAAACGCCTGCACCATTTCCACCAACACCCACTGCTGCCCCGACGCCATGTTCAGCTGCCCTGGGCGGGGCCAGCCCTGCTGCGTTCACGTTCCACGGGAAAGTCGGGACATCTGAGCGTCCACCTGTGAAGTAGTAGTTTGCCGTCGGCAATACTGTTGGCTTTGCATGCCGCCGCCTACTTCATTTTATATTCTTCTGTAGCTAGTTGAAGGTACAATGGAGTATTAATACCACGTTGGGAAAAAAAACCACTATGTGATTTAAGTCCTAAATGTATGAGAATAAAGTCGTAAGCGACTTTAATCTCGTAAATGTATGACTTTAATCTTGTAAATGTACAACTAAGTCACAGACAGCAATACCCCAGTTCAACAAAAAGTGATATAGACTATAAGATAAACACATCGAGCTTCAGAATACAACGCACCACGGCCTGTAGGCAACCATCAGAGATCAAGCCATCAAATCACAGTTTTGTGGGGTATGAGATCAAATCTGTCAAGAAAAGGAGCCAGGAACACATGAAGTCCCTTACAATACACACACTGCATCACAAAACAAATAGCGAGAGGCCAAGCATGTTTGCCAAACTGAAGAAGAAGATTGTGAAGGAGGCAGCAACACAGCCTGGCCCTGGTGCTCGGACGCCACGCACCTTCAGCGAGGAACACCTCAACTCAGTGGGAGCAGAGTCGGCCCGTGACTTTGTGTGTGATGGCAGCAGCTCCAGGGACGACGCGCCCGCCCAGCTCCTCAGAAGAGACGGTCAAATCCGAAAGCTGGAGGCCAAGCTGTCAGACTACGCTGAGCAGCTACGGGTGATGCAGAAGACCAAGGACAAGCTTCAACTGGCATTAGAAAAGCACCAGGATTCATCCATGAGGAAGCTTCAGCGTCAGAATGAGTCTCACCAGACCTACAGAGCCAAGATGGCAGAAAGGATGGCTTCAGCTCTGGAGAAGAAGGATCAGGAATGGATGGAGAAGATGGCCGGTGTGGAAAAGGAGAGGGCGGCCCTTTCAGCCCAGCTCCAAGAAATGATGGAGAAAAGCTTGTCACGCGTCAAGAAAAGGGATGACCTGGATGAAGTGGGCGGCTCTCAGCAGCAGGAACTCACCGAGGTTAAACACACGTTGCTGCGTAAGGAGGGGCAGCTGATCCAGAGGGACAGAGCGCTCCAAAAGAAAGAGGCAGAAGTTGAGTCAACAAAGCAAGAGCTGTCAGACGCTCGACAACAACTCCAGCATCTGGAAGAGCAGCACGGAGACAGCTGCACGCTCAACTCCGAGCTGCAACTGGAGCGAGAGGTTCTGCTGCTGCTGTGGGAGGAGGCCGACAAGAAGGTCTGTGAGCTGGAGGAGCGATGCCAGGAGCTGCTGCCACACACGCAGCACCAGAGGGCTGCTGCCACGGAGGAGGACAAGGAGCTCGATGCTGGACCTGCACAAGAAAGAAACCTGTCTAATTCAGCTCGTCTTCATGAATGAAAAGAGTGAAAATACGTGTTTCAACATTTATTATATTCATCAGTTCATATTGCTATTGCATTCTCTTTCACCTTGATAGTCTTTGCACAACCTCCCATCAGAGAAACCAGCTAGTATTTTATCATTATGAGAAAATGCTGTATTATGGTCTGTGGAGGCAAATCATGTGACACAAGCATCTCAGTCCTCCTCCTTTGTCTTTGGTGGTTGGTCATTAAAAGTGCAACTTTAGATTCTAGTGCATCACTGGGCCAGTCACTCGTTTTCATGAAACGCTGGCTGAAGAGCATTAGCAGTAAAACTGCACAAACGTACCCAAACAAAGCAGAACTAGAGAAATCCCAATGTCTGCACACATAACCTGGGGGGCGGAGCCAGAGCCAGACAGGTTGTCCCTGACTCCATGTCCAGCATGTGGCTGTGATAACATGTGGTCCTGAGGAAGACGTGGGAACACAATAACATAGCGATGCAGAAACCTATATGATAATATGCACTGATCTCTCACACACACACACACACACTGCAGCTGATGTGGCTGCATGCAGGACACACTGGACACACTGGACACACTGGACACACTGGACATGTGCCACTAACAGAGTGTACAGTTCATAGATGAGCTGAGTCGGTCACTGAGTTGCAGTAGTAGTAAGTAGCACTTTGTGTGAATCATCGGCATAATAACTGAGTTGTATATACACACACACACACACACACACATATATAATCTTTGATTTCATTTCTTGTCATTATATAGAATCAACTAATGTTCAGGGATTTTCAGTGATCGTTCTTTGGGTCATCGTCATTTTTCCAACCACGGTTTCATCGAAATCAAACCCAAAGCCTTAAGATGCAACACTGAAGATCTGACCCTGACTCCATGACACCGTGGCCACATCCGTTTGGATCTCACCGGTCCATCTGCTGTCCCACCCGACCCGTGGCCACCGCTACCTGAGCGTCAGGACGAGGTTCTGTTGTAGCCCATTTCTACGTGTTTCTCGTGCCACAGCTCCGCCAGCTGTATTGTCGACGCAAACGTACTTGCTTTGGACCCGAGGCACATCTTGTACTGCTTCTGCTCCAGGCTGGTGTTGCAGTGGACGGGATGGTACATGTGGAATATTCCTGGGTCTTGACTGCGCAGCACCTTTAAACCAGAGTTTATGAATTTGGTGAACAAGTCCACGTCCTCCAGCCCCCAGCCGAGGATCGAGGTGTCAAACCCTCCCGCGTGAGATAGATCACTCTTGAATACGCACGAGATTCCGAAGCCATAATCTCGCCAGAAACCGCTTTTCTTGGTGAGCACAAGTTGGTTTTCCCTGCGGCTCTTCTCGGCATACACGATCTTGGGGTTGTACTGGCTGAAGACAACAGGGAAATAGACCTGCTTCCCTTGGACGGCGTTGTCTCTGCAGCGCTGCAAGGCGTCGCCACTGAACACGAGGTCGACGTCGCAGAAGAACAGCAAGGTGTCGTTCTGGAGCTTTGAGGAGCCCAGCTCCAGAGCCAGGCCTCGGGAGAAGTTGCCTGGGATGGGGATCACAGACAGGTCGGCGGAGGGATACCTCCTGCAGTAGTCATTGATCAACTGGAGATGTTCCCCACTGCTCCGGTTGCTCTCGCTGTCCACGAGGACGACAGTGAGCTTCACATTTTGTTTGGTCATCAGACAGACTTTCTCAAAGTTCTCCATGAACTGGACAAAGGTGTCGTAGCGACCGGACAACGGGACGACAACGTTGACCTTCCTCTGGTCCTGCTTCCACACCTCCCTGGCGGACTCGTAGAACTGGAAGGGCGACAGGAACTTGAGGGAGTTGGAGAGGAAGGACAGGGACTGGGATTCAGAGTTGATGGCGGCCACAAGTTCGGCCACATCCAGCTCTTCAGTTTCAGAGAAGAAGGGCCGGCTGAAGGGCTGCTGCAGGTAGGCGTGCCGCCTCACCGGCACCGTGATTTTGCGTCCCTTGTGTTTCTTGTACAGAAGGAGTAAATCGAGGATGTATTCAGCCCCGTGCATCGGATCCACCCTGTAGTAGCCATACTGAATCTCCTTGAAGTCAATGACTCGGCCGCGTGTCTTGGAGTTCTTATTAATCATCTCCATGACCTGCACGATAATATCTTCCAGCGCAGTCCAGAGCAGGTTCCCCAGGCTTTGTCGTACCAGCTTGTTCTCAACGGCAGAATAGATGTGGCGTCCTGTCAGGAAGTCCCACTCGATGACGTCGTTCCTCTCACTGGGCTGATAGCGCATGTAGGAGGGGGGCGAGCCCAGCTGCTGGTCCTCCCA
Organism: Pseudorhombus dupliciocellatus; assembly: GCA_016785235.1. Taxonomy (NCBI): domain Eukaryota; kingdom Metazoa; phylum Chordata; class Actinopteri; order Pleuronectiformes; family Paralichthyidae; genus Pseudorhombus; species Pseudorhombus dupliciocellatus. The sequence goes on from JAFBJW010000063.1 coordinate 407,501, forward strand.
CAGCACTTGGCTGTCGCTCAGGTAGCTCATGATCAGGCCGTCGCGGTGGAGCAGGACGGTGCGGTAGCGGAGCTCCGAGATCTGGCGGCTCAGCGTGAAGCTGTGCAGGCGGTACTGGTAGGCGGGCTGCTTGTTGGGGTGGAGCGTAATGGCGCCGCGGATCTTGGGGCTGTGGAGCTCTTCAATGAAACCTCTCTTGTTGTGTTCATAGTTTTCATAGAAGAGCTGCTGCATCTGTGGAGAGAGGTGGAGCTCAGCTGAATTCACAGAACGTGGTGGCCTGTCCCTGAATGCACCTTCATGACCCATGACCCCGGAGCCGTACCTCATACGACCACACGCACTGCGTCCCTCCAAAGCGGCGCACACAGCGGCCGACCTCCACGTCCTCGTGGGTGGTGTACATCTCCCTCAGACAGGTGCCGATGTGAGGGACCATCCTGCGCAGCACCTCCCGACTGAAGATCATCCCGGGGCCTCCCATGCAGAAGTTCTCTCCAGGCTCTAGGGCCAACTTGCCCAGCTCCTCCGCCATGCCCAGGCCCGTCTGGCCCAGGTAGAGGGGCTTGCTGCTGTTCAGCGAGCGCAGGAACAGCTCCAACTTCTCCCCTGGAGAGAGAGAGACCCAGGGGCTTATTTACAGACCAGGCCTCCTGAGCTGTCTGCTCCTCCCTGTGTGTACAACTGGTCCCAGGGAAGCTACAGCTGATGTCAGACACTGACTCACTGGTCCCAGACTGGTCTCTAGCCGAGATGTGAGGGGGAGGGCTTTACCTGATACCTGGTAAGTCCAGGTCGGCTCATTAGTGATTTAACATGAGCTAAAATTACACTTTTAAGAGTTAAGGTTCATTCATGTTGAGATGTGAAATAAAATCAAACCAGAGCGTCCACTCAACACATCCTGCACCCATCACTTGTTTACTCTGTAGAACCTCTAGTTGGAAATGACTCACACACACACACACACTGTGTAACTGCAATATTATGTCTCGCCATGTCCCTCTAGTACCACTCGCTGTGTAATATTACAGTTTTAGCTAGACGCCGTGTGTGTGTGTGTGTGTGTGTGTGTGTGACCAGCTGATACCTCGGATATAAACGTCGTCGTCCGCTCTCATGAACCACTCGTACTGGTCCAGGTAGTGGTCGTGGATGTACTTGAGCATCATGAACGACTTCTTCTGCGGCGGGTACGAGTCGTCCACGCCGGCCAGAGACACCAGCGGGACGGGGACGGGCAGGTGGATGTCCCCGGAGCCCGCGCTGGAGAAGAACTCCACCGTCCCGGGCACGGACCTCGTCCAGGTCCTGTAGGCGGCGACGGCGCGGGAGCCCAGGTATTTCTGGGCCGTCATGACGCCGACGTAGAGGAACCGCCGCGGCGCGCTGGCGGCTCTCCCGGGCTCCCCGCTGCTGTTGCCCCGGCTCAGGACCGAGTCCTCGCCGGGACCGAGCGGCGGGCTGTCGCGGGCTTTGCTCGCCGCGGGGCGAGCGAGGACGTCGGGGCCGCGGGCGATGGAGGAGTCCCCGTAGTAACACGCGGGGGACTTTTTCCGCTTGCTCTCCAGCACCTGGGGCACGATGAGCCACGAGGACGCGGTGAATCCCAGAAAGACGCCGAACACCACGGTGGTCCACGGCCTCCTCGGCTTCACAGCCATGTCTGCTGCGCACGAATGCCGCCGCTGTCCGGAGCTGCTGACGTGGACGAGCGGCCGCCGAGGCCCGGGCTGTCCTACCTGGCGTGGAGGCGCTGCCCCGGCTCCGGAGGCTGAAGGCGCGGGGCCGAGCGGGCCCAGTGTCCGCTGCGAGGTGTCATCACACCCTGCGCGTCCCTCGAGCCACTGATCCACGGCCAACGTCCAGATTGACAGCCTCCGCGTGTCCCGCCCCCAGCGTCCTCTTGTCCCTGGGGACATACCAGGTTAGTGATGGGGTCGCAGCCCACACGGGGCTGAAGATGCTGCCTCTTGACCTATGTTCCCTTGGTCCTTCATCTAGAGCCTGTCTGTCTTTGGTGTTGTGTATATACATATATTAACCTCCTCTCATGTCTCAGGGTGGAAGAGGACAACCTGATCTGTCTGACCTTGACTGTCCTGTGGTAATATACTGTCCCACAGGGTATTGTCTCACTGGCGTCACTGCTTGCTGCTGCTATGGTTCCTCTTCTGTCTTCTTGTGTCCTCTCCTGCACCTATGTACATACTTGTGTTCAAGCCAACGTCAACATGTGTCTCCAAAGCGTGGCTCCCTGAGTTACACAACAACTTAATTTCCTGGAGGGATCAGCAACGGTCAGTTCCAGGTGTAGATGATGATGAAATGACCCTGACAGGTCACTGCGGACGCTCCTGAAAAGTCCAAATAAAACAGATGTGAGGGCGATGTCCCAATCATAGCTGGTGTCCCTGTCATAGGACAGACAGAGTCAATGAATAACCCTCTGTCAACACATACACTGGCTCCTCCCACTCCTCCAGTGAGCAGGAGAGACAGCAGACAGTGGATGTCCAAGCATTTAAATGAGATTCTGATTTATGTTTGGGTGAAGGCGCGTTGATTGACCAGCAGGTGGCAGCAGCATCAAAGCTCCGGGAGGGCTCCTGCTCCTCCTCCTCCTGCTCCTCCTCCTCCTGCTCCTCCTCCATCAGGCTGTCTCACATCATCACAGCAATGTTCAACTCAAGTATTCCCAAGTACCTCCAACCCTCTGTGGAGGGACCGTGGTTGACCCCCAGTTGAGCTAAACTCAAAGCAGTGGCATGAAGGGGAAACAGGCTGCAGCTGTGACGTCATGATCGTTGCCACAGGGTCAGAGTTCAGATGAACCAGGCACAGACACGTTGGTCTGATCGGCTCCCTGATTCGAGCTGCTTCAGTGGATGTTGTTGTTCCTATGATGATATCGGGATGAACCTGACTCTGTTGTTGTAAACAAGACGGTAAACCCCGCCCATCTGTCATTTGGCGGAGCTCTTCAGAGGAGAAGAGGCGAGCGGCCATTGGCGGAGGGGCCGGTGACGTAGGCAGCCGCCGCGCAGTCTTTGAGGATGGTGAAAGTTGGTCAGTGTGTGGACGGACCGAGCCCCGCGAGGACACGCGGAGAGGACGAGCCTCGCCGCTGTTGGACATCTCAGCCTCAAGTTCCGAGCAGGAAGCCTCACACACAAGGTAAGAGAGAGAGTGTGTGTGTGTGTGTGTGTGTGTGTGTGTGTGTGTGTGTGTGTGTGAGAGAGAGAGAGCCAGGGGGGCTGCGGCCTCAGGCTTTTGATTTTAAATATGTGATGTCCACCGACCACTGCGTGTGTCCGTGTCCATGACTCCAGAGGACACAGCAGTGTCTCATACCACGGAGACGTCTTATTGTCCACTTGCCCAGTTGTAATGGGAGCCAAACCCTGAACAGATATCAAACGTGTCTTCATGTCCAAAGGTAGTGATGATGAAAGAAAGACACATTCCCAGAATGTGTCACGACACGAAGACATGAAGACATGAGACGAGTGCAGCATTCCTTCATCCACTTTTCACTGTGGACGCTGAGACGTGCTGACGCTGCTCTGATGGCTCACGGTGATGGACGCTTCACCTGAACCTGACCACAAGAACATGAGCGGCCAGCGTCGTCATGTGATGTCTGGGCCGCCATGTTGACGCTGACAGAAGAAAAGGACACGTTGATATGTCACGTTGTACCTTAGACAAAATGTCCTGCTTGAATCGCTGTCGTCTTTCATCCCTATTTCTGTCAGATGTGCTCTAATGGTTTTAATGGTGGCGTCAGTGCACCCCAGTGGGAGGACAGGTGTGTTCCATGTTCCTCACTAAGTCCTTGACCAGAAAGTGAGAATCCATTGTCCCCGGCCTCAAAGTACTCCCAGAGACTGGGCTGTGAGAAACACAGCGTTGGTGCCGTGCAGCTGTTAGCATGTCCAATCAGAGCTTTTAGTCTCTCTGGAAACTGTAGTGGCCTATTTTAGAGTTGGTGTTGAAGCTGGTCAAAGTATCACTGTGCTCTGTGATGTGTAGGAAGGCACAGGACGATTTGAAGCTGCAGATGGATGTTTCATCTCACCCTGCTGGTCGCGGAAGTGGAAACTAGGCTTTGATAGCACAGGGCCAGGACTCATGTGATTGTTGTTGGAGTTTGTCTAAGTTTAGAGGAACATTGACTGTCTGTTTGCTCCGACGCCTCAAGTCAAATCTCTGTTTTCTCACCGTTACTGAAGTGACCAAACAAGCGATTCCAATCCTCAGTGTGTGGATAATAACACGTTAATAACATGTTGACCATCACTGCAGGAAAAGCAGCAACGTTTGCAACACAAGGAAAACGTAGGAATGTTCCTGTGTGATGTGGTCGCCAGCTCTTGGAGTCGATGGCACTTTGTGCCACTGGGGTCCCATTGTATTGGTTCAAAAGGTGCAGTTCCTCATCCGCCACCTGTTGCTGGTGAGACTAGGAGAAGACAGAACCAATAGCCCTCTGGGGCTTGAATGGGTCTAATCCACACACACAGTCCCAGTGTTTCCAGACCACCTAGCTCAACTGCTATGGGGCTGTGATGGTGAGGAGGCCATGTTTGGTCTTTTCTCCACCTTCTGTGTCGATGGATGAATAAACCAGTGACATTGTGACACGGCAGCACGGTGGTGCAGGTGTTATTAACAGGGAGCAGCCAGATGACTCCACATTTCAGTGACTGGAAGAAAGGGTTAGTGAAAGTGTGTAACCATGAAGGAAGGAGCGAGTGAACGCACAAGGAGGAGTCAGAACCACAAACAGTCAGGGCAGATTGAAGCAAAGTTAAACCAGGATGAAAACAACACTTTGTTAAGGAGCCTCTAGGAGCTGGGTGAGGGGAATACAGATCAGAAAGTGTGGGGACTCTGAGGCCCTCTGAGACCTCCACATCCACACTAAATGAGGGGGGGGGCATAGATAGCAGCAGTGAGTATGTGAGGGCAGTGGAGCCATGAGTCAGGTCAACTCCAGCACCAAAAATGATTCCCCATGGGGCCTATGAGAATCTCCCCAGATGAACAGAAGGGTTCCCCAGCAACGAGGAGGCTTCCTGCAGGAATCAGCTGGAGCGTGAACAGGTCCACTGTCGCTGCTCCAGGGGAGAGCAACGTATTCCTGGCCACAGCAGCAGCAATATAAAGACACACATCCAGAGAGATCGTTGCCTTAACTCCTTATCGTCACTGTCCTGTCAGCGGTACCTGCTCAGGTAAAGTTGACGTCAGTGTAGTTAAGTCCTTGATGGTACAGAAGAGGTGGAGTCAGTTCCTCAGGTGTGTCTGCTGAGGCCTCAGCCACCTGTGTGGAGCCACACACACTCTGAGTGGCTGTGAACAACACTCACTGGAGGGGAGCAGCTTCTGAATGTGTGGGAGAGCTTCAGATGAATGTGCCTGTACAGCAAATGACACGTCCTCTTATTCCTCTGACGATGTATTGTGTTTAATTAGCTGTGTTAGCGTGAGTGCTTGGCTGAGTGTGTGTGTCGGTCCAGAGGCCTGTGACTGACGGCCGACACATGGTGGAGTAACTCAGTGAAAGTCCTGCAGCTGTGCTGTCTCTGAGGTTTCTGCATGGCGGCTGTTTTTGAGAAAACCCTTCAAAGATATTTATATCTTTACTGCGCTGTGAGAGCCTCTCACGCTGGGAGACAGATTTCTCTCTGGGACGCGTCAGAGTCGACATGAGGCGGCGAGGCCCGTGGACTGCAGTCAGCGAGAACGAGAAAGTCTTTAACGAAGCACTTGGATCATCATGTTGTGCTGAACTCAAGTCTGAGTCTGGAGCCGTTTCACGCTCACAGCGTGGTCCTTGTTTTTGCAGCGGTGCAGTTGTCTTGGGGTGGGGTGGCTGCAGCTGTGCCCCCTCGCTCAGCTCGGTGAAACCAGAGAGCTGTGGCCCTGCAGCCCTGGAAACCGCAGGCACAGACGCCGTCAGCAGACAGAGGACGCGGGCCTCACCTTCCTGGCCTCTTCATCAGGCAGCTGTTTCGCTACCATGAAGGAAGTGGAGCAGACGCTCCAGAGGTTCAACTGGTGGATTTGATTTCAAACAGAGGACGTGAGGTTTGGTCATCTCAGTGTTTGAACACGTTATTAAAGCCAGGACACAAGAGGAAGGAAAGATGAAGTCAGGGAGGTCCTTGATGAAAATCTACTCCGATTTCATGCGTCTCTGAGACGGAGGTATCGCTCACGCCTGTCCTCATATTTAATCCCAGTACGATATCGGTGGAGCGACCACAGGTGTGAGGTCTGTGTGCACTGGGCTGCTCAGTGTCCTCACAGCACACAGCTGCTCGAGGTCTTCATGGACATGAAGGTGTCTCTCTGACCGAGGGAGATCTGCTGACCACATGATTTCATTTTATTTTGACGGTCCCAACGACAGCGGGTGGGTTTTTTCCACTGAAAGTCGATGATCTCTGACTCCTTAACAAAGGGTGGAGACAGAAAGTGCCTTTGTCTCATTTAGGTCATCGCTGTAATTACAAGAAGCTTTGGAACAGCTGAATAACAACACAATGCGTGCAACCGCCAATATCTCACTGGAGCTCTGTCAAAATAAAAGCTCCCAGCTGTGCTGAGGAGAACAGCAGCCAGTGCACACACACCCAGACTTATTCAAACATTTATGTTCGCCTGCGAAAGGCACCACTTTGGAAACTGTATGTGACTGATGTGCATGGTGAGGAGAAGAATGCTGCACTTCTACCCAGAATGATAAAAAACAGACAATAGAGTGTTTGCAGTCTTTGTATAAGTGGCACTGCTTCAGGGTTCAGCCTGATGAATATGGGACATGGGACAGAGCCTGATGGGAGGGAACCAGGGCACTCTCCCCCTCCCCCTCCAAACGTTAGTGAGAACCTGCAGAACCTTTCTACCGTCACAAGAATGGCGGCCTCCGTGGAGAGGACCCTCAAGATAGTGTCGTGAATGTGCCACACTGAGCTTTGAAGTCAACACACGTGCGTTACGCACGCGGTCAGCGAGCGACAGTGACCCCTGAACCCTAACCCTGGGAGAGGCTGGGCAGGCGTCACCATGGTGACAGGAACTGACGCAGGCCCAGTCACGCTGCTCTCACAGACGAGCAGCAGATGATACCTCAGATGATCTCATGAAAGCCTGGCTGCTGTCTGATGATCTGCCTGCACTCAAAACATCAAGTGTGAAAGGAGCACCACTCCAAATTACTGGAACTTTGCAAATGCTCTTTTTTATAGTTAAGTAAGTCCAACAAAGTGATCAGTGTTGTCTGATGATCCCACTGTTATCAGCCGTTCTCCCACTTTAACTGTATCTGCTGAGCACATGGGCCTGAGGGGTGTGTGCCGTCCTTCATATACTACTGATGGAAACACACCTTGTTGGAGATGCTCGTAATGACGTGTGTGTGTGTGTGTGTTTTCTCCAGGTGCAGCTCTCACAGACATGGCCGTGTTCCTGTTGGCTGGGCTCCTCTGTCTCCTGCCTCGCATCACCTCCTGCCTCAACCTGGAGGACCCCAACGTCTGCAGCCACTGGGAGAGGTCTGTCGCCGGGGAAGAGGGTCCCACAGATGAGGCTCAGAGTCTCTGAGCTTTTTGTCTTTTAACCAAGGGATTGCCCTTGATATCTGTTTAGATAGCTGAGGCTGCTGGGTTGGTCACCCTCGTCCAGTCTGGACAAACCAAGTGTGAAGATGAAGTGTGGAGCCAGTGTATCTGAACATCAGAATACAGTCCAGGAACATCTGGCTTTAGTTTGTAACGTCAGAGGACACGGTTCCTTTCAGTGACACGCTGTGGACACGCCCCTTTTCACCCCCTTTCCTGGCGACGGGGGCCAGGGAGGATGGTCCTGCTCCCAGTCGTTCATTCAGTACCAAGGTCAAACGTGGGTTGATCTGCAAAGACAACCCCCATAAACATGAATGAAGCTGCGAGCGTGAAACAAAGGGCTCATTCATTCCAAGGTGCTCTGGTGTTGGGTCAAACTCATGACTCCTGCTTTCTGGGGTTTGGTTCAAAATGAAAGTGTTGGAAAGGTGACGTGAGGCTCTTGACAAATGTTCAAATGAAAAAGAAGCTTGGAAATCCATGAAGTGAAATGTAAGAGAACAAAGGTGGAAGCAGATTTCCCAGATAGATTATCTTTCAACAGCTAATCTGAGGAAACAGCTGCAGACGCAGTCAAAGCGCTGCTCTCTTGTTATTGTGGCGAAGACAGTCTCCCTCCCTCTCTGTCATTCACACACACACACACACACACACACACACACACACACAGTGCCATCCAAACTCAACATATACACATCTTTAAAAACACATTATTTTCCCCTATTGACACCGTGGCTATGCAACAGGATGTAGTGAACGAGCGTAAGAGCTAAGTTAGAGAAGGACGATGTGATACTGCACCTTTGTCAACGTGTTTTAAATCAACGCCCCAACAGTGAGTGTTGTTGACAGAGAGTGAGCGGCTCATGTGAGGAGGTGACGTGAGCCTGTGGTTTATCGTGTTTCAGTCTGCTGCCATGAAGCCGGGGGTGTACACGCTCCAGTTGGTTCTCCATGTCGTGAGCAGCCGAGTCGTCTCTGTAGATAATGTGTGTGTCAGTGTCTCTTAGAAGGCCCTCACTGTGCAGTACATGTTTGTGTTTTTATACCTGACACACTGAGTAAACACTGACCCCCCCCCCCCTCCTGTGGCTTCAGTTACTCCGTGACGGTGCAGGAGTCGTACGCTCACCCCTTTGACCAGATTTATTACACCAGCTGCACGGACATCCTCAACTGGTTCAAGTGCACGAGACACAGGTGAGCACGACTTCATCACTGAGCAGCACATGTCACTCTGCTCTGCGACCAGCCTCCACTGATCTGTGTCTCTGGATGAATGTATCTGTAATACGGAGAAAGGACGGTTCACTGTGAGTGTGTGTGTGTGTGTGTGTGCAGGGTTAGCTATCGAACAGCGTATCGCAGAGGAGAGAAGACCATGTATCGACGGAAATCCCAGTGCTGCCCGGGCTTCTATGAGAGTGGAGAGATGTGTGCACGTGAGTATCCTCTTGCTCTCTCACTCTCTCTCTGAAGGGACAACATGACTTCTGATGAACGGACAGATTCAAAGACAGAAAGGAGTGATGGCTCGTTCTCCACTGGTCTCATTAGTGAGTCAGTCTTTTCAAAATAAAAGCTCTTTTAATTCAGCTCTAGCTTCAGGTCAGCGTTGGGGGGGGCTTGTTTTTATCGATGTTTGAAATTCCGGATAAATGAGGGCGTGGCCTCTTGAGTGACACCTGGGCACTGTCTGTGTCGTCACTCAGCTCCCGCCTCTTCCTCCATCGATTGGTTAGACAGGAGTCAAGGAAGTGACGGGGTTACAGTCTCTGGGCCCGTCACAGGCCGACGCCCAGGGACTCAGTAGATGCATTATGGGTCATACAGCTGCTGCAGTCTCCTCCATGTGTTGTTGTTACAGAGACCCCCCCCCCCAGTAGCGACAGGTGTGGAGTCACCAACTGTTGCTCAGCAGAGGGAAGAGTTGTGTTCTCACGTCTGCTCAGGAGCGGGTGACAAAGGGCACGTTGATTGGAGCGGGGATGTTTGGGCCCCGCAGCAGTTCAGAGGGGGAATTTATTTTGGTGTGAAAAGGCTGTTGTGTGAGCAGCCATCACATGCTGAGCTCCTGCACACAAGCAGCCACATGCAGGTGAAGCTGAGTCGGCTGCAAGCAGCTCGGCTTGTTAGCAGTGGGCCTCAGTCCCCATGTTAGGACAGAACACACACAGCTTGGACCCAAATGCACGAGGCTGAAGACAGGCTTGATGAGGGGGAGGCTTCAATGCTTCAGAAGACAAAACTCAAAGAGGAAACACTGAAAGCAGCAGGGCAGGACTAGCAGCAGAGCTTAACAAAGCAACAAGAACCTGACTGGGCAGGAAGACGACTCAGGAGGCAGAACATCAACCGACATGGACCTGACATGAAGGACACACTGAGACAGACACGGGGAGGGAGACGTATTTAAAGGGGGAGGCTAATGGGCACCAGGTGCAAACAATCAACAATCAGGGAGGACGCAGACGAAGCCAGACGCAGTGCACACAGGAAAGACATGCAACCCTTACCAAAATAAAACAGGAAGTGACAGAACCTTAACAACGGCTTCTTCTTAATGAGGGTTTGGTCACTGTGCATAATGAGGAGCTCTCCTCTTCCTCCTCCTCCTCCTCCTCTCACTCGTCCAGTGGTTTGAAATGTGTTTATGAAAAGATCAAGACTGAATCTCATTCCAACAGTTGCTTTCATTATTAATAGTGTAATTGTAAGGAGCGTGTTTACACTGGGATGAGCCAACTGGGATAAATGGGACGATGGTGCACATTTGCTCCAGGGAAACATCTTGCAGTTGTTTATCCACACAACTTGAGAGCTTTGCTGAGGCCCTTAGCGCTGGAGAGACAAACGATGGAGGAGAGCACAAGGTGAAATAAGCCAAGGGACTGAATGCTACATCACAGTGAGGGATGAACCGTAGATGGAAGCAACCAGAGGAGGGAGCAGCAGGCTGATGCTGTCGGCTCAGATGGTGACGTCGTGACGCTTCATTGTCTCAACGTGTTTATTCCAGCTGTGGCCCAGGTCCTTCCATCTACGACACAAATCATGCTGCTGTTGTACTGATGGCGGCCTCCTGTCTTCCTGTCTCCTCTTGTCCAGCGTTCTGTGCCGAGAGCTGCGTTCATGGCCGCTGCGTGGCCCCCAGCACCTGCCAGTGTGAGCCGGGCTGGGGGGGCTCCAACTGCTCCAGCGGTAAGTCCTCCAGCTGCTGCTGTCTGTGAGTGTGTGTGGACACACACACGGCTCCACTGTTCCTCAGACTCAAACCATCAACATTTCAAAGGCGCGTTGGGTCTGGCTCTCATTTGGGGCCGATATTACTTTTCTATTGAATTAGTCAGAGGCACAGAGGCAGTGAGCACGGCCTCCACGCCCTGTGCACGTCGCTCAGCAGCTCTGGGTCGCGATGGTTGATGTTTGTGGAACACCAGAGAACAATCAGCTGCCAGCTCCCCTCGAAAAGGCACAATGTTTTCCGTGTTAACGTGTCACTGGCAGACGTGTTCAGACCATTTGTTGTGGCTTGAAATTGTAAGTCGGCTCCTCATGAAGCCACAGTGTCAACAAGTTCACGCGTAACGTGAAGGGAGACTGTGATGAAATTAAAAGAATTGAAAATAATAAATAGGATTACGTGCTTGGAGAAGAAATAACAATCTCAAATTGAACAACCAAGAGGCTGCACCTCCGTCAGACGTGGTGTGGACGGGAGCTTCCAGGAGGCACGAGGTGGAAACCTGCGTTTCTCTGTCGGCTGCTTCCAGTAGCCTGATTAGTGGTTGAGGCAGAAGTGATATTGTTGACATCACGGCGGGGAGTTATTTCTGTCCGGTCCTGTGAGCCTGTGCGCGTCTATAAGCTGATATGCATGAGGAGCCCGCAGGGTGTGCCCCCGCTGTCTTGGTTCAGCCTGTAATAAAGCAGCTCATTGTTGTGTCCCGGCCCCGGGGCCCTCCTGGGCCCCACTAAACCCAGCCAGACTGTCTGCTCTCACACATCTCAAAAAATATCTCGTCATGGAAGTGAATGACTTGCAAATATGAGGCTCAGCTTTCCTTGTTTTAGTTGCAGCCGCCGCTGGAGACGTTGTTGTATTTGATCCTGTGGTCGACGGAGCTGACAGGCCACACGTGACCGAGGCTGTGGGCCGCTCCACATTAGACCAAGGGCCCCAGCTGGTCCCCGGGCCAGTAGCAGCGGTGGGAACGTTCTCTGACCCATTACACATTCAGAAAATAGCAAAAACAGAATGAGAGTTTTCAGTGTGTCACATTTCCAATCAGTATCAGTGGACTGCACTGACTGACTGGGTTGCCGAGCGTTAGAGCGCATGAGCAGCCTCCTCTGTGATGAGCGGGTAAAACCACAGATGAATGAAAGCAAGCAACACCTTCGCTCAGCCACTGTTCATCCGTGACCCCGATCAGAGGCCGCTCTCTAATGTCCGCATCCTGTCATCGTGCGTGCAGGTCAGCGAGCGTCAACAATATGTCTGAGGAAATGGCGGCAGCGGGAATAATGGCAGCCGAGCGCCGTGTGCTAGCCAGTGGCCTGGAGGCACTGGAGCATGTGATTAAAAGTACACATGACAACAGCACAAGATGCTCCCGAGGCCTGGAGTCACAGCACGTACTGTATGTCCCTACTGTCCAACTGCGTCCCAGCCCCAGCCCCACACCACCACACGTGAATTATAAGCCGCTCGGCCCCGTCACACACTCACTCCACATCTGTAACGTGTGCACTAACCCTAACCCTAGAACAGGCTGTTGAAACGGAATCATCTGGACGTGACTGTGACTGTGCTATAACCACGGGCCCTGCAGGGAGGAGCCTCTTCAATCAATCAGTCAGTCACACTCATGTCAGCAACAACTGCTGTCCACATTGAAACACCCTGATATTTCTTATTATTTATCTATGAGCATGACACTCTGGATGGGGCTCGTTCCCCTCCGGCCTGGGAAAGGGGAGGAATGCTACAGATGGTTTTTCTCACTGTGAATCCTCCGTGTCAGTGTGAGAGGCGTGTTCTGTTCCCATGAGTGCACCATGCCTGCTGGACTGGGTAATTCCAGCCCCGTCCCTCGGGGCTCACAGAGATACGGGGATGTGGAAGTTTCGCTCAGATATTGACACGACAGCTCCGGCGATCATGAAGAAGTATAAGGATCTTTAAAAAGCTGAGATCCTGCGTTGCATCCAGCCTCGTGACCAGAGCCTGGCACCGTGTCTTTTGTTCACGCCGGGGCTGAATGGGCCAGTGAAAGGGAACAGTCTGTTCCTCAGCCTCAAGCTCCTGGAGTCTGGCCTTTCTTCAATCTAGGTCAGGTTACACAAAGGTACGGGATGGAGTCCCCCCCCCCCGGGACTCTTTGTCTCACAGGACAAGCCTGCCCGAGGAGGAGGAAGTACGCACTTTAATCAGAGAAGTGGGCTAATGCAGGAGGAATGAAAGGAGTCTGAGCATGGCGGTGCCGCTTTGCATGCTGGGCACATGAACACCAGCTCAGACACGCTGGTTCACATCCACATGCAAAGCTCATCATCGGCACTGTGTGTAATGATGCCAACAGTAACGGAGGCGCTCCGAGATCGTCTAGATCGTAGTGTGGTGTGAAGATGTGACGCTCCACCACTAGATGGCACTACATGCTCAACGCTGACCCTTTAAAGGTGGGAGACGTCCTCATGTTTAACGTGACGCAGAGCCAGCAGGCGGGGGGCCGGGTGCAGGTCCACACCACTGAACTGAACCTGTCAAGGCCAGCTGGCTGTGGGCGTGGTCACGTGCCCATGAACCTAATATAAAGCCCTATGACGCACGGCTCCATGATTAAAGGTCTGGGCGCCACTGTCATTACCAGACGCTGAGGCGGCCTCATCTAGAATAAACATGTGGTCCGACATGTTGTCAGGTTCATCATGTGGCCCCGCCTCCATCACACAGCGTGGCTGCACAGTGGTCTCATTAGGGACGGAAACGCGGCAGCCAAAGGTTAACGAGGTGGGCTGAGGTCATCAGCTGCTGGCCCAGTGATGAAAGCAGCCTCTGGGTCCAGCCCCGACCAATCAGCTCGGGTGGTGGACTCGTCTTAACGGTGCGGTGGGACACAGGTCCCTGGTCCTCTCGTCTGACCCCGTCCACTGGCTGATTTTCTTCTCTTTGCCCTGCAGCCTGTGACAGTAGCCACTGGGGGCCCCACTGCAGCAGCAGGTGTCAGTGCCAGAACGGAGCGCTGTGCAACCCCATCACCGGAGCCTGCATCTGCCCCCCCGGGTACCGAGGCTGGCGGTGCGAGAGCCCGTGTGAGCCGGGGACCTACGGAAACGGATGCCAGCAGAAATGCCAGTGCCAGAATGGCGCCGCCTGTCACCACGTGACCGGAGAATGCAGGTGCACGCCGGGATACACCGGAGCTTTGTAAGTGTGAGCACAAACTACGGGTACTTCTGAACTACTGCTAAAAATACCCCACTAGAATAGACAATAGCTTTGTTTGTGTTTCAAGCCAGATTTGGATCAGATGATGAAGCCTCTACTCTGACCTTGTGATTTGGAGAAAATAAACCAGCCTGAGGCTGAAAGATTTCACCCCTGATAAATGTCCCTCATGACGCACGCCATTTGGTGACTTGAACGTGGCCCCGCCCCTTGCTCACCTGCACCCGTTTCTGTCTCTAACTGTGTCTTTGTCTTCGCAGCTGTGAGGACCTCTGTCCCCCAGGCAAGCACGGGCCTCAGTGTGAGGAGCGATGTCCCTGTCAGAACGGGGGCGTGTGTCATCACGTGACCGGAGCGTGCTCCTGTCCCGCAGGATGGATGGTACACAGCCCTCACCCTCACGTACCCAGGGTATTAACAGTCAGCTGATCCCGTGTGTGTGTGTGTGTGTGCAGGGCACGGTGTGCGGCCAGCCGTGTCCAGAGGGGACGTTTGGACACAACTGTTCGCAGGAATGCCAGTGTCACAACAACGGCTTCTGCGTGTTGTCCACTGGACAGTGTCTCTGCGGCCCCGGATACACAGGAGAGCGGTGAGAGCATCTGCACACGTGTTGTGACGTGTTGTGACGTTGTTGTGACACATTCTGATCAGTCCTCCATAAACACGGGGCCCTAAACGTCCTTAGAATGTCCACAGTTACGCTGCCTTCACCAGCGTGAGGACACGTCAGGGTGGTGGTCTCTGGGTCAACCCCTGAGGACCCCGATTAGGACGTGAAAAGTCAGATTTTGCAAAATCAAAACTCATATAAAATGATGTGTGTGTGTGTGTGTGTGTGTGTGTGTGTGTGTGTGTGCGTGCGTGCGTGCGTGCGTGCGTGCGTGTGTGTGTGTGTGTGTGCGTGTGTGTGCGTGTGTGTGTGTGTGTGTGTGTGTGTGCGTGTGTGTGCTCCTGCCCCTCAGAGACAGCAGCAGGAAGCAGACACATCTCATGCACCATGTAGTTAGGCAGACAGGAATAGCCTTTCAAGTGCTCTTTGATGACTAAATGAGGGTTCGAGAGAAGCCCGACATTATGGTGCAGCACTGGCCGTGACACACCCTAACCCACTGGAAACCATTAACCAGACCAGTGTGGATGACGGGGTTAATGTCGCTGTGCACACACACACACACACTCATCAGTTGGACTTGTGCGGGGAATAAACAGGAGTTCAGGATGTGAACGCATGAATCGTTGACATGAATTGGAACTGAACCTCACATCCATCATGTTTGGGGCAGGTGCCAGGACGAGTGTCGTGTTGGAACCTACGGCGCCGGCTGCACCAAGACGTGTCGCTGCAGGAACAACAGCAAGTGCTCCCCCACCAACGGGAGGTGTGTGTGTGAGCCGGGCTACACAGGGGAGACCTGCCACGTGCGGCTGTGTCCCGAAGCTCGCTACGGCCTCCGCTGTGACAGGAAGTGCCCGTGCTCCCTCCGCAACACGCAAAGGTCTGCCGTGGTCACGCCCCACGTACTCCACGTACTCCATGTACTTCACGAGGGTCCCGTATCTTTCCGTCAGACAAACGCGCCGTGGTCAGTGCGCTCTGCTGGGCGGGCACAGTTGCTTGCACGTGTGGGGGCGGGGAGCAGCTGATGTGCTCATCATCAATGGGCCGGCTGTGTGGCACACACCAGCTGTCAGTCAAACAGCCGGCGCAGAGGCGGTGCTGCTCCTCCCCGTGTGGTGGTGCTGGCGTGGCACAGCATGAACGGGGTGGAGCCATGGCTGAGTGGGCAGTCCCTCCTCGGCTGACCGTCAGGTGAAACGTGTGGTGATAGCCCCGCCCACTGGTGTGGACGCACTGTAAACAGTCTGTGGCGGCTGGCGTCCTGTTCATAGTTGCGTTGTCGCCACCTTCTTCATTTAGTCGTTTTCTGGCGGCTGCTGACCCTCGCCTACGCTCACCTGCCGCGTCGTGCACGCGCACGTGTGGAAGGACCCAGAGGCCGGGACAACACGGTGTAACTGTGGTGTGTTGCTCTCTTGTTCCCAGCTGCCACCCAATGTCAGGGGAGTGCACGTGCGTGCCCGGCTGGTCCGGCCTCTACTGCAACGAGACGTGCACGCCTGGATTCTATGGCTCCTCCTGCCAGCAGGTGTGCCGCTGTCAGAACGGGGCCGACTGCCACAGCGTGAGCGGAGAGTGTGTCTGTGCCCCGGGCTTCACGGTACACACACACACACACACACACACACACACACACTCTCAGTGGGAAGCTGCTGTCACTCAGAGCCTGGCTCTTGACCTCCATCTAGTGGCAGCAGCAGGAAGTGACAGCGATTTCATTTCTGTCATCCCCATTGGACAAAATGTTTTTACTGGACGCCACGTCCATCGATACTGGCAGTGACCACGCGTCTGCTCCTCCTCAGGGTCCCAACTGCTCGGTCCCGTGCCCGGCGGGGACACATGGCGTCAACTGCTCCTCCAGCTGTAACTGTAAGAACGGCGCTCAGTGCTCCCCTGTGGACGGGTCGTGCGCCTGCAGACCAGGTGAGGACAGACGAGCGCGTGCAGGTCGTGGGAGTGGACGTGTGCGTATTCACTCCTCTCACCCTCTCAGGCTGGCACGGGGTGGACTGCTCCATCAACTGCCCCAGTGGAACCTGGGGTCTGAGCTGCAACCTCACCTGTGTGTGTGGGAGCGGGGGGTCATGTGACGCCCTGGACGGTCACTGCACCTGCGCCCCCGGCTGGAGAGGAGACAAGTGTGAGCTCCACTGTCAGGTGCGAGGACGAGGACTCCCAGGGTTCAGTGTGCTCTCAGAACGTTCCCCGTGTGAACTGCCGCTGCTCCTCTTGCTCCTCAGGACGGCACCTACGGGCTGGACTGTCAGGAACACTGTGACTGCAGCCACGCCGACGGATGCCACCACTCGACTGGTCACTGCCGCTGTCTGGCCGGGTGGACTGGTAAGACGAGACAGGAGCCGTAGAAACACAGTGAACCCAGAGACTGACGTCAGTGTGGCTCTCCACTAGGGATCCACTGTGACAGCGTGTGTGCAGAGGGCCGCTGGGGCCCCAACTGCTCCCTGGCCTGTAGCTGTAAGAACGGGGCCTCCTGCTCGCCAGATGAGGGGACCTGTGAGTGTGCCCCCGGCTACAGAGGCACCACCTGCCAGAGGAGTGAGTCCCACACGAGCACGTTGCCCAGAGTGACGGCCGACGCTGACGCTGTTTCTCCTGCTGCAGTCTGCTCGCCTGGATACTTCGGCCACCGCTGCAGCCAGACGTGTCCACAGTGCGTCCACAGCAACGGGCCGTGTCACCACATCAGCGGCCAGTGTGACTGTCTGCCGGGCTTCAAGGGGGCGCTGTGCAACGAGGGTGAGCCGCCCCACACCGTGTCCACTGTGTCCCACAGGCTGCAGGGCTCAGTCCACGTGCTTCTCTTCCTGTAAAGGCTGTTCCAGCTAAATTCCTTCCTTGATGACGCTTTCTCAGAAACGAGCCAGAGCTGCTAGCATGAATGCCCCCACTGTTTATTACTGTTGCCCTCGAGTCTTTCGAACAGCTCAAGTGCTGCATGTTTGGAAGGTGAGGTGAGGTACACATGCACCCCCCTGCTTGGCAGCTTGTCCCCTGACCCTGACCCTGACCCTGACCCTGACCCTAAATGTGAGAAACAAACCCTAACCCTGTCCTGTGAGCAGTGTGTCCCCGGGGCCGCTTTGGGAAGAACTGTGTCTGGAGCTGTGGCTGCACCAACAACGGCACCTGCAACCCCATCGATGGCTCCTGTCAGTGCTACCCAGGATGGATCGGTAGCGACTGCTCCCAACGTACGTGCGACGATCCACTTCTAGAATATCTACCCTGTAGTGCATGTGTTGCCATGGCCGCCAACCTTGGAGTGACATTTGTTCCATTCAGACTCAGAACACTGTATTAAGTGAGCTTGAATGTTTCCATGTTCCCTCATTCAACATGACAACCAGGGACAGCTCATCCTAGATGGTCACCTGGGTGCACATGATCTTTGTGTGTCTTGCAGCATGTCCTCCTGGTCAGTGGGGACCCAACTGCATCCACACGTGCAACTGTCACAACGGGGCCTACTGCAGCGCGTACGACGGAGAATGCAAGTGCACGCCAGGATGGACGGGCCTGTACTGCACGCAGCGTCAGTCTCAGACACACTCGCGCTCACGCTGACGCACGTACGTGCAGTGTTTGACGGGTGTCTCGTGGCCGTCTTGCAGGCTGTCCTCTAGGCTTCTACGGGAAGGACTGTTCCCAGGTGTGTCAGTGCAGGAACGGCGCCGACTGCGACCACATCTCGGGACAGTGCACGTGTCGCACCGGCTTCATGGGACGCCACTGCGAACAGAGTACGTTCCTCTTTCCTTCCTTCCACGTGCACGTCCAGGGCTTCACGCCTCCTCTCTCGTCTGCAGAGTGCCCCCCCGGCTCCTACGGCTACGGCTGCCGCCAGGTCTGCGACTGCCTGAATAACTCCACCTGCGATCACGTGACGGGCACGTGCTACTGCAGCCCGGGCTGGAAGGGAGCGCGCTGTGACCAAGGTGAGGCTTGACAGCAGGAGCCGTCCTCATGGGGTTGTGGTCTGAACCGAGCCTGTGTGTCGCCAGCTGGAGCGGTGGTGGTGGGCAGCCTCAACAGCTTGACCAGCGCGGCCATGCACGTGGACAGCTACCAGATCGGAGCCATCGCTGGAATCGTTGTCCTGGTGCTGCTGGTGCTCTTCCTCCTCCTCCTCTTCATCGTCTACAGGAAGAAGCAGAAGGGGAAAGAGCCCACGATGCCAGCAGTGAGCTACACCCCTGCCATGAGGGTCACTGCTGATTACACCCTCACAGGTACAGCAGGGTGCTGGGATCCAGCCCGGCCAGGTGCGTGTGTGCCCTTTGAACCCTAACCCTGGGTCTGATCTGTCTCTCAGACGCTCACCCTCCAGCGTGTGATGGTCACCCCAGCAACTACTTCTCCAACCCCAGCTACCACACGCTGACCCAGTGCAGCGGGCCCTATGGGAAGGTATGGAAAGGTATGGAAGTGGGAAGGTCTCAGGACGCGCCCTCACTGCTCGTGTGTGACTCCTCATGTTCAGGGCAAGAACAAGCAGCTGTTTGTGAGCTTGAAGAGAGGAGAGCAGCGAACAGGCAACCCAGTCACTGAGCGCACTGGCACGCTGCCAGCAGACTGGAAACATGGGGACTGCTTCAATGAACTGGGTGAGTCCAGGACCAGGTCCAGGACCAGGTCCAGGACCAGGTCCAGGACCAGGTCCAGGACCAGGTCCAGGACCAGGTCCAGAACAACTGGACCAGCAGATTGTGGTTCACCGTGTCATTGCTCTGGAGCAATACCTTCCACTCCTTCTGTGTCACAGTGTGTGTCCTGACTGACATGTTCTTTACCTTCACATCATGAACACTGGTGACGCAGGCGTGTAGTGACAACATCTGTTTTATTCATTGTCATTTCCACGTGTGGTCACCCCAGGAGCGTACGGGATGGACAGGCGATACATGGGCAAGTCCTTACGAGGTGAGACTGCGTGACTGTACCGATGAAGACGCTGTTCGTGCCGTGGAGGTCTGACATCTCTGCTCGTCTCCTGTAGACCTGGTGAAGGGCACGCCGTACCACGCCAGCTCCTGCTCCCTCAACAGCTCTGAGAACCCCTATGCCACCATCAAGGACCCGCCCTTGCTCACGGCCAGAAACACCGAGTGTGGCTACGTGGAGATGAAGTCGCCGGCCAGACGCGACTCGCCCTACGCAGAGATCAGCAACGGCAGCCCCCCCAATAACCGCAACGTCTACGACGTTGGTGAGCTGCTTTACCTCTTACCGTTGCCATGGACATTATTCATAACGTGGTGGTGGAAACGCTAACATGAACCAGACGAGTGTGACTGACCCCAGCCTCAACTCACTCTTGAATTCCAGAGCCGTGCGTGAGCGCCATGCTGCCCCCTGGAGACACGCCGCTCCCTCAGGACCCCTACGACCTGCCCAAAAACAGCCACATCCTCTCTCACTACGACGTCCTGCCAGCCAGGGAGAGCCCGTCCCCCGAGGACTGATGGGGACTGAGCACACACACACACACACACACACACACACTCCTGTTTCTAGCTGTTGGCCTCAGAGGGTTTGAGCTACAGCTGCTGTATTTTAGAACCATATTTGAACTGTCTTCTTCGGTCATTCCATGTGTCAGGGTTAGAGCTGAACGACCACAGTCCAACCTGCACACACAGCCAGGATTGAAGCACCTGCCTCCGTGGGTTAGGGTTAGGGTTAGGGTTAGGGTTAGGGGTCCAGCAGAGCGCCCCATTTGCACAACAATGGGACTGAATGTTGTTGAAGGGTCAGTGCAGTGAATCAAGTCTGCAGGTGCCATTGGACGAGTCTGTTTCATCAAGACGTCTTGAGTATGAATTTCATTTGCATAAAAACTAAATACCAGTCAGAGACAAAGTGACCAGCTCATGACACGTTGCCCCAGAATAGAAGAGAAAAGAGTCCTCTAAAGTGTTTCTATTGAAGGACTCAGGTCAAAGCACCAGTTACACTGGAGGTGCTGCCTGTGTTTTGGGACAGGATTTGGACATTTTTGACTTTCTACCAAAGACATGGTCCCCAGAACAGGTTTCTCTTCAGACCGTGTCGCTTCATTTCTCTTCTTCGTGTTGGCGTGGAGCTGGGGACTCTGGGGACGACCATCCAAGCTCGTCTTGTCCACACAGACGTGGAAATGCTCGTTTTCCACTGGTCCTCTTTTCTGTGAGAGGCTGAGCCACGTGCCCTGGACCGTTCCCTGCCAGCTGGGTCTCACTACATCCCTCTGCATCAGGAGCTGACCACATGAATGACCAGTTCAACCAGTGATGTGTTCCTCAGCGTGAAGGTCTGAGGCTGTTCCCACTCCGTTTGAAATGCTTGTAAAATACTGTACAGAATTTGTTCTGTTGTAAAAATGTTGATATCAGCCAATGTCTCGTGTCTGATGACAGGAGCAAGTGAGGCATTTGGTCCATGTGTATATGTACTCAGAGCTTTTCCATTTCTCTTTGGTCAGAACCACTAAAGGTGTTTGCTCTGAAAAGGATCTTTAACACACACACGTGCGCTTCTATCCATCCGGCCTTTTGTTTTCTTTTTTATCCATTATAGAGCTGTTTGTGTGAATAAAAATAGAATATTATCAACTAGCTTTGTGCTTGATTACTGAACACACACACCTCATCTCAGTAGCACGGAGACGAGGTGTTTGGATCCCACTGTACAGACACAGTGTCACCATGGGGACCATAGCAAACAGGAGGACGGGTCAGTGGGAGGGGAAATAGAATAAAACACACGCCTCAGACATGGCGCCACCTTGACCCTTGAGGTCAAAATGAGCAGTGGAATAAATCCAGCCAGCTGATCTGAGGTCTGCTCAGCTGCTGTGGGTGAGATGACCATGAGATGCTGAACACACACAGTGTGTGTGTGTGATGACCTCAGAAACATTGTGAACATATTTCCAATGAATCACTTTATATTCAGGGTTAAATCATCAGTGTTTCAACAGAATCTCATGATCATCTAAAACCCCGTTTTAAACGTGGCTCACTGTTGGGATGATAGCGGGGTCTGACTTTGTGTGCGTGTGCGCGTGCGCGTGCTATCAGCCGCAGGTTTCCTGCAGCAGGCTGGAGGAGGAGGAGGAGGGCGGAGGGGCAGCGCGTGGCCGGGAGCATGGAGCAGAGCGCGGAGCAGATCGCGGAGCTGGGCAGCCTCCCGGGCGGCCTCCTGGGCGGCCTCCTGGGCGCGCTGCTCGCTCTGGGCTTCTACCAGTGGAGGACGTTTCCCTTCTTCTGGGCGGATGTGAGCCACTACCTGAGGCTTCGCCGCTGCAGGAAGGCGGCGCAGGCTCGCGTGCGGCGGGGGGTCGTCACGTTCCTCGACTGCTTCCTCCACCAGGCCAGACGGAGGCCGGAGCGGCGCTTCATCGTCTCCGAGCAGCGGAGCCTCACATACCGGGACGCGGACACCAGGAGCAGCCGCTTCGCCAACGCGCTGCGCGCCGACGTGCGCGTGAGGAAGGGCGACGTCGTGGCGCAGTTGATGAGCAACGAGCCGGACTTCGTGTGCGTGTGGCTGGGCTTGTGCAAAGTGGGCTGCCAGGTCGCCTTCCTCAACGCCAACGTCAAAGCCCAGTCGCTGCTTCACTGCCTGCACAGCTGCGGGGCGAGCACGCTCATCGTCGGGCCAGGTAGTGTGCACGCGCCCTCACACGCAAGGTGTTGGACGTCTGCGTGTAGGGGGCCTCTTCATGAGAACATAGACGTTGGTTCATGAACACGAGGAAGACTTTGTCTTTTGTCCAGTTCCAGTGGTGCTTATGGAACCCAGGGGTCCACACGCATGTTCTTATTTATTATTGTTCCCACTAGAAGCGTTTGGTGAAGGCATCTCTAAGGTTGAGAAGCAGAGACCTGAAGCTCACCCTGAGAGGCTGGAGAACTCAGTTTATTGAGCAGGTGTGAGTCAGAAAAGAAACCTGGTAGAAGGAGCTGAAGAAGAAGAACAGTTGAGATGAGAAAGAGAACGAGACAGTTGTCTCTGTCTCTTGATTCCCGGCCCAGGTGAGCTGCCAGATGAAGGTCAGGGGACACACGATGCCACGAAGGCGTGTGTGTGACAGGTGTGCAGTCCCTGGAGGTGAGGGGCGGGGCCACACTGACCACAGGTCACAAGTCCCCCGGGCTGCAATCTCCAGGTTGTTATCGGTCTTGAGCAAGTTCCACCTGAGACCCGTGAGACACGTTGACAGGGAGAAGGTGACATGTGCAAATAACAGAGCTGGAATGGAATCAACTCAGGTGTGTTGGGTTAGGGAGTCATAGAACACAGAAGGTCACTGCTACGTTTCAAACGCAGGGAAAGGAAAAGGGACATTGTGGATGTGCAACAACTCATGAGACACTGGGTGAAATCTCCAGCTCTCTGCCCATGTGTGTGTGTCTTGATCCAGATCTGGTGCACGTGGTGGAGGAGGTGCTGCCTGACTTGAAGAAGGACAACGTGGCCGTGTGGGTGCTGGCTCACACGTCGCCCTGTGATGGAATCGGCAGTTTGCTGGATAAGGTGGAACGCGTGCCTGGAGAAAACCTATGTGAACTTCCTGAGGTGGACATCATGTCCAACTTCCTCTTCATCTTCACCTCCGGCACCACAGGTACTGAGTGTGTTTGAAGTGTCCTCACACAGTGAGTTAGCACGTGCACGTTCCAACAAACCTATCACACGTCACGTTGTGTCCAACCCTAACCCAGACGCGATGTGTCTCTGTGTCCATGTGTCCCAGGTCTCTCCAAGGCAGCCCGTGTAGGACACCTGAAGGCCATCATGAGCATGTCCTTCTTCACAGTGTGTGGAGCCACATGTGATGACATCATCTATATCACCCTCCCTCTGTACCACATGTCTGCGTCCCTGCTGGGAATCGGAGGTTGCATTAGCTTGGGGGCAACCTGTGTGTTGAAGAAGAAGTTTTCTGCCCGTCACTTCTGGACGGACTGTGTGAAACACAACGTGACCGTGGTGCAGTACATTGGAGAGCTCTGTCGATACCTGGTCAATCACCCAGAGGTAAAAATGTTCAACTTGAAGGTGAAGAAGTGAAGCCCGGTTCTTTTGTTCGTTTGTTAGCTCTGTCAAAGCAGATCTATACCTTTGTTAGGTCACATGTGGGTCTTTCCTCTAGGTTCCGGAGGAGAGGGCTCACAGGGTGCGGCTGGCTGCAGGAAGTGGCCTCAGATCAGACGTTTGGAAGAAGTTCATCGAGCGCTTCAATGGAATCAAGATCAGAGAGGGTTACGGTCTGACCGAGGCCAGCATCGGATTCCTCAACTACACCGATGAGGTGGGCCCCATCGGGAGGGCCAGCTACTTCAACAAGGTCAGGACAGAGCTTTGATTTCATGAGCCCTGGTGCAGCACAATACAACCACCCACACCAGGGTCTGTCGGATCAGAAACAAGTTGTCCCACATACGAGCTTTCAGTTGAAACTTCCAGAACTAAAGGTCTGATCCAATGGCCTTAGGAAATATGGAATTAAGAAAACAGATTATGCACTCTCTAAGAACAGAAACCAACTCACTAAATATTGTTGAATGAAGTCTTAGTTTTGTCTGAGGGGAAGGAGGAAGTGGTGTGGTATGCTTTCACATTAAAAGCATGATTCAGAAAGGAATAATGAATGAATTTGGGAAAGGATGCAGATCCTCTTAAGCATTTAAGCGTCTCAGTCACGTTTCGATAAAATAATGTCACTTCTATAAATGTCATAGAGTCCTTTCTTAAATATTCTAGCTTGCACTTCCATCACTGACCACTTGGGGTCCTCACACCCCCCGGTGACCATCACAGACGTAAACAAGGATGAACATCAGTCAACTGTAATCCTGGTTTTTCTTTTCCAGCGCTCTATGCCATTTGAGCTCCTTCAGTACGACCCCCAGTCGTACGAGCCGCTCAGGGCTCAGTCTGGAACGTGCATGCGAGCACCAAAAGGTAAACGAGTCACACGAGTCCCATGACTGTAGCTGAGGCTGAAACGAGCCGCCTCACTCTGTGCGCAGGAGAGGCGGGGATCCTGGTGGCCCCTCTAACGGCTATGAACCAGTTTCTGGGCTACGCTGGGAACGAGGTCCAGTCCGAGAAGAAGCTGCTCAGGAATGTGTTGACAGCTGGGGACGTCTATTTCAACACTGGAGACCTGCTGCTCCAGGACCACAGGGACTTCCTGTACTTCCATGACCGCGTCGGAGACACCTTCAGGTACCGTGACCCTGTGCACCAAGTGATGACATGAATGTTTAGTTGGAGTCGTGCTGGCTAATCATGACTCAGCAAGAAGCTGTTCCCTGCAGGTGGAAAGGAGAGAACGTGTCCACCACTGAGGTGGCGGAGGTTTTTGGTCTCGTTGATTTCATCAAGGAGGCCAGTGTCTATGGCGTCACTGTCCCAGGTCTGTGGAATACTTTTCTACTTTCAGGAGACTCCTGTGGTATTTCTGTTTTTGACTGAACATGTCTGAACTTGTCCCAGAGCCAGCAGCTCCTCCCTCTTTCATGCATCAGTAATCGGAGTGAGGCTGCTGAGGACTCCATGTGTTCTCACTGTGTGCGTGCAGGGTATGAAGGTCGAGCAGGGATGGCGGCTGTTGTCTTGAAACATGAGCACCAACTCAGTGGAACAGAGCTGTACAGCTGTTTAGTGCGAGCGCTTCCTGCATATGCCTGGCCGTGGTTCCTCAGGATCCAGGTAGGCGGAGCAGAGAGTCGTTGCTTCAGCGTCATTCGGTGTCACGTTGTTTTGCTCACCTGTCGCGGCCTGTTTTCAGAGCTCTCTGGATGTGACGGAGACGTTCAAACAGCAGAAGACCAAGCTGGTCCAGGAGGGCTTTAATCCCGAGGTCACCGAGGACCCTCTGTATTTCCTGGATGTCTCTCAGAAGGACTATATTCACCTGACTGCATCTATATACCAAGATATTGTGTCAGGGAAGATCCTTTTATAAGTATTTTAATAGAACATACTTTAAGAGTACTGATCAACTGGAAACTTTATTTTTTAGAGTTTTAAAATAAGACCTAACAGATGGAGTTGCTCAGTATTTCAAGGGCAAATGATTTTAATAATAATTGTAAATGTTTTATATAGTGGCTACGGCCATCGTGACCTCAGCCACAGACAGAAGGCCTTTGGTTTATCGGAGCTGGAATCACTGTGTCATTATATATATGATGATCCTCAACAAACACGTTGGTGGTTTTTCTCATCTATTTTCTCCAAATGTAAAAAAAGGGCTAACAAATGATGACAAGATAAATATTAGTGATTTTAAAAAAGTAAGTAATAAATAATCAATTTGAAATGATGGCGTCATCTGCCGTCTGTTGTTGTTTTTATGCTTTTATATGGGGGGGGGGGGGGGGGGGGGGGGGGGGGGGGGGGGGGGGTAGCAAAGAGGAGTCCACTCCAGTGTTTTTGCTGCAGGAGGAGGTGCGTGTGAATCCGTGCATCTCAGAGGGGAGGAACCTCAGGTTCTCCCGGGAGGAAGTGACTTCAAGTTGCAGACGTGGCAACATGTGACGTCATCAAAGAGTGTCGGCGGGTCATTGATGGCAGCAGCGAGTCGCGTCGGTGCAGCCAGCAGGTGAGTGCAGAGACAGGGACATAAACCAGAGTATATTACAGCCCAGTCCGGACACAGAGCGACTCTTGGTCCGTAGTGACCTGGACATGTTGCCTCAGTGGAGAGAGAGAGCGAGGAGCGCGTGCGTACACGTGTACAGCCGAGCAGTGAGCTACAGGAAGCTAAGCTAACTGCTCTGGTCCACACGAAGGCTCGGACGTGTGTTCTAGGGACTATGCAGCAGGAACCAGGAAGCAGTGTGAGCTGGCACTACTGGGGTTTCTGCTTGTTGTGTAAACCCATCTAAACATCGTTGTTTACAACCCTGCTTCTCTCACATAGTTCTGAATACTGCTTCATGCTAACTCCCTTCATGCTAACTGTGGCACTGTCCGGGCTTCACTGGGATC
This sequence comes from Pseudorhombus dupliciocellatus, assembly GCA_016785235.1. Lineage (NCBI taxonomy): Eukaryota > Metazoa > Chordata > Actinopteri > Pleuronectiformes > Paralichthyidae > Pseudorhombus > Pseudorhombus dupliciocellatus. The sequence goes on from JAFBJW010000063.1 coordinate 434,223, forward strand.
AGGTGAAATGAATGCCAACTATTTTAGTTACCTCCTGACTGTCTGTGGTAAGCCTGGGTTTGATTCAACCTGATTTACACCTGATGCATGAATGTCGAGTTGGACGGATCTTAATTCATCGGCTCTTATTGCAGATAGAATCAGGGTTGAATTGAAGGAATAACGTACAGCAAAGAAGATGATGGAAGAGAGTGGGATCGAGACTACGCCTCCTGCCAGCCCTACTCCTCCTCCTCCTCCTCCTCTGACTGTGGCCGCCACGGTCAGCTCCCCAGCTATGACCATTGGTAAGACTTGACTGCTCCACAATATATTCTGAATATATGCAGAGATTAAACTGAGCCGGAGCTCAGCTCGGCCTCCTCACCTCATCTGTGTCTCTGCCCTCTGACCCCTGCACTGTCAACAGCCATCACAGCCTCTCAATTCACTTTTAACGTGTTTTACCACGCCGCCCCTGAACGCAGCATGAAAAATACTTGACAAGAGGACCTTGAAAATATAATTGCATGTTCAATTGCAATCGCAATATTATATAAAGAGGGGAAAAAGTTGCAATTAGATGATTGAAAAAGAAAGTAAAGAAGAAATAATAATAATGGTTGGTTTTCAACCATGGCAGCTTCAAGATGAAACATGAATGTTGTCATTTTGATTTCAGGCTTCTCCAGCCCTGTTTCCTTCCCAGGCTCCAGCTCCATCGGGTCCACCCCAGGCTCCTCCACCCTCCCTCCCTTTAGCAGCCCACTGACTGCACCCCCTTCACTCTCCTCCCATTTCCCCCCTCCCTCCACACTCACCTCACCCTTCCCTGGTCATCCACACTTCCCTCCCTCCACCTCCCCCTCTTTGCCACCCACGGCCTCCCCCGTGCGACCGCTTCACGCCTCAGCTCCAGGTGCATCAGCGCCCCCCGTGGGCCCCCCCATATCTAGCTTCTCCATGAGTGCAGGATATGACATCACACGCGGCCATGCTGGTCGAACACCACAAACACCGCTGATGCCGACTTTCTCCAGTCCTGCTGCGATGCCTGGTAAGAGCTGCACCTGTCAGTGACACACATGTGTGCCTCTTTGTTTCCTGACATTTGTCCCACCATGTGCTGCAGGTGTGGCGTCCAACGCTATGGTTCAGCAGCCAGCCATGACAGGGGGATTACACACTGGATCTCCCATCACCTTCCCAGATGAGCAGGAAGACCCCAGAGCTGCTGGAGACCTCAGCAGTGGAGGCATCTGGGGCTTCATCAAGGTAACCCCACTCAATCCAAGGTCTCCACGCTCATTCAGCATCTCTGGCTGGAAGCAGCAGCAAGCACTACATGTGACTATCATGATAATAGTACTTCCAGATCTGTATCCTGCAGCTCGAGGTTCAGAGATCCAAACTGTTGATGAGACAAACAGCTTAATGACCTGTAGCAATGTGTGGAGAAGTCATATGAAGTATGACGTTGTCGTATTCTCTTTATATAGAACCTAAATTTGTGGTCGTGAAAGTGAGAATGAACCATCTCTCAGGACTGAATCCTGTGAGTTGTCTGTGTGTCCTCAGGGTGTCGCAGGCAACACCGTGGTAAAGTCAGTCCTGGACAAAACCAAGCACTCAGTGGAGTCCATGATCACCACTCTGGATCCAGGCATGGCTCCGTACATCAGTGAGTACCCCGCCCCCCTCGTCACCTCTTCCCCCCACAGTGTCTGAGCAGGTCACTCATTCATTCAAGTGTCTCTCTGTCGTGGCTCTGCAGAGTCTGGTGGGGACATCGACATTGTGGTGACTTCAGATAAAGAGATGAACGTGGAGGCAGTCAGAGATGCCTTCCAGGAAGTGTTTGGCATGGCCATGGTCACCGGAGAGCCCGGTCAGTCCAACATCGCCCCGCAGCCAGTGGGCTACGCAGCCGGAGTCAAGGTTAGCACGCTGCTTATGTTCATTCATTCATTTCACACCTCTGAGTGGCAATGAAGTGTCTCCGTCCATGCGTGCAGGGGGCTCAGGAGCGAATTGACAGCCTGCGTCGCACCGGTGTGATCCATGAGAAACAACCAGTCGTCTCACTGGAAAGCTTCATCGCTGAACTCTTCCCTGACAAGTAAGAAGAAAGCAGCTGACTGACACTGTGCCGGTACACACACAACTGACATATTTATACACGGATGTAAATACACTACGTAAGCCCTCCAACATGGCTTCGGTTGTTATGATACAGCTCAGTGTCATCAATACAAATGTAGGGCAGGCTCTATCGTTATGTTGCCTAAAGCTACTGTCCCGCTACAGAGCCTGGTGGAACTCCATGACAACTTTTTTTTTTAATGTCCAGGTGGTTTGACATCGGCTGTTTGATCCTGGAGGACCCAACTTACAGCATCCGCACTGAGGTCTTCACTCAGGCAACTCCTGTGGCTCTAGAGCATGTCCAACAGGTATAGGGGGGGACATAATCTTGAACCATACACCGTATATAAAGATGGAGGACATGATGTTGCCCTAAAGTGTTGCTCAGGAAAGGGACATGGGCCAAACTACCAAGTCACAGTCCTGTTCTTCTCACTCTCATGTGTGTCCATGTGCTCATTTGAAGGCATCGTTCACTTGATGAGTCTGAGTCTTGAGTTCTGATGAGCTTCCAGTTATCCTCAGCCCTGTAGGCAATCATTAGTGCGGCATAGGAAAGAGTGAAAATGTTCCGTGTATGCTTGGTTTACTGTGTTGTACCCAACATGGCCTCTTCCTGTGCAGGCTCAGTCCCTGACGCCTCCCGACTACAGCCTGCGCTGGTCGGGCCTCATTGTTCCTGTGGGGGAGGTGCTGGAGCGCAGCCTGCCCAACACCAACAGGACAGACTGGCATCAGGCCGTGACGGGTATGACCCAACGCCAGATGATCCACAGCGCTGCCAAAGCTCTTGCTGGGATCTACAAGCAGAAGCTGCCCCCCAGGACTGTGTGATCTGGCTCCAGGATCTGTCACAAACTGGAAAAAAGATGAAGTCCCGTTGGGACAGCTTCCTGATGGGACAGCGAGGAGCCTCGTCTCACCCCATCAGTCTCCCGTCTGCCCTGGGACAAACCAAATGCATATTGAAACTCTTTAATGTTTGTGTGAGCAGATGTTTACTGACATTCCAGCGTGTGAAACTCCCGTCACTCAGAGAGACGTAATAATTTACTGATCACTCCCCTCATGTCCCTCAAGGATTTTTACACATGTCAATATCATGTGCCCCAATTAGATTCTATGAAGTACAGAAAATTCTGAAATCATTTTTCATGTCACATGAAGAGAAACATGATCCTGACCCCATGAGCTTTAACGCTGTCATGTGGACCTGAGGTGAATCTGATTGGGGCTTGGATGCTACTACTAAAGTTAGTCTCACTGTATATTTTGACACGGTAAATTCAACTTAGTACTGCAGTTGTCAGGATACTATTTTTTTCAATAAGCACAGAAGAAAGTAGTGCACTGTTTTGTATTCACCAGAAACGACCCAGGATCTGGTCCTCACAGGACGCTGGGCACCTGAACACCTGAGTTTTTATGTTGCATCTAAACTGCTGCTTTTCATCCAACCATTTTTTAAATGTATTATTAGTACCTGCTCTTCACTGTTCATCCCTGCTAACCCATGATTCACCCCCCCGTTGCTTCATTCCTGTGCTGACTTTACAGATGAATGTACACTGCTGATTAGATGATGACACATTATTCTGGGACTGTGCAGCATACATCACACGGGTATCAAAGGTGGACGGACGCAGGGCCTGGAGGTCTGAGGTCACTTGTTGTTGTGCCTCAGTGGTGTACAGTCTCACCCTAACCCTAAGCAGGAGCCCTATACACCCAGGAAACATTGGCTGAAGCCTGCGTCACTTGATGCACTGCTGTCACAGTGTCTCACTCTGTCCGTCCTCAACTGAGTCCATTTTATAAAGTCATTCATGAAAACTAGAATCACTACATACTGTGCAACAGGGCTAGTCTGACAGGTCAAATGATGTCATCGTGTTTTAGGTAGTTACTTAAATAGTATCATGTACACACTCATTTCGCCTGGAACGTGCCACCTTTCATTTCAAACTGCTTCTTCCAGAGTATTTGATGGATCCGTTGAGATGCGCTGGGTCATGTGAAGAGGGAACTAGTGACTTTATTGACTGCACACATCCCTTGGGTTGGAAGCTGAGACCGTTGATGAGCAAGGTCCAGCTCTTCTGATGCTAATGAGAAAATTATTTTTACGTGATTTCAGTGTTTCATGTTTTTTCTATGAAGTATAAATGTAAGTCAAACACTTGTATGACCTAACTAATCACAGGCCTCACATCTGGTGACGCAGTCGCTCTGTTTCGATCTGTAGCAGGCTGAGCTCTTCAGTCCAAGTTAAAGTTCATTAAAGCTGGGAGCAGCTGCCAAAACAAACACAACAGGAAGATGATGTTTGGAAAGAAGGGAACAGAGGTGGGCCTGTGAGCGCTTGTTAGGGAAGCACAGTTCTCATCAGTGCAGAAGGAGCCACAGGAAACCACCATGTGAACAGTTGTCTTTTCACCCTCGTTTAAAGCTGCTCTTTGCATCGGTGTCAATGTCCGTCTCTGTTCAGGCTGCGTTTGGAAGAGAAGTGTGTCTGGGTGGGAAGAGCATCGCTCTCTGCTGTGTCCTCTACATGTGCCTTCTTACCTGAATAAACAAGTGACTTTCTGCTTCTGCAGGTTTTATACAACATTTTATTGTCTTCTTGCATTTGGAGGATAAACACAGTGATTGTAAAACTATGCTCTGATGACGTCAGCACTTGTAGCTTTTGCACAGGGCTACTCCCAGCAGCTGCCTCTGCTTCCTGCTCTCCACCAGTCTCTCCATCCTCTTCTCTTCCTCTCTCTCACACACTCCCGACAACAGCTGAGTCATCGGAGAACTCCCTCAGTCTCACACACACACGAAGTCAGGATAGAAACCTGGTCATATGAGGGGAGTGATTGACAGACAGTTACCCCGCCCCTCTTCACCCTGCTGACTGGGCTCGGTGCTGGGTCCCAGTCTGGGTCCCAGTCTGGCCGCACTGAGCCACTGGGATGGGCGGTGAGGTGGTGAAGCGGCACCCGCCCGGGGATGGATGTTCCCGCCGCACCTCCACCTCGTCCCCACCTCGTCCCCGGGACTCGTCTGTTCGCCGCGGATGCTGCCGCCGGTAGAATGGGCCGGAGCCGCAGGTCCTGTGCGCAAACATGGATCCCGCATCCCCGCAAACACACGCAGGTATCACCAGCTGCTGCTATGTGTGTGTGTGTGTGTGTTATTGGCTCTGCACTTGTTGACTGACGCGCTCACGTGCGTGTGAGCTGGGATCAGCCTGAGGGGGGGGGGTCCCATTCAATTGTGTTGTGCATCGTAACAAAGGGACAAATCCAGGATGTTGTCATGACTGGGACATGGAGGGCTGGAGCCAGTCCCAGCTGTCAGTGGGTGAGGGGCGGGGTTCACAGACAGACGTCCAGGTCCTGTGTCATCATCATCTCTAAGTTTAAGGAACTTGTGACTGACGTGTTCATAAAGATGTTGTGGTCCAATGTCTCCCCAGACAATGAAATCCAAGTGAAGAGGAAGCCACAGTGGCTCCTGTGGGCTCCTCAGTGCTACTGTCCTGTCCCCACCTGGACGATGGAGGGAGAGCCCTTCACCGCTGCATTCTCCTCTGTGCTCTACTCTGCAGGGGCACACTTTGTTGCCCTCTCCTCCTCCTCCTCCTCCTCCTCCTCCAGGGATTCAGCGATCACTGCCATGTCCCTGGAGCAGAAAACAACCTTTGCCTTGGTCATCTTCCTCTTTGTTTTCCTGCTCATCCTCATCGTCCGATGCTTCCGGATCCTGCTCGACCCCTACCGGAGTATGCCGACCTCCACCTGGGCAGATGGCCTGGACGGTCTGGAGAAGGGCCAGTTTGATTACACTCTGGCCTAAAAGACATACATGCAGACAGCGTGTGCCATGTGTCCGTGGCCTTGGCCTTGAGCTGGTCGCAGGCATTAATCAGCCAGTATTCTCCACACTGCCTTTTTGATGTGTACACGCACAAGCTAAACGAACACAGCTCAACATGAGCATAGTCTCTGTGGATTCACTGGGAGCATGGGTTCCCTGCCTTTCTGGGATTATTGGGAGGATGTGTAAACACTGTTAATGTGCTTTGTTTCGTGTTTTTAACTCCAATTGACAATGTAGAGATGTTACAGAAATGTGTCCACGGTGTTTTATTTGCGTTATACTGCTTTAGCACAGTACAGTTCTTAATTAGCATCATTGTCTCTCAGTACATGTGGACGTTTACTTTAGTTTTACCCTGGGCTTCTACACTCACCATGCTGTGATGGGAACTTTGCTGCCGATTCCCAAACTCTCCTTTTTATTGAAACAAAATAGAAACACATTTTTCAGGAAACATTTTACATTTCGTAAGAAAAAGCAGCACAATAACTAGTGTGCCTAGTACCTGCCTAGAGTCTAGAGTCAGACTGTTGGAATATTACTGTTCAGATCATACATGCCACCGATCTGCTCAATACCTGAGCGTGTCTGCGCTAAGCTGCCAAATAAAACTACTTCTGAATCAGTCAAATATATGTACATTCATTCATTCAATAACTTAGATGCCCCCACTGTGAAATGTTGTGATTCCTGCGGTTATATTGAATTGAATTGAACGTTTTTATTCCTCCCCCATGGGGGAAACACACATTTACAGAAGCTCCGTAAAAACAAGTAAGGATAAAGAAATAAAATAAAATAAGATAAAAATAAAATAAATTATTATAGATGCATTTCCTGTGGGCAACTGGTGGTCAAGTATTAAATGAAAACCTCGTTGCCATCTCCAGATGTTGTTGTTTCAACTCTGACTGTGTGTAGTTCTCCTTTCCTCACTCCTAGCAGCGCCTCCTTGGCATGTGTCCTTCCAGGGTTCAGTCAGGGAGCGCTCGTTATCTACGCCAGGACACTGGGCTTCCGCTGACGGAGTTAGCCCGAGCGCGCCCCGTGACACACGCCGTCTCCGCCCACCTGTGAGTGGATCGGCCCGCCCCGGTGCGATTGAAGTTGAGCGGCGCGGTGCGTCGAGCCAGCCCATTGGCCAGTCGACCACTTTGTCAACGTTTCAATGAGCCGCCATGTTGGGAGGCCAAACCCCCTTGGATTCCGCGGAGAACCGGAGCCATTCACTTCCAGGGTAGCGTTCGGAAGTGCCGTTGTTTACCGCCCAAATACAAACTGTTCTCCCGGCACTCGTCGTGTCCTGGTGTGGTTCGGCTTCGCCTCGCGTCCTTTACTCGGGTTCCGTTGCTCCTCTCGTACAAATGGCGACCGCGGCGGCGACTCCGGGCGGCCAGAGGAGCACGTGCGGCGGCGGCGGCGGCGGCGGCGGCACCCCGCTGAGCCCGACCCGGATCACCAGGCTGCAGGAGAAGCACCAGCTGCGGGACCTCAACGACCGCCTGGCCCACTACATCGACACGGTCCGAAGCTTGGAGTCCGAGAACAGCGTGCTCCATCTGCAGATCAGCGAGAAGGAGGAGGTCCGGAGCCGGGAGGTGAACGGACTGAAAGCCCTGTACGAGACGGAGCTGGCCGACGCCAGGAGGTGCTTGGACGACTCCTCCAAGGAGCGGGCCTGGCTGCAGATCGAGCTGGGCAAGATCAAGTCCGAGCACGAGCAGCTCGTGCACAGGTGAGCCGCGTCACACGCGCCTCACTTTGCGTCAGTCCTTCAGAGACGAGTTGCTGGTTTATCTGCCTCATGTTTCTGTTTAAACTTTGCCAACACAGCTGGACCCGACCCACCCACCAGAACCAGAACCAGAACTAGAACCGAACTAACTAACTAACTAACCCGAAACAAATAAAGGCTGCACGCGGTTAACGGGCAGGTTCGAAATGGAACCAATCAGAGTCCGCGCCCTGAAGGTTACATGAGGCGTTCAGGGACAAATGTAGCATCAGGGCATTTTAGTGTCTCATTTTTGAAAGAATTACCTTTCAGCTTGGCCCGTGCTTTCTGTTGTTATAAACATGAATGGGAGCAGTCTCAGCAGCAGCTGTCTCACAGCTGTCAAACAGTGTCCTGTGGGTGGCGCTGGTGGACAAACCCTTCATCTGAGTGGTCACCAACCACTGTGTTATTCCTCATGGCTTTTTAAATCTAGTTGCTAAATATGTTTTGATTCTGTGTCTGTCCCCTGTGACCCTACTGTTGTCCCCTTGTCCTGCATGTGGCTTCAGTACTTGTCCAGAGGGTTTACTCTTGATAACATCAGCTGGGCCTGACGCTGGGGTTGGAGGATTACTACTGACTCACTCATGAATTACATGGAGGATATATTATGGGAATAATCATGGATCCTAAACACAGATATGATGAGTGGTGTGAAAGTGAGGTGCCTGTACTGGGAGCACTGGGCTGGTAATGCATGTGCTGGGTTCCCTGGCTGAAGAAACTGGTGTGGGTCTGGACATGTGTCCCAGTTGAGCAGGTGTTTCCAGCAGCTGCAGCAACACCAGTGAACGTGGACAGTACGACCATTATGCAGGAGTACGTTACCTCGCAAACAGGGTATTGTCCCTGCAGTGACAGAAACATGTCATTGTCTCTGTTTTTGAATGTATAGCTCTGAACCTTTTGACAAATAACCATGGTCCAGTGAAGTAAGAGCCTGGCCTCCCCAGCTTCTGGTTTTCAGTTCAACACGTGAGAAAGTTGACATACCGCTCTGCATTCCACTGGTAGTTTGTCCTCTTTGCTGCCTGTCCCACACCCAGTGAACCCAGAGGTCCCCCAGGAGACAAATAACTGCTCTTTACTCACAAACTGGCTGAAAGACCTGTTGGTTTTATTGGGTTTAGTCAGTTAACCCTGGCTTACTACTGCATCTAGATCAGCAACAGTAAAGTGGGCGTCAACTCAACATGCTGCATGCATATTACTATAAATATATATAATCTGATTTAGCTCATATTGGGATGGGCAATACCTTCCTCTGACCTCTGACCTGCTCCCTGATTGTGTGCGTGAAGTCGAATGCAGCAGACAAAGAAGCCAGTGTGTACTGCGAACCCTCGGGATTCATTCAGCTGAGGTTCTGGGAAAAACACTCGAGCCGTGGGCAGAAGTCCCTGTAATCCGCCGTCCTGTGTCAGCACAGTAATAGAGGTGGTCATGTTTACAATTACGACTGTTTTCTTTCTGCCTTGAGACTCTCTTTCATCAGAGAACCACAGTTGATCTTTGAATCATGGAACCTGCGCTACAGAGGAGGAGATGGAGGAGTTGCAATTGATGTTAAAGGCACAATGTGCAGTGTGATTATACTTTATCTATGTTCACATTAATATGAACTGACAGCTCTGGTTGAATGCACCATATTTAAATAGAACATATTTTGTTCTAACAGGGCTTTGATATTCATCACTGAGACAGACCAGAGGAATGCCGCTCAGCCTCGTCCGTTACATGCTCTCATGTGTCTCACCGTGTCTTCGTCCCCTTCCAGCTACAACAAGAAGGACTCGGAGGCAGCAGAATCCCAGGCCAGGCTGAAGGAGTTGGAGGCTCAGCTCAACTCCAAAGATGCTCTGCTGGCGACAGCGCTGTCTGAGAAGATGGGGCTGGAAGCCGCCATGACTGACCTGCGGGAGGAGCTGCAGGAGGTGCTGCTTCACCTCTTCATTTGGACGTTAATGGAGCGATGCAGAGATCACTTGTGGCTATTTAAAGCTAAAGTGCAGTTGTTCGTTTTCCTTGAATGCTGTTCTGGACATATTCAACCTGAGAAGCATTTTATATTCATCTAGAGGTCATTTTAATGCGCAGTGTGTGTGTGTGTGTGATCAGCTGGATACAGGTCTCACCCAGGCCAAAAAGCACCTCTCAGATGAAATGCTTCTGCGCGTGGACTTGGAGAACCGCTGCCAGAGCCTGACTGAGGACATGGCCTTCAGGAAGAGCATGCATGAAGAGGTGAGACCAGACTGAACAGCTCTTAATGAAGATTGTTTGGAGTAAACTTGAATTGATTCTGAACGGCTGTGTTACAGGAGGTGAAGGAGGCCCGGCAGCGATACGAGACCCGGCTGGTGGAAGTGGACTCTGGACGGAAAGTGGAGTATGAGTATAAACTGAGCCAGGCCCTGGCTGAGATGAGGGCTCAGAATGAGGAGCAGATCAAGATATACAAGGACAGCATGGAGAGCACCTACATGGCCAAGGTCCGCACTCACTCTCGATCCAACAGAATGTGCCTTCAGATGCTAACCCAGTGTTGAGGGCGGGGCTTAGACGTGTTTGAACGGGTGATGTAAGAACCCTCCCACAGAGCCAGGCCCCAGCACACTGACTCTCAGATATGATTTGTAAATGTAGTGCACCCTCTAGGCCCCTCTCTACAACTACTAATAATAATAATTGTTATCACAACTCAGCCGTGCAAAACAAGACCATCACACAAAGGCATCTTATTAGACAAAGAGTTATTGTGAAACTAGTGGCGTGACAAGCTGTGCTTTCTGTTTCATATGTCTAGTCCTTTGGAACGTGAACAAGGAGACAATTTGAATATGAAACGGATTAAAAATCCTTTGTTGACCAAACAACGGCAGCATCACTCACTTCCTGACTCACAGGAAGTGCTCAGTTCCTTTTTACGTGTGACAACGCTTATGCTGCTGACTAGAAAGGTCTGTGTGTTTCCAGCTGGAGGATCTGCATCGGCTGTCTGAGATGAACGGAGCGTCAGCCAGCGTGGCCCGGGATGAGCTCAGAGAGTCCTCTCTGAGGATCGAGAGCCTCTCGGCCCAGCTGGCAGCCCTGCAGAAGGAGGTGGGCATTTCATGGGTTGCATGTATGCAAAGTCAGTTATTGTGTTCACAAGTTGAGCTCTCAACCCTTGCTTCCTGCTTCATGAACGACTTGCAGCATGTGTAATCTGTGACCCTGCGTGCACTCAGACCCGCGGCTGGCGTGAGCGTATAGGGGAGCTGGAAGCCACCCTGGCTCAAGAGAAAGACACGAGCCGCAAGCTGCTCGCCGACAAAGACCGCGACCTCATGGCGATTCAGTCCAAGATGCAGCAGCAGCTGAACGAGTACGAACAGCTGCTGGACGTCAAACTCGCTCTGGACATGGAGATCAACGCCTACCGCAAGCTCCTGGAGGGAGAAGAAGAAAGGTGAGTTTGACACCTAAATAGTTTCTGCACCCAGACAGGAGGTCACACATGAAGTTGACTCAATGAGTAAAAGGGAATGGAAAGACGAGATTGAATCTGTGATGTCTGGCTCACTGCTCCCCAGTGAACCTCGTCTCATCAGAACTATATTCGCCTTCAGTTGAGATGGAATCGGTGCTCTGCTCTGGCGTCACGTGTCATTCTGTGACCAGGGCGACACAGACGTACTGAAATGCAGTAACTGGTGTGTGTGTCCAGGCTGAAGCTGTCTCCCAGTCCCTCGTCCCGTGTCACGGTGTCGAGAGCCTCGTCCAGCAGCCGCAGCGTGCACACCACTCGGGGAAAGAGAAAGCGCGTGGATGTGGAGGAACAGGAAGCCAGCAGCTCGACGTCCATCGCTCACTCTGCCTCAGCCACGGGCCCCGTCTGCATCGACGAGATTGACACCGATGGCAAGTTCATCAGCGTCCTCAACAGTGGGGACGAGGTAAGTCCTGTTCCTCTCCTTTGAGCTGCAGCAGCGGGACATTTCACCCACTGTCCTGTTGTCTTTGTCTCAGGACCAGGCCATGGGGGGCTATGAGCTGATCAAGAACATTGGCAATGCTACAGCCACTTACAAGTTCACTCCCAAATATGTCCTGAAGGCCGGCCAGAAGGTCATGGTAGGTGTTTGCTTTTGTCTCTGACCAGCCCAGCCCAAAACCAGTCTTAAACCAACACTGGATTAGACCCGACCCTGCCTCACTGCAGGGCGTCCAAGGAAGCCAGAGTGAAGCCAGTGTTCTCCTGGCTTGTTCTAAACGTGTCTGTGGAAGTGGCAGCGGCGCTCTGAGTTGTAGATGTGAGGCTGGCCTGTGTTCAGCCTCTTGGGACTTGCTCTCAGAGCACTCATGCAGGAGCCAAGTGGCTGATGTGTTGTATTGGTTCTTCTGGGCCTTTCTCAAGACCAGTGTGCTTGTTTTTGTGCAGGTGTGGGCGTCTGACGCTGGCGTGAGCTCAAAACCTCCGACAGACCTGCTCTGGAAGAACCAGTCCTCCTGGGCTTCAGGAGAGGACATCCATGTGTCACTGATCAACCCTCAGGGAGCGGTACGTGCACACACACACACACGTTCTCTCGGGATGGCAGCACCTTGAAATTTCTGCATTTCATTGTCTTGAGTTTATCTTAGAGTTAACTATACACTTAAATATTTGCAGAACTTGTCCAAAGAATAGCGGCATGAGGACTCAAGGTCCAGGCCTTTATTAAATGGACTAATGTGTACTGGCCTATGCCCTGGGTGCAGGGTGAACACATGCAGTACTAGATACTCTAGACCTAGTCCTCTCGGGGCATGAGGCAATGAACAAAGTGAAACAGAGCATATCAATGAATTCATGTTTCATTTGCCTTTATATCAACATAAGCCCAGCGTAAGAGAAAGAACAGCTATGTATAATAAATGTGACGCTATCCATGAGCAGAGGACCTGTGATGTGATGAGTATTCAGCCCTACGTCCCAGACCGGCCTGAGCAGGGAGTAGAAATACATGGCTGCCCAGTGGAAAACAGAAAAACTTCACAGATGTTAATTAACATGCATTTTTGCACAGGAGGTGGCGAAGAGAACCACAACATACAAGACAGCCATAGAGGAGCAGGAGGAGGACGAGGAGGAGGAGGAAGATAATGGAGTGGAGGCCATAGAGGAGGAGCTCAACCAGCAGGTGAGGGGACGCACTGTTACTACAAGTCCAGTCACTGATGAATAGAATCAAATATTTCTACACATCCTGCTAGAAATGAAGGGATGGGTGGGTCAGCGTCCCAACCGATCAGTCTGTTTCTTAGATGTCGGGTTCTTTGGTTTTTCTCCTCAGTAAATGAGGCTGACACGTTGAGAGTGGAGCTTTGAATGTTGGTGGTGTCTTTGCAGGGAGACCCTCGCGCTGCCAAGAGAGGCTGCTCCATCATGTGATGCAGCTCCAGCAACCAACCAGGCACCAGCATCACTCCTCCTCCTCCTCTGAGCCCAGCCAGTCTGCTGCCAACTGTAAGACTAGAACTATTTTTCTATCTTTTTTAATAGAGTTTCAATAAAGTGTTGTTCTTTTATCCTCTTATTTATCATAAAAATAGAAAACACTCATATTTGTATAAAGACAGTAGGATTTGCATCTGTAGTCCACAGCCTTTTTTTCTTTTAAAAACCAAGCAACAGGTAGCTCAACTCAAGGACAAACTGTACTTTTAAAATAGATTTAAAGTTTGTAATTTGATTTTATATTTGATCTGAATTTTACTGTGGCTGCTCGACTTCAGGCCTTTAAACCACAAGATGTCAGTCAAGCGTTCAGGCCGTTATTGTTTAACAACAGCAGCAATGAGAGTGGACACACGCTCGATGGCGTTCCTCTCGTGTCATAGGACGACAACAGTGCTTAAATGATTGTACTGCAGTTGCTCAGAATCTGAAACGAGTGCGTTGGGAAGATGGAGTGAGAGAACGAGCTTCAGCTACTTTTCACCAGGATGCCTAACTCAGACTCACGCCGTCGGTGTCGCTGCTCCGCCAGGGTGAGGGCTTAATGTGAGCCAACGCCACCGTTCCTGTTCTGACCTTTTGATATTTGAACTGTGTGAAGTCCTTTTTGTGTCAGTGTGTTACTATGCATGCTATTGGCTGTGATCTTTATAGTTGAAGTATTCAGTGTTTTCTGTACTTGTGTTTTACATTGTTATTCAAAAAGTCACTTCAATAAATCAAACTCCTGCATAACAAATATGTCACTGACAGTTGAAAGCCTTCACTATAACTAAGGAGATCAGCTGGTGTAAATGGAGCAGTGTTCTCATTTGTATATAATCACCATCACTTCAGAATGGCTGTCTCGTTTGGAAGGAACCTCCACATTGACTCAGGTCCGACATGTTCCAACTACTGCAGGTTCTTATTGTGGTGCCGGCCTCTCTAACTGTGCACAGGAGATAGGTGAACGCTCAGCGAGGTGCTCAGCTGAAAGGGCCACAGAGGAGCTTCAGGGACAGCACACAGACTCTGTTCACACTCCCACTATCAGGCAGATGTAGGGGAAAGTCCACAAGCCATCTGATTTGAGAACAAACAGCGCTCTTTCCCAGAAGTCTGTGTGGCGGCACATGGCTGAACACTCCAGTGAGCCTCAGTCAATGTTCCAACATGTGGCACAGCTGCTGACCCTTCCTCTAGCTGAGCTGCCACAGGATAGACTGGGGGGGGGGGGCAGTTGTGTTCAGGCTCTAGAAACTTGTGTTGGTGTTGATTGTGAAAGCGAGACACCCTCCCTCTCTCGCTCGCTCATCTTGAACCTGTCAATCCTGTGTTTATAGAGCAGGGCCATTGGTACCAGTTGCTCCAGTTCTCCTGCTTCGTCCTGTTCTCCTTCTGTCCGCTGCTACTCTGTTCAATGTGTGAGCTCCTTCAGTGCAACCCTGACCCTGACCCAGCACACGGCTCACGTCACGCTCCTGCTGAACTGCTCTGCGTGCACGATCGCACAAATCGTTCCAACTCTACAAATCCATGCAACTGAACATCTGGCTGTGCTCTGCCGTGGGACAGGGTGGAGTAGCGTTCCCAGGTCACATGACTGCACCTCCCTCCAATATCTCAGTTCCCTGGAACTTGGGGACGATGTCCCCGCTTCGTGGCTGCAGATCAGCTGATTAGCGAGAGACTTGGCGTGCTACCATATATGGTGCAGAGGAAGTTGAACCTTCCAGTCGCTCCACAGCACTGATGCTGCTCTGGACCTGCCAGCACAGGAAGTGCTTGTCTTTCGGGAGCACGACGCCGAGAGTGACGTCAGAGCCCCGCCTCCGTCTCGTCTCAACTGCGGTCACTTGACTTCACTTTGAGAGATTCTGTCAAGTTGTTCTATTTGAGCGCATCTACAGGAACTGAGCTCAGGGGGACCCTTCAAAATAAAACGCGCAGAAACAAAGACGTCATGAGGTGGTGACGTCACACACACGGCGCCTCCGTCTCACTGTGTTTACAAGGTGTGTGTATTCTTTTTAACTTTACATTGACTTTAAAGAGTCATCCACAGTCTACATTTATTTTGAAGGCCACGCCCCTCTCTCTCTCTCTCTCTCTCTCTCTCTCTCTCTCTCTCGCGTATATCACCCGCTGCACGGGGCGGGGCGAGGGAGCTGTCTCCTCCGGGTGTCCCCTCCGGGTGTCCTCAGCGGTGTCTCCTGGCTGCTGTCAGCCGCAGACATGGCTGTGTTCCTGGGCTTGCTCTCGGCTCTGGCCGTGGCCGTGGTGTCGGCGCACGCGCTGCTGAGGCTGTGCTTCCCGTACTTCTGGCGGGACGTGCGGTTCCTGCTGCGGGTGATGCGCTGCGGGCTCAGGCTGGAGCGCTACCGGCTCAGCTCCAGCGTGCGCACGGTGCTGGAGCGCTTCGAGGAGCAGGCGCGGCGCGTGCCCCGCAAGCCGTTCGTCATCTTCGAGGGCGCCGCGCACACGTACCGGGACGTGGAGCTGCGCAGCAACAGGCTGGCCCGCGTCTTCGTGGAGAGCGCGCGCCTGCGGAGAGGAGACTGCGTTGCCATGCTCATGAGCAACGAGCCCGACTTCCTGTGCGCCTGGTTCGGCCTGGCCAAGGCGGGCTGCTCGGTGGCTTTCCTCAACACCAACATCAAGTCCAGGTCTCTGCTGCACTGCTTCAGCTGCTGCGGGGCCAAGGCGCTCGTCGTGGGCTCAGGTGAGGCTGGCACGTGACTGGGACCAGTCACCAGGCACTGTGGTGTGTTGACCCGCCAGGAGCTCAGGGCCAATGCTGCCATTGAGGGCGACTGAGATTCGACACACACACACACACACACTGTGGAGATCATGGTGCACGCACTCCCTCGATGAAGTGAGCAGAGCCTCTCTCCTGTCTGTTGTCCTCTCAGTGTCAGTCACTTTCAGCCTGTTTCCAGGAGGAGGACGCTGTGCTTGTGTCAACATCCGTGTGTTTGGAGGCCCCCTAGGGCCCCCGAGGGCCCCCTGTTTCAAGGTCCCCAGCTGAACTTGTTGTTGCACCAACCTAGTTGAATGGAAGGACTCAGACACTGTGCTAACGTACGAGTGACTCACTCCAGGCGCGACGCAGAAAAAAGTGTGGCAACAAAGGTGTGTTCGTATCCCTGCCCTATGACACCCTAACCCTAACCCTAACCCCAGAGCGGAAAGCCCAGTTGGTCCAATGCCCAAAGATAAGAGAGCAAACAAACTCAGCAACCAAGTGAAACGCTGCCAAAAAGAGAACAAGATCAATATGAACCCAGCAGCAGCAGGCTGTTGCCGTGGCTACCAGACACAAGCACAGCGGGACCAGAGGCCCACAGGTGCCTGGTGTAGCCTGGCTGGAGGAGGAGGAGCCACGGCTGCTCTCACCTTTGACCCAGGGGAGTCTAAAGACTAAACATGTGTTGGCTTCTAAAAGCCAAAGTAGTTGAGCTGCTATTAGATGATGATGATTATTATTATTATTATTCTTTCTTTAGATACACGTAGATATGAAGGCAGACCCTGAGAGGAAGTTTAATGATCAGTGTTGCTCCTCATTCATGCATCATTACCGCGTCTCTTCGTTGTCCCTGTTTGCACCAGTGTGTCCAGAGCCAGGGTCACACCGACGCTTTATGACGTGCACTAACGCCTTAGCAGGGTCTCTGCTGTGACTTCACTCCATCGAGCAGTGACTGTGATGACATCAGTGGGCGTGTCTTATTTGACTAGTGAGAGAAGATGAGTCGCATGGAGCAGGACTTTAAAACGTGTAATTTAAAAGTACTGGCTGATGAGCTGCATCATGTTTGGATCCAGTCTGCTGTTAATAGGATTCACCGTGCCTCAGCCATGTGACAGGAGGACGGCACGTGATGTTGACGCCCCCCCCCCCCCCGGGCAACAGGAGCCAGTATTCATGACATTTCTGGAAAAGGCTGACACTGAAGGAATATCAGACTGATATGAGGCCGCCTCCCCTGCAGCACCTGACACACGCTGAGCACACAGGCTTTAAAAGCTAATGACACATAATGAGACTAAATGAAACAGCTCACATAACACTGGCTGAGAGGAGGAATGGTTCTCTGGCCCTCAGACCTGCTGCCGTGTTTGGACGGGGTCCTGCCCAGCCTGCTGGAGGACGGCGTCCAGGTGTGGGCCATGACGAGCGACAGCGAGCGTGCACAGGTACACAGTCTGCTGGATAAGGCTGCTGCCGCCTCTGACCTGCCCGTTCCAGCTGAGCTTCATGCCACCACCTCTCTCAAATCCCCCACCCTGTACATCTTCACCTCTGGGACGACTGGTGAGTTCTGGGCCGGTGGGGACAGACGCTGGGAAACTGTCAGTTCAGGTTCAGACGGCCGTGCTGAGGCCACGTGCTCGCAGTGCTATGCTCTGCTGAGCTCCTCGGGTCAGCGAGTGTTCTGGGCCGTCATGTGACAGCCATGTGGTGTCCCGACCATCCTGGGTCCCACTGGGGTCCGGTCCAGTCCTCTTGTCAATAATGGGTTCTGCGTTAATGGAGAACCTGAGGGAACGGTTAAAGAACCCGTTCTAGACGACGAGGAGCCAGGGACAGGGGTCTTGGCAACTCCAGTGACCGTCAGCATCACGGGGGGAGAGAATGTGCTGATGCAAAGGGATTTAACGCGTCTTCGTTTCCACAGGTCTCCCGAAGGCGGCGGTCATCACCCACCTGCAGAGCCTGAAGGCAGCGGCAGGCTTCTGGGCCTTTGGGATGACCCAAGAGGACGTGGTGTACATCCCGCTGCCGCTCTACCACAGCGCCGCGTCTCTGATCGGCATCGGAGGAACCATCGAGCTGGGTAACGTCCAGACGTTCATTAAGTTGAGGCCTGAATGAGCCTTCATCTGTGGGTTGACAGCAAATGGTTTCATGATGGAGTTAAAGTCATTGATGGATAATCATATCCCCCGTGTGCAGCTAATGAAGGACGGATCACTGAGTCCAGTGTCCACCAAAGGACGAGGACCCACTGTCCTCATCGCTTGAGTTAGCAGCTGAATTAGACACGCTGGACAGGAAGTGGACACTGGGCCTTTATGAAGCTCTCCGTCATGATATGAACCCTGTGTGTGGTGGTGGTGCGTGGGCAGGGAGCACGTAGGCAGGTCCTCGGAGCCCCGTGGGGGCCCCAGACACCACGAGACGCCGTATTCCTGCCCTTCATCTGGACGTTAGGGCTCAACTCGCTGTGTTGTGCTGCAGGGGCGACTTGTGTCCTGAAGAAGAAGTTTTCAGCCTCCCAGTTCTGGAGCGACTGCAGGAAGCATCATGTGACTGCCTTCCAGTACATTGGGGAGCTGTGCAGGTACCTGTGCCACCAGCCTCAGGTACGTGTCCGTCCCCTGGCCTCAAGGACACACAGACGATGGGATGTTGGTCTGAGGACAACTAGAGTTTCACCTCCTGAAACATGTCCATGAGTTCCACTGTCAGATGAGCGGGGTCTTTGTGTCTCTGTGTCCTCGTTTGCATCTTCCCACTGGACACACACACACACACTGTCCCCTTTGTCCCCTCTGGCCGTCTGGGTGGAGAGGCGGAGCCGTGAATGTCCTCGGCACTGATTGAAGACGTGGACGCGTACAGCACGTGCACGCCCATTCACACACACACACACACACTTCATAGTATTACTTGTATTGCCAGTGTTCATGGGTTTCAACCCACGTGGAAATACTGCAGTATTTTCCTGTAGTGTGGTCTAATTCCCTCTCATCAGACATCCTCAGGCTCCGTGACAGAAGCGTGCACGTGCTGCTGCTCGCTGTGTCGTAGTGACACCAGGCAGGGCCTCGCTACGACACAATACTGCATTACTGAACTTCTAAGACAGAAGTGCCTGAACTCTATCTATTGACACACACACACACACACACACACACACCCTCAGTTCATGTGGCTGAGTGTCTCCATGTCTCTGTCTCACGTACAGACGGACTCGTCTCAGTCACAGCTGATCTGCTCACACTGATTTGACCTGACTTGACTATTTGTAGCTTTGATTGAACTCCAGTGTGTGTGTGTGTGTGTGTGTGTGTGTGTGTGGTGAAAGACTGCTTTGTCTTGCATTAGCCTGAGACCAATTACACACACACACACACACACACACAGCTGGTTTCAGAGAGCCTTTTCTCATAATTAGAATGATAATGATGTCATCTTTGTGTGTCTGTCTCCATCAGTCCGAGGAGGACAAGGCTCACAAGGTGCGGATGGGGGTTGGGAACGGCCTGCGTCCGGACGTGTGGCGCCAGTTCCAGAGTCGCTTTGGGAACGTTAAAATGTGCGAGGTGTACGGCTCCACGGAGGGAAACCTGTGCTTCATGAACCATATCGGCAAGATTGGAACCGTGGGCCGCTCCAACTTCCTCTACAGGGTGAGAGACACACACACGCAGGGGGGGTCAGGGCCTCACGTTGAACTCAGCATCTTCTGGACGACCTGCTGTAAGACACCGAGGGAAGGAGACAAGGACAAGTGCACTGGAGGAACTGATAGCTAGTAGAGACAGTAAGCGTATTGTGTTTAAATACCACATGCACACTCCCCCACGTCCTGTCTTGTGAAGTGCACGTGTGAAGCTGGTTCAATTGGTGGGGGGAGGGGATCTGTGTCCCCTGCTGTCCTCCATCAGCGTGTGCTGTGCTGTCAGCCATTTATAAATGTTGACATGAAGCGTGTTCATGGAGTAAACACAGTTTCCTGTTGAAGCTCTGCTCTGTGTGTGTGTGTGAGTGTGTGTGTGAGTAGAGCTGCTAATCTGAGTTACAAAAGAGGGGCTTCGTGTCTTCAGCTGTAATCTCTGACCTCACCTGGACTATGAATAGCTCTGTTATCAAACATTGAATTTGCAGACACATAACCTGCGTTAACAGGATCAAGAGCTTCTCTAGGGTCAGAGCTTGGTTCGTATGAGTGGACCCTATGTGCATGGACACAGTGGGGGGGGTTATGTGGTGTTTACTGTGCTCTTGTTTTTCCATGTCCGCAAGCTTCATTTACACAAATGTAAAAACGTTCGTCAAGTCGTTGAGTGTTAGCATCCATTAAAAACCACAGAGCTGCAGTGAGTACACAGAGACAACACATACAAGTACAGTGTAAAGTAGCCCAGTGAGTCCATTGACAGTAATAATCCCATGACTTAGTTCAGATTAACTGGAGCTAAGCCAGGTTAGAGCGAGTTAACTGCCATGTTTCTGTGTGTGTATGTGTTGGAGCAGCTGGGGGGGGGTTGGTTTTGTTGTTTTTCTTGAACATGATATCAGAGGAGTTTTATCTGTCAGAGTTCAAGTTCACAGCAGCTTGAACAAACACGTCTTTGTGCTCGTCAGTGGACACGCCTTCACAGTCATTCTTGTCTCCGCCTCCTCCCTCAGCCGTGCCCCCCCCCCCATGTGTCGTGATCCCAACACGTTATTGAACCATGAATGAGTCTCATGTGTTTTTGATTCTTATGGGCCAGTAAAGTGAAGCTGAAGTGGATCAGTGGTTGGTCATGAAATGATGTGTGTGTGTGTGTGTGTTGACTGGTGCAGCTCTTGTTCATGTACGACCTGGTGAAGTACGACATGGAGAGAGAGGAGCCAGTGAAGGACCAGTATGGCTTCTGCCAGCGAGTGGCTAAGGGTAAGAACACCAGCTCCACACTTCCACCAATTCAGTTTCAGTTGGTCTGTGAGCCAGCGTTTGCTCCCAGGTGAGACGGGGCTGTTGCTGTCCAGGGTCAGCGCCCTCAGCCCCTTCTTCGGCTACGCTGGCAGCAAGCAGCTGACGGAGAGGAAGCTGCTGAGGGACGTGTTCGTGAAGGGAGACGCCTACTTCAACACTGGCGACCTGATGTGTGAGGACCAGGAGGGCTTCATCTGCTTCAAGGACAGAGTAGGAGACACCTTCAGGTACGGTAGGAGGCCTCGTACATGTCTGTGGCCGCGGTGGTGAAACCAGAACGACTCTGACTCATTCAGGTGGAAGGGGGAGAACGTGGCGACGACAGAGCTGACAGAGACTCTCGGGCTGGTGGAGTTTGTGCAGGAGGTCAACGTGTATGGAGTAGAAGTACCAGGTATCCTGCTGCGTACTCAGAGAGACGTCATCAGGCGTCAGTGTGTCCTAATACCTGATGGCGTCTCCACAGGGCACGAGGGCAGGGCAGGGATGGCGTCTGTGATCCTGAGACCAGGCCTCGCGTTTGATGGGAAGAAGCTTTTTGAGCACGTGGCGAGGGACCTGCCAGCGTACGCTCACCCGCGGTTCATCAGGATTCAGGTGACGAGCACAGCTGTTAGCACCGTTCGAAGGTTGTTCCCTCTCTGAGGATGAACACTCTGGTCCTGGTCAGCAGGGGGAGACGGGTTGATTGCACATAGCACGCGTTTAGCGACTGAGCTGTGACCGTGGCCTTTGCTTCGTCAGGAGACGATGGAGATGACGAGCACCTTCAAGCAGCAGAAGTTCCAGCTGGTGAAAAGTGGCTTCAACCCCTCGACCGTCTGCGACCCCCTGTTCGTGCTGGACTACCAGCAGAGGAGCTACGCTCCTCTCACGGACACCACCTACCACAGCATCCTGGCCGGAGAGTACAAGCTCTAGACGGCAGCTTTTCAATCCACGCAGATGTCCTGTCATGTCCTCTGAAGACTCAGCACAGGCTGATTCAGTTCTTCAAACAGACAAAGGCAGTTTAACCATGTACACCTTCATGAGTCTGTTTTGTTTTTGCATTGAATGCTAAAGATTATTATACTCGGCTGTAAGATTTGTTTTAATCAAACTGAAATAATGTGATATTCCTTGAGAGCCCAACACATATTTGTTCAAATGTGATGTCTTATGTAATGCTTTGTTTTGGCTCGGGTTGCCAGGTCAAAGGTCAGTGAAGCGTCCTGAGCAGCAGTTTATTCAAACATGGCCGTCTCTGTCTCAGCTAAATCCACAGTGCTGCCATAAACATGCTGCATTAGACCAAACATGCTGAAGGCCAGCGAGAGGAAACGTCATTATCTGCTCATGATACGTGCTGGTGTGAGCCAGTGTCACGAGGGCTGTTGATACCCGAAGGTCAGCTCACTTGGAAGGAGCCTGTTCAAACGTAGACATGAAGCTGTGCTCGGTGTGTTAATGAGGCCAGGACAGGAACCACATTCTTCATCTTGGTGTAGAAACATCTGTGAGGGCCGTCCAGAACCAGAGCTGGTGTCTGTCTCAGGTCCCATCGTCCATCGTCCATTGTCCTGTAACGTGACCGAGCTGAGCCAGAAGACAGCACTTGAATCATTGTTGACTTCACCTCAGGAGCATGACATGCAGGCCTGGGTCGTACCATTGCACCATGTTCATAGAACAACAGACAGACCTGGACAAGAGGTGTGTTCAATAACAGGCTTGTTCCAAATGTCACAACGGGCAGTTTTTGTCAAGTCAGAGATTAAAAGAATAATGAACTCACTTCCTGTTCCTGAATGTTGGGTTTTGCTCTCATGTCTCCGTGTTAGCAGCGTTAGCCTGATGGACGGAGTGCATCCGCTGCACGTTGACTCATTCATTCATTTCATGTGCACGAGTAAGTGTCAACAGAACACAAGAACACTGTAGCCGAGCATCAAACCCAAAGAGCTGCATCACACTAACGACAATCCACACACACAAATGAGACGCACCACTTTTCACGCTTCAGTGTTTCAGTGACCTTCAGCATCACCTGACCTCTCGTTGACCCTAACCCCTGCAGAGCGTCTTGGTGAGTAAATGCTTCATTAGTTTCATGCAGTGCACATCTGGACATGTGCTCGTGGAACCAGAGCTGCAGAGCTTTGTAAACAAACCCTCGTCTGACCCAGGGGGTCGTGGCTGGTGACCCCTGCTCTCGGACAGCGCAGAGGGCGAAGGTGCTGCTGTACCGGCCCCAGGATGGCGTGCTGCATCATGGTGGCACACTGGCCACCTGAACCCACTAACCTGAAGGTATTTGAGCACGTTATTTACGGGGTAGTTCTCACTAACCTGAAGGTATTTGAGCACGTTATTTATGGGGTAGTTCTCACTAACCTGAAGGTATTTGAGCACGTTATTTACGGGGTAGTTCTCACTAACCAGCAGGTATTTGAGCACGTTATTTACGGGGTAGTTCTCACTAACCAGAAGGTATTTGAGCACGTTATTTATGGGGTAGTTCTCACTAACCTGAAGGTATTTGAGCACGTTATTTACGGGGTAGTTCTCACTAACCAGCAGGTATTTGAGCACGTTATTTACGGGGTAGTTCTCACTAACCAGCAGGTATTTGAGCACGTTATTTACGGGGTAGTTCTCACTAACCAGCAGGTATTTGAGCACGTTATTTACGGGGTAGTTCTCACTAACCAGAGCCTTTTATAACCCTCTGTGCTTTCACTGCTCCAGTGCAGCTGCAGGTGTTTCAGCGTGTTGACTCTTCCTCTAGCATGTGACGAACCACCACTCCATACTGATACCATTGAATGTGTATATATATATTTATATATATTCACACCAGCTGCTCTTCTCACCTGTTGTGTGTGGATTGAAACACTAGATGGCGCCAGAGCATTATGAACAGTAACACCCTGTCCTGGGGGGGGGGGGGCCCAAACCGGGGGGTCCAACTCATCCATCCTCTCAGTTTACTGCCCCTGAACCACAGCTCACTCCTCTTTCTGTCCATCTTCTGTCCCTACAGTGGGACGTCCTCGAACCACAAGGTCAGCCATCTGACCTCAGTGTCCCAAAGTGTCCAAAGTGCCGCTGGGTGTGAGCTTTGACTGGAGCTCAGCATGAGCAGTATTTACTGCACATATTACTACTCTTTTACTGCAGAGAGAAACACAAAGCTGACTGAGGACGTAGACACTGTCTTCTTGACTGGACTTGATCTGTGTGTGTGTCTGTGTCCCGCTGGCTCAGAGGACGGAGCAGAGATAATGAGACATCGCCAAAGGACAAGACAAGGACAGACGGGTGGAGCCAAATTGGAGGGAGAAGGAGACAAAGACAGGTCCTGTTCAGGGGCGTGCGTGGAGTCCAAGGTTCAGTGGACCTTCACTGAGTCATGAAATCAAGCGCTCCTTCAGCAGCATCGCTCAGCGTGAATGAATGAATCACTGATTGTGCTGTGCTGGGACATGGAACTGCTGTCCCTGTGTCGTTCGTCCCCCCCAAGCTCCAACAGGACGCCAGCAGTGACAGTGACGTGTGGATGAAGGGACGTTTCTGAGCTGTCCTCCTTCTTCTCACAGGCTCTTCCTCGTGTTGTCGTCTTTTTTCCTTATATTATTTCAGTTCATCCTTTGATCGTGTTATGTGGAAGAAGACGCTGCCTGAGAGGCGTGAATGAAAGCCGAGGGGACGTCCTCCAGCCGCCATGTTTGACATTTCACTGTCTGCAGACAACGCCGCTGTTGACATCCATAACGTTTACTGTTTACCTTCCAAAGTTCAGCCAATGGACAGGCCATGCTCCAGCTGAAAGGATAAATGCTGGTGCTGCCGCAGCGTGTGTCGCTTGACAACACGTTCCGGTGTCTCCACGTGTCTCCACGTGTCTCCACGTGCTGCGCTCACGTTTGCGGGGGAAACTTTCCACTCCAGTCCCGGTGCCAGTAAATGTGAGATTGAGCTTTTGGTTGGAGACGTTCTGCCAGGTCACATTAATGTTGTTGCTCTGTTTGCCGTGAAGCTCATGCTAATGTACTCACACGCTGCTTCGACGTCCCTCTGTCTCTGCACTCTCCAAAGGTCACCTGCTTGTGGTCGTGGTCGTGATCCACCGTACATGACATGTGTCTTGTTTCCAGGCAGGGATCTAACCCTTGATCCCAGCACGTCACACCACTTCAAAATATTGCCACCTGCATGGCGTCTGTGATGGTAACCCTCTTGTTTTGTGTTGCTCAGTGTACTCTACTCATAGAAAGTGGCTGGACTCGCTGCCCCCCCCCTTTAATCAGCTATTGCAGAAACACATGACTCTCATGTGCAGCGTGCTAACACTACATGTCTGATGTGTCATGTTAAACATTAAAAAACAATCTCCAAACAGACGTGTGAGTGTGTGTGAGATGCATTGCTCTCTGGAGCACGCCTGTTTCATATTGAAGCTGCTGTTGCAGCTGTCCTCTCTGATGAGTCGGAACCATCTCTTAGATCCTGGCTGCTGCACATTGACGAGTGTTATCATCACCACTTCCCATGAGACACTGGGACCATGTCTTCTGTTGCTGTGACTCTTTACATTGAGCAGAATGACAGAGCTTTGTTCTCAAGAATTAGCACAACAGCCAAACTAATTCATTCTCATGTGTAAAATGTTCAATGCAGATAAACCAGGTAGGATGACCACAAACTTTGCCCCCCCCCCCCCCCCCCTGCTACAGACATTCCTGGGGTTTGTGGTAATTTAACACATCTCTGTGGAATGAGAGCAGAGGTCGTGGAGGTCAGAGCTAATGCCTGGGTTCAGTGTTAATGTAGACATGGTCTAAATATCCAAAATAACCCTCGGGGTCAAAACCTGTGGCACACGCCTCATGTTACTGAGAGCTGGGGGTGGGGGGGCGGGCTGATATTGGTACCTTTGTCTTCTTGTTGCTGCCACGTACCAGAGCATTGTGCTGACCCTTTCCACTGCTTCATGAGAGTGTAAAGAAAGCTCATTTGAATTAGTAAGAGCATTGCCAGACACGCCCTGACCATCAAGCTCCACGCCATGATCTGGCCCAGCTGCTTCTTTGGAAGGCGTCACCAGTGGAGGACAACACACAGAGACAATGAGGACAGACTGACACCTGTGGAAAGGACAGGGTGAAGGTGGGCGGCAGGTGGCCATGCCCTAATGACTCACACAATGGATGGGTGGGGCTCTGGCAGGTATCAACTCAGGAGACGTTGGGGGGAGGGGGCAGGAGAAGCAGGAGAAGCATCTTGGGGGGTCAGTGCTGCAGCCAAGCCTGCCTCAGTTAGAACAGTCAGAGGGGCAGATGGAACCAGTGCTGGTCGTTGGCCTCTCTCTAACTAACCCTAACCCTAACCCTAACCCTGTAGGCCCTCCTGCCAGCCTGCTCTCTGACAGGAGGGAAGTGACTGCGCTGCAAGCGTCAGATACGTGACATCACGTACCTTGTTGCCCTTGGCCAACGGCAACAGGAGACCAGCACATTATTTGTCCTGTTTGATCATTTATTGACTCATTTGAGTGTTTACACATTTATTTCATTTATAGAATCTAATATAGGAATCACGGTTTGTTTAAGGGGCCAGTGGGGGGGGGGGGGGGGGGGAAATGGTTTAGGAGGGGGGGGGGGGGGGGGGGGGGGGGGGACTCAGTTTGAGACTAAATGATATAGTCCACACTATTTTAAATCTGAAATCATTGTCGTGTAAGGGTTACAGATGACATCGTTGATTCATGTTGTATTTTTGAATAAAAAAATATATATATTTGCATCAAATCAAAATGTTTTTATTAAAGCTGGGATTTCATGTGAGATGACACAGCTGCAGTTTTTAAACTCATGGACAAGTTGTAAAAACGTCATCCAGATGTTGAGAGGCCCTGAAAAAAACCTGAAATCCATGTGTGACTCCAGTGCCAAGGAGCCATTTTGACGGGCCTCCCAGCAAGCAGCATGTGTGTGTATGGGGGGGGGGTGTAGTTCTATATGTTGATGCTAGTACGACCTCTCGTGGCAAAGGATTCCATATGCTGAGTGCACCTTTACATCTGGCCTGATTAGACACAGGCAACATCGTCATATTGATCAGGACACGGTGTCACACATAGTGATCAGTGCAGCCTATAGGACACAACCCCAAACTCAAGGACAGATTGAGAGTCTGTACAATCTGCTATTTTAAACACTAAATGAATTCCCAGAGGAACTGCATGTCCAAGTCCTCATTCACTAAAGCTCCAGCTCATAGACGACCTCTCTTAACGTTTAACATTGCGAGCGTACAAACCCTCCGTGTTGAATCGTTAGTGGGAGAGAATGTCCAGTTATAGTTCCACACGTGACCATCGTGGGTTCCTGTCTTTCAGGGCTCATGTGCAGCGTCAGCTCTGATCCCTGGTGAATTCCACACGAATAAGGACAAGGGACAGTTGCTGCTGACCAGGTGGTGGACACTGTCTTTTCACAGCTGTGAGAGCAGCGACACTATACAAATGACCCATTCATGAATGAGTGCTATCCAAAAACAACAATGTAGTACTAAAGGGAGGTATACTTTATCCAGAAATACTTGTTTTTATTTGACATGAATGAATCAAATATACATTGGGCAGCATTCTACCAGTGCCCTTCAGCAAGACAGCTCCCAGTGCATCATGGCTGCTGCCATCTTTTTGTGTGTTTGTTTTCAGCAGGAAGCCCCAGCGACCGCTCCACTGAGGGGCGGGGCCACGGTTAATGGGGGTGGATCCTGCTGTCAGGCCATTGTCAATTTGTTGTGATTCACTTGGAGATCAGTTTGGTTCACATGCTCTTGTGCCATTGTTGACACGTGTGAAGCCATTCAACAGACTGACAGAGCAACAACAGCCGCCAGCTTCGACGGCCCATCATGCACTGCAGTGCGTGCTGAGGCCTCGGGCACAGGTGTGGGGGAGGAATCCAGCTCTGAAGGCTTTGGACCAACTTGGCATTAGACTAGTGGGCCTGTTGGTGCAGTTCCACCCCCAGTCTGTTCCTCCTCCCGGAGCGAAAGAAAAAAACCCTGCCACGCCCACTGTTTGGGCATTGTGATGCTATCTCGCGATACTTCCGCCCAAAGCGATGAGATCTCGCGCGGCCCCCGCCAGGGGAGCCCACCCTCCCGCGATGCCGACTGCAGTGTGTATAATAGCAGCGAGGGCAGCGCCGGGAGTCTGAGGCGGAGCTGCGGCAGCATCGACCACAGCATCCTGCCCTAAATAAGAGAACGAGCAGAGGTGGACCCGCTCCAGTCCGGATGCTCCGAGAGGACACCACAGGAAAGTCTCCAGCCCGTCGCCTCATGCTCGGTTAGCTC
Organism: Pseudorhombus dupliciocellatus; assembly: GCA_016785235.1. NCBI lineage: Eukaryota > Metazoa > Chordata > Actinopteri > Pleuronectiformes > Paralichthyidae > Pseudorhombus > Pseudorhombus dupliciocellatus. The sequence goes on from JAFBJW010000063.1 coordinate 462,529, forward strand.
GCGCTCGTCCGCCGCTCGTCCGCCGCTCGTCCCTTCAGCCCCGGCGGAGCGTGGTCCGCCCCGCGAGCGAGGAGCCTCTTGTGCGGTTGTCTCAGGGCGACTGTCCTCGCGTCCTCTCGTAAGTTTTGCGGGACATCTCCTTGGCCTTTGTCCCCGTGCGGGTCTCACGTTCGTTCTTTGTGCCATGTCTGCGACATCCGCGCCTTCCGCCCCGGCCGACACCGCCGCTTCGGAACATGATTTTCTCGCCCCCGACGCGGGTCAGAAGCCGCCCGGTCCGACGCCCAGCCAGAGCCGGTTCCAGGTTGACATTGTCACCGAGGCGGCGGGCGCCGCCGAGGACAAGTCGCCCGACTCCGACGCCTCATCCGGGGTCCCATCCAGCGACAAGGCCCCTCAGGAGAGCCAGGACGCCGGGGCCGGTGGAGAGGAATCCAAAGGACGGTTCCGGGTGGTGAATTTCGCGGATCCGAGCGCCGCGGGCTGCGCGGCCTCCCCGGACTCAGCGCCGGCGGACGGGCTCCAGAACGGGGACACGGTGATGAGCGAGACGAGCTTGCATTCGTCCACGGGGGGCCAGCATCACTACCACTACGACACCCACACCAACACCTACTACCTGAGGACTTTCGGCCACAACACCATCGACGCCGTGCCCAACATCGACTTCTACCGGCAGACGGCGGCTCCTCTGGGGGAGAAGCTCATCAGACCCACCCTGTCGGAGCTGCACGATGAGCTGGACAAGGTGAGACTCCCGTGGTCATCGTCTCCATGTGTAGTTGAACACGTGCTCCACACACACCGTGGTCGTTCGTGTGAGGGTTGTCACGTGCCCCAGAGAGTCAGAAATACCAAGTGAGGACACATCAGTGCCCTTTGCCCTCTTCAGCCCTGGACGAGCTTAGGCCACATGGTGTAGCTGGTCTCCCAGGACTCTAGAACCCGTCATCCTGACGGTCGGTTCGTGCTCAGACTGGAGTCATTGAGTTGTAGTTCTGTGTCTGGACGGACCCCTGGGTTTGAGCTGCGTCTGAGGAGGGTCCTGAAGTCCCTGTAACTGTATCGCAGTGATTTCTGCTCGTATTCAAGTTTCCTTTCATTTGTCAAGGTCAGCTGTGGATCCATTTCAAAGTGGCAGCAGCAGCGCGACTAATGCTCCGTAGCAATGTGACCCTGGCTCTGTTTACGTCTCCACTCTGAATAGAAGACATTCATGAAATGCTGTTTGGAATCTGTCCGCCTTTTGAACACGACCTTCCCCAAAAGCATCAGTGCATCAGAAACAGTGTCGAAGGCCTCGGCACTGATAGCGTAGCCCTGCAGAGACTGAACCCGCTGCTCTTCTATTTCAAGTGTGTTGGACAAGCCTCTAATGTGGTCAGTCATGTTTATTGTGGATAAACTCGACAACGTTTGGCCAGGTCTGTTATTGCTTTTAAGCGAGTATAGCACAGGCACTTCACTATGTATTGTGCCGTCATGCAGAGGCTGTGTGGTGCAACGTCAGGGACCATCGGACCCCCATGTGTTTGAGAACAATATGGCGAGTGTGTCGCACACAAATGACAGGCCCTCACGCTCATGAGAAATACACAGTAATATAAACTCAACGGCGTTTCCCAGTCTGTCCCAGTCCAGGATCACTCCAGCCTGTGCAAGAGGTCACATGATGCTTGTGTCTACATGGTCAGACGGTCATGGACCAGAGCTTGAAGTCAAGAGGCGTGTTTGTTGCAGAGATCCAAGTGCTGCAGATGCTGTGGTGTTAGCGTTCTTTCTCCACGCGCAGTTGTTTTCATGTAGGAACACACGCTTGGTACAGTAGCGTCTCCACTGAGCTGTAGTACAGTTACTACTTGTAACGTTCTACTGTACTTTGCTCTGGTTAGCCTGCATGTAGCCAGCAGCCAGCTCAGAGTCAGCACAACAACACGTTTGGAAACAGTTGCATGTAATGGGGGGTGAACACTGGACAGCTTTTTTTTTTGCTGTACTGCTCTAAAAGTTTTGCCGATGCATCATAAACATGACATGAAGTTCTTTCTCAGCTGATCCGTGAAGCACTTGCTTGAATCCCAAGCCACAGAGTCTGGAGGGCTGGTTGCTCAGGGCTTCCATGGGCCAGGCTCTGCTCTGGCTTTTCTACGTGCACTTTTCTGTCCTGAGCTGAAGCTGAATCACTTTGAAGGACTTTGAAGGATTTGCCAAGACGGCGTGACTGCCATTAGTGAGCCCAGCACTGCTCAAGCAGTCTTCATCTCACTGACCTTGTTTTGGGTTTATCACGTTATTGAGCTGAAATATCAGGCTGTTCGAGGAAGCGAGGAACGTTAACATTCCTCCCTGAGATATGACTCTGAGAAGAGAAGGCAGCAGCAGAGAGCTCTTTTTGTTTTGGGTTTTTAACTCAACTATTCCACTTATGTTATCTTTCACACTTCCAAAAATATCATTTGATAGTGGAGCTAGCTTAGCGAGGTTAGCGTCAGGGTCATCAACAGTGCCACTGTTTCTAAACGTCAGGAGGAGTACTGTCACGTACATTGGGACAAATGGGACCAGAGGTCTGGATGAGAAACAAATGGGTCTCATGAAGTCGTTTAATAAACACAAGGTTTTATATCTACATATATCTATCTATCTCAATCACTCTCACAGATCATTAAGCTCGTTGGCCGGAATCGACTGCGTTTCTACGTGAGCACTTGGCTGTTTAGTACACAGGATGTGATGCAACACCCCATGGATTATGCATGTTGCTGCTGTACTCAGTCAAACACAGCTCTAGTGTGCTGCTTGTTCCTGCCCGGGGCTTTTCCAGAGAACGTTTATTTGGTGTTCGAGGACTGAAAATGTTTTCTGGGTTTCAGCCGGTGAATTAATCCAACGGTAATTCGCTGTGAATTCATCAGGGGCCGCGGTTCATGAGCATGACGCTGTCTGGAAAGCCAAGAGAAAACAAAGTGCCAAGTACTGCCCAGTGGTCAGTAGCAGTGTGACACAGTGTGTGTGTGTGTGTGTGTGTTCTCTGCTGCTGGTTGTGTCCAGCTTGATGTACATGCTGGTGCCCGGTCGCTGTTTGTCTCGCTGGGTGTTGTGGGTTGAGCTGGTCATCTCTGACACACCCTGCCCTTGTCAGCTGCACTGGAAATTAAAAAGAAGAACAATATCCCCCCAGTGTTCCTGAATAAGTGTCCCGAGCTGGTGATGAAAGGCAGAGCTCAGGCTCTCAAGGTTGAGGAGCTGACAGAGGGCTCCTGTTGTTTTCCACGTCGGAACACGTGCTGGGCTCAGTTTCATTTCAACTGGTGGATAGATTTAAATTCCCAGTAGAGGCTGCTTTGTGCGTGTGTGAAGGTCATGCTGCCCCTGGTGCTACCACTTGATCAACTTTTGCATTTAATAGCGTTCCGCTCTTTCTACCGCACGCCCTCAGCGGAAATTCCACTGCAGCGATCGACAGGCGCCCGTGGACGTTTCCCTCGTTAATCAATGAGTCATTCAGTGCACGGGAGTGTTGTTGCAGCTTCTCTGCTGATCCACTCTGGACATTGAGGAGGACACTGGCCGTATGTGGTGCGCCACGACAAGTTGCTAACTGCGCTTACGTGTCAGGTGCGTGAGGAGGCGGGGCCACAGCAGCGTGCTGTGGTTCAGTATTGACGGGTTAGCAAAGGGAGGGTGACGGGGCAGAGCAGCCAAGCATGAGCACATCTTAGAATCGACGTGACCCTCAGTGTTGCTCTGATGACGCAGAGCTCCATCACAGGCTCAGTGTTTCAGGAAACGCGATGATCTCACTGGAACTGCAGTTTGAAAGTGCTTCCTGAGCCACGAGTGTAAACACTGAGCCGTTTGGTGATTTCGCTCCTGTCTGGTTCTGGCCCGGCCCTGGGTGGGTTGTGGAGCACGTCCAGTGGGACACGTTGTCCTCAGGTTCCAAAGTAACAGTTGATGTCAGTGAGACGGAGGCTTTGGCTTGTCATGACGCCACAAAGCGGCTTTACTGATGGAGGTGCACTCACTGACAGCATCGTTACGGCTTTGACATTGTTGGTGCCTCGGCTTTTGTTCAACTGAAACTCCTCCTCCATCTGAACCGGAGGCCACCGGCTGGTCAGGTGTCACATCCCAGCATGACACAATATTCCCAGTGTCGTTCAGTAACTCACGTTTCCTGTGGCCTCCCGTCCTTTCTTTCACTGCGCTGCCCAGCTCAGCACTTCCCAGAGCACGTGAGGGGCTCAGGCTCGGAGAGAGGTGCACGTTCACATCCTTCTCACAGCTTCAGACCAACATTTGAACAGTGACAACAATGATCCAGATCTAAATAAGCATTTGAAGTTAACGTGTCTCCCAACAGGAAATTAATAACCTGCGGTTCACCTTGGGGGGGGGGGGCAGAACCCAGCTGATGTTGATGTTGAGGAGAAGGGGACTGTTTGAACTGGGAAACATCCGCTCGGTGTGGGCACCATGGAAAATGAGCAGACGTCCTTTTATGTCGACATTTACAAGCTGCTCCGAGTGTGTGCGTGTGCGTGCGTGCGTGCGTGTGTGTGTGTGTGCAGACAGAAGGGCTCCATAGACACGTGTGTTGGAATGTTCGCGCCAGACTCAGGACCACAGAGAGAGGAATCTCACTTCCTGCTCAACTGGTGAATCCAGAGCGACTGAGCCCAAGAGGAAGAGCGGGTTCTTCCCCTCACCAGAAGGTTGTTGGTTCTATCCCCGTCTGCCCCGTGCACCTGTCAAAGTGTCCTCTGCAGCAGGAGGCAGGAAGTGACGTCTTAACTCGGCGGCAGACGTCACGTGACGTCCCATCGTCCACGGTCCTCACATCACATTCTCCTGAAGGTCTCCCAGTTCACCAGGAGACCAGAAGGAGAGAGGCCGGTGGGTCCGTGCTGACGATCCTCGCGCTCCATGACCAGATGCAGTGACCGTGCTCCACAAAGCTCTTCGCTGTTTGCCCGAGCCTCAGTCGTCACTGCTTTCACACCAGAGTCCAACGGTAATTTGACCCGACTCCAGAACAAGAATGTCGGGCGGAGCGCTCCATCAGCAGGCCTCAGCGGGCGGCAGGGTTTCAGCGCAGGAAAAGAACACTGAAGTGAACGCTGGGAGGTTTTCCCACACAATGGCGAGATGCGCGATGAGAGGATGGTGCGGCGAGGGCAGGGGTCTGTCAGCGTGCACATCCCGAAGACGCCACCTCAGCAGCGGTTTCATCAAGTCTGGCTTTACTTTCAAATGTCCATTCAGGTTTCCGTGTTGCGACTCCTGACTCGTTCAGAGCAGCTCTGTCATGGCATGAGTGGCGAGGCCTGTTTATCCGTGATGTGGTGTATTTATTTTATGATTAACCGTGCTGCGTCAGTGCTGATAATTAGTGAGCTGTTCTTCAGTACGTGGAGCACTTCACTCCTAACCACCGCTGTCTTCACCGCGGCCTTTTTGTGCGTTTCGTGGCAAGTTGTGGTGCAGTTAGCCCTGCGTGCTAAACTCTCGATGCTTTGTCATTGTTGTGCAAAGCCAGCCTTTGTGTTGCGTCAGCCATGGAGATAATCTCCACTCACTCGTCCTGTATCGCTGGGCTGCGGCCTGACAAACTGTCTTGGTATTAAACATGCATGACAGGCGTTCACTGACATCACAAGTGTTTTCACTTTGAACGTGAGCTCCTGCTCCCCGACAAACAAGCACATCATCCCTTGTTCCCCTTTTCTGTTTTTCTCAATATGTGTTGCCGCTGCTTCGCCATGTTCTCACGGCCTCGGAACAGAGGTGTTGTGTAAAATGACTTTCTAAAGATCCTAAAGATTTCACAAAGAGCCAGATCTTTGGGCGTCGCTGGGTTCCAGCTCCTCCCACTCGACTCAGGTCTTCTGTCCAAGGCTGAGGGTTAATGTGGCTCTCCCCCTGAATCAAATGAAGAAACACAGAGCAGTTCATATCAAAGGCTAGAGGACAATAGAGGACAATAGTCAAGTCCACCAGGACGGTTGTGCTTGGTTCCTGACCAGTTGCATAAATGGCCCCAGCCTCGGCATCACTGTTGCATAATGATATTAGCAGAGCCCGGCTGTTTCACGAATTGGTGTCAAAAGCAGACTAGATTATTTCCATTTTTTAAATTTAGAACCTCTCATCATTTCCAAATGGTTGATGTGTGATACTTGGTAGACCTGTTCTATAATGACTGGAGGAGACGCTAACGTCACGATATCTGGGCTTTGACAGGAACTGAAACGTGCTCCTCCTGAAGAGGCTTGTTGCTCTCGCTGTCAGGGCCAGATGCAGGAGGGGGGGCAGGGGTTGATGCTGACGGGTGGCTCAGGTGACCCCCCCCCAGAGTGCCTAGGGCTCTTATATAACAGAAGCTCTCTGTTGACAGACAGAGTCAGTAGGTCCACGCTGCCTTTGTCTGTCTCTCTCAGGCCGGAGGGGAACCAGAGAAACTAGAGCTCAGCTCTGTAGGTCAGGAGCTCACATCCAACCACAGTAACCAACTCTGTCTTTGGGGGGGGGGGCATTACCGTCCTCATTAGCTGACATGGCTCCTGAGGGCACGTGCACTTCCCTGCTCATCGATCTCCATGCTCTGCAAAGCCACCATGATATCAGTGCTGGAACATGACCATGGCCCAAGGTCGTCCATCACCAGAGGACAGTGTCTGAATATGGACTGGAACAGGACAGTTCATCAGCAGGATAGGGCTAGGGCTAGGGCTAGGGTTGTGGAGTGTCACACACATCAAAGCCATGATGACTGTTGTTCCCAGATGTCCCCTCAACACCTGCCACTGTGTGAGCGTGAGCAGATGCTGAATGTAACATGCCCCCCCCCCCAGATCAGAAGCCATGTGTTTTTACTTCACCTTGACGCATTCCTCCCAGAGACATAGGAAATGGGACATTCTTTGGACAGCCATCCTGTGTTCATCCCAAGGTCAAAGGGCTGTGAATGCAGTCAGGACACTATTGTCCACCCACATGTCTCTGGAGGAAGGCTTTGTTGTTTTTTTACTTGGAGTAGTAAACCAGAGGGGGGGGGCATCCGCTCAGTGTTTTATTGTTTTGTGACTCTATCACTTCCTCAGCGTGCCTGCACCAAGAGGTCTGACCCTAACCTTGAAGGTCCCCTGCTGTCGGGCTCCAAGGTGACCACGGTGATGCTCCATCATCTGCTCGTGTTTCACCTCTTCTCCTTCTTTTTAGGAGCCATTTGAAGATGGGTTCGCCAACGGCGAGGAGCTGACCCCGGCCGAGGAGGCTGCCTCAAAAGAAGCAGCCGAGTCCAAAGGAGTGGTCAAGTTTGGCTGGATCAAGGGAGTGCTGGTGAGCCTTTGAGACGGGCCATCTTGTGTCTGCTTTTGCTTTTTGAATAGTCCGTGTCTTCTTGAGTTAAATAAAGGTTTGCATGTTAGACACATGATGGATCATCTCCTGCTGTGTTCTCACGTGAGCTCACGTGGGAATGAGCCAAGGTTTTTCCTCTGGCACCACAGGGGGCTCTGACCTCTCTGTTCACACGTGCAGGGCCTCAAATCACTTCCCGACATGAATTCAGGTTCAAGCAGCTTAATGCTTCATGCTTCATGCCAGTGAGTATAGAGGGAGTGGTTACTACTGTGTTTCAGTCGAGCTGTCAGTGGATTTATTCAGACAGTATCTTACATCACTTGATGAAAGCCATTGGAAGAGGCAGCGCAGGGTTTATACTAGTGAGGAAGTCATGTCAAAATAAAAGCAGGATTATGTTCTCCAGACGTCTCCAAAGGCCCCACGTGCCAGTAGCACCTGTACTGCGTTCATACTGCTGTCAAATACTTCTCTCGCTTCACCTGTGTTGTAACAGCGCTCCTCAGAGAGGGTCCTCGTCGTGTACACACTAACGGCCCCTCCTCCCTGTAGGTCCGCTGCATGTTGAACATTTGGGGGGTGATGCTCTTCATCCGCATGTCATGGATCGTTGGTCAGGCTGGAATCGGTAAGTGGACATCACTTCCTGTCTGTGTTGTACAATGGGAGGGGGGGGTAGAGCCGTCATCATCAGCTGTTCCATCCGTCTGCATGCCCTGCATGGTCTCCACTGGTCCCACTGGTCCCAGCTCTGTTTCAGGAAGCTCCGCCCAGGCCCAGGGTTCCAAGGCTAGGCTGGGCCCTAGTACTAGAATGTTCCTCCCCTTGGTGGAAACACACGTTCACAGTAGCTCACAAACGACTTCAGTCAAATGAAAACACAGCCTCCGCTGGGAGGTGAGACATCACGGCGCAGTGACACGCGCGTGTCGGGCTTCACGCCGACGCCCAGCTGCGAGTTCTCGCGGAGCCGCTCGGTGTCGCACGTTCTTTTCATTTCCAGAGCTTTGTTAAGTTTTTCTCTGTGTTTTCTTTCACAGCTCTCTCCTGCTTGATTGTCGCCATGGCTACCGCAGTGACCACCATCACTGGCCTCTCCACCTCTGCCATTGCCACCAACGGATTCGTGCGTGGAGGTACGTTAGCTCAGCGTCGTGTGAGCCAGACAGAAGAAGGTTTGAAGGCACAAGAAGGAAGTAAACAGAATGGAATACACAGTAGAAGCCAAGGCCTTGATCGACGTGCTGCAGCAGGATGGAGGCGTCCCACCCGGCCTCGGCCCGCTGCTTCACCTTTGACCTCAATGTTCTGAGCACAAAACCCCCTGCTGCGTTCTTCCTATGTTCTCACGGCTGAGAATGGCCCAAGAAAGACAAGGCAGGCCCAGTACTGAGGTGTGTGTGTGAGCTGCTTTAATTGCTCACACACCACGGTGGTTTGGCACAGGAGGGAAACAAGGCAGTGAAGACGTTAAGCGTTGGCTTTCTCTGACACTCGGTGGTGAAGGTTTCACTTGGGTGTCCCAGAGTTCCAGCCCTTGGTGCCCAGTCAGACCACACTGCATGTGTGATGTCACAACACTGTGTGACACAAGCGAGCAGCTCAGTGTTCAGCCGGGCCCTGAAGGAGGGTGTGACTTCAAAAGGATCGATACGTGATCAGAACCCTGGGGACCGCCTCCAGCTGAGAGGGCTCAGTGGGCGCTCAGGGAAACAAGAGAAGCGATGGAGCTGCTTCATACTGTGATGGCTTCAGAAGCAGAAGTGAACTGAACTAACCTCTGGGTATTTGCTGTCATTTCCAGGTGGAGCATATTACCTCATTTCAAGGAGCCTGGGTCCAGAGTTTGGAGGCTCCATTGGGTTGATATTTGCCTTCGCTAACGCGGTGGCCGTAGCCATGTACGTGGTGGGCTTTGCTGAAACTGTTGTCGAGCTTCTTGCCGTAAGTTCCCCAACACCACGTGGTACTTTGAGAACCTGTTTATTAGGCCCGGTGCCCCCAGGGGGCAGCACTGAGCTCGGTGTCTGGCGTCACGTGGAGGGTGCTGAGTCCTTGTGTCGTCTCTCAGGCAGCAGATGCCATCATGATGGATCAAATGAACGACATCCGGATCATCGGCACAATTACTGTCATCCTCCTCCTGGGCATCTCCGTGGCAGGGATGGAGTGGGAGGCCAAGGTATGAGCGGGACAGACTTCAGTCCCAGGCCGTCTCGAGGGACGAGCTGATGAATGTGTGTGTGTGTGTGTGTGTCGCTGCAGGCCCAGATCTTCTTGCTGTTCGTCCTGCTCACAGCCATCGCCAACTACTTCATCGGAACCTTCATCCCGGTCAAAAGCAAGGAGTCCTTCGGGTTCTTTGGCTACGACAGTGAGTTAGCGCGTGGGCCGTCCCCGCCAGTGGGTGTGGTCTGATGCAGCAGCTTCACTGACGCCTCTCTGTCCCGCCAGGTGCGATCATGTGGGAGAACATGGGTCCCAGCTTTGATGGAGAAACCTTCTTCTCCGTCTTCTCCATCTTCTTCCCAGCAGCCACGGGGATTTTGGCTGGAGCCAACATTTCAGGAGACCTTGCTGTAAGCCGCCAGTCCACGCACCACGCTGCAGTCCCACTGCATGACCGGGGATGTTCTTGACCGTCGCTGTGTTTGTTACAGGACCCGCAGCTCGCCATTCCCAGAGGAACCCTTCTGGCCATATTGATCACGGGCATCGTCTACCTGGGCGTTGCTGTTTCCACAGGTGCCTCCGCCGCCTCCGCCGCCTCCGAGCTGGGACTGGTGTGTCAGCAGGGTTTCACACGTGCTTTGTGCTCTTCTAACAACAGGCTCGTGCATCGTGAGGAACGCCAGTGGAAACGCCAACGACACGCTCAGCGCCCAGTTCATGTCCAACTGCACCGACGCCGCCTGCAAATTCGGCTACGACTTCTCCTCCTGCACGAGTGGAAAAGAGAAGTGCAAGTACGGGCTGCTGAATGACTTCCAGGTATGAGTCAGCCATGTTTGACCCTATGTGTTGCTAGCCCGAACCCTAACCCATGGCGTCCTGTGTTCAGATGATGAGCATGGTTTCAGGTTTCGGGCCCATCATCAGCGCCGGTATCTTCTCCGCCACGCTGTCCTCAGCTCTGGCTTCGTTGGTCAGCGCTCCCAAGGTGTTCCAGGTAACAGCCCCTTTCAGAAGCGTCAGCGGGTGACGTGGGGTTCGGGTCCAGGTTTCTCCTGCCAGTGACACGTGCTGTGACGATCCTCAGGCTTTGTGTAAGGACAACATCTACCCCGGCCTGGCCATGTTTGCTAAAGGCTACGGGAAGAACAACGAGCCTCTGCGAGGCTACATCCTGACCTTCGGCATCGCGCTGGCCTTCATCCTCATCGGTACGGCTGCACGCTCTCTCTCTCGCGTCGACTGACGGCACACAATACATTTCAATAAGAATCCAGGTTGGCGCTGCTTTGAGGGAATGTTTGGCTTTCTTCTTCTTCTTCTTCTGGTCAGTCTGTCCAAATCCTGTTTGTTATTCTGCACGCATGGAGCTCGTAAGGTTCAACAAGGTTAACAACCAGCAGGTCACATGGTCAGAAGACGACACTGACCAAAGCTTTCATCAGGGAGCGACTTTGATCCAGTAATCCTGGGCCGAGGCATCCTCTGAGGACCCTGAATCTAGCACTGCAACCGGAGGGGGCTTTGGCTCTTGTGACCTTTGACCCATTGTTCTCCTGTTGCAGCCGAGTTGAACATCATTGCCCCCATCATCTCCAACTTCTTCTTGGCGTCCTACGCCCTGATCAACTTCTCCGTGTTCCACGCCTCCCTGGCCAACTCCCCAGGTAAGATGGAGCCCCACCAAGCAGAGACAACAGCAGCAGGTGCTGCATCCAGACTCAGTGCGATCAGTTTGTTTGGAAGGAGACGAACAAGTTCATGTCTTAAGCTCTGTGCTTTTCTCCCCCTCAATACCAAAGCTCTAGCAGAACACCAGGTACAGACTCTTCCTGTGCTCTCCCTCCCCCCAGGCCGGTCGTAAATGGTACATGTCTCACTTGAAGGCCAGCAGTAACACACACATTGACCTTAGAGGATAAACCCGTGGGATATTGTGGCCTGGTCAGTGTACCCTTTATGTCCTGTGGCCTGTTTCAGACCCTGTCATGATGTAACACACACACACACACACATCACTAAAATCCAGGTAGTCTAGTGTCCGTGTGGTCCCTAATAGCTGATGTAATCCTCTGGTTACCAGGCTGCTAACTGTCATTCTCTAACCCTAACGTAACTCATGTAACAGCCGTGTTGTTGTTGACCAGTCAGAGTCTCTGGAGGACGGGACAGTGTCCCCTAACAATGAGGTGTCAGTGTTGCACGAGCTCTGATGTTTGGAGCCGCGGTGACCCGTGTTCCTTGGTGCAGGTTGGCGCCCCAGCTTTAAATACTACAACATGTGGGTGTCTCTGGCTGGAGCCGTCCTCTGCTGCGTGGTGATGTTTGTCATCAACTGGTGGGCCGCTCTGCTCACCAACGTCATTGTCCTGGGCCTCTATATTTATGTCAGCTACAAGAAGCCAGGTGAGCATCTAAAAACTCTTAAGTCACGCGGTCCAGACGACGTGTTGAAGTGGAAACGAGATTCCAACAACGCTAACTTGTTGCCAGTTAACCACTTTGTCTTGTAGCACACACACACACACATATCTTAGCGTTTCTGGAAAGACACCTGTGTGCACGCTCAGTTTGACATGCAGCTACACACACATAGGACACGACATCACTGCCTGCTTCACCACAGGAGGCCCTTGGCCTTTGGCCCGGGCGCTGACCTGTAAACACTGTGTCTTCTGCCTGCGTGCCTCTTCCTCTCCAGATGTGAACTGGGGCTCATCGACCCAGGCTCTGACCTACCACCAGGCCCTGACCCACACGCTGCACCTCACAGGTGTGGAGGACCACATCAAGAACTTCAGGTGAGCCGTGCGTCTGCCCCTCGCCCCTCATGATGATGATGATGATGATGACGCAGTGGGAGGGATATTAGTGGATAGAGTTGAATAGAATATTAGAGAGTGTACTGGCGGAATGGACGTGTGTGTGTGTTCTCAGAAAGACTCGTGTGTCCCTGAGCTCCTTTGGTTAAATCCCAGGGAGCTTAGCATACTTGCTTTGATGTGTCATTCACGATGACTCGGCTCCGTGTGCTCACAGGCCCCAGTGTTTGGTGATGACCGGTTACCCCAACTCCCGACCAGCTCTCCTGGACCTGGTTCACAGTTTCACCAAGAATGTGGGCCTCATGATCTGCGGTCACATTCGCACGGTGAGCGCACGTTATTTACACAGCCGTGGGGGCTTCCTGCTTTTGAAACGATCCAACTCTGCACGCTGTGTTTGGAGACGACACATCTCAGACCGTTCAACAAGTCACGCTTCGTTTGCCAGGTCTAACCTGTGAGACAGAACGTGGGATGTTGTTTATCATGACGCAGAACAACCTCTCACGACCTTGAACAAATGATGGCTGATTCAATTAAATCACAGTATTGAGGGGGAAAAATTCCAATTGGATTATTTTCCAAAGTGGTTCAGCCCTCGCTTGTCGCCCCGCCAGCACATTATTGTTATGTAAGGGTTGAGCCGTTAGCAGTGGTTGGGTTTCTTTCCTCCTCAGGCAGCCGCTTGTTCCAGACGTGAACATGTTTGTAGTGAAATGGCATAAACATTCCACGCTACAGCTGTATTGTGCAGGAAGAAACCAAACCCCTCATGCAGACTCTGCTCTACACATGGAACCCATCCAGATCAGATTAAACGGAACATGACGTACGAGCCGCACATGTAGCGTGTGTGTGTGTGTGTGTGTGCACAGGGCTACAGAAGGCCAAACTTCAAAGACCTGTCCACGGACCAGGCCCGGTACCAGCGCTGGCTGCTGAAGAACGAGACCAAAGCCTTCTACACGCCAGTGTTCGCTGAGGACATGAGGCAGGGCACCCAGTACCTGCTGCAGGTACCACGCCACGCCACGCCACGCCACGCACCACAAATACAGCAGCCACCTCCACACTGTTAGAGTGGAATAGCTCTGACCTCATTGTCTTGCTGTCCCCGTGAAGGCCGCCGGCCTGGGCCGACTCAAGCCAAACACGCTGGTGCTGGGCTTCAAGAATGACTGGAGGGACGGTGACATGATGAACGTGGAGACGTACATCAGCATGATCCAGTGAGTCCAAAGTCCACAGCCTTGTTGAGGCTTCACTCACCTCCGTTATTTATTTATTTGTTGATTTATTTCCCGCCACAGCGATGCCTTTGACTTCCAGTTTGGTGCCGTGATCCTGCGTCTGAAGGAAGGTCTGGATGTTTCCCACATCCAAGGACAAGGTACTACGCACTGGTTTCATCAGTCTGGTGGGACTCACTGGGGCTCATGTTTAAGATGTACGACAATCAAGCCGATGGACAGGCAGTGTTTGTGTTCCTGTCGTTATTGTGTCCCATGTTTTATCTTCGCTGATCCTCCCTCCACCTGCGTCTCCATGTCCTCCCAGATGAGCTGCTGTCCTCCCAGGAGAAGTCCTCAGTGATGAAAGATGTCATCGTATCCATAGACACCAGCAAAGACTCTGACGCCGACTCGTCCAAGCAGTCGTCCAAGGCCACCAGCCTCCAGAACAGTCCGGCCATCCAGAAAGGTCAGTGTGTTGTTGTTGTTTATTCCTCGTGCACACACCGTGACGCTGGAAATCCTTCTGAGTCGTCAGTAAGCTCCTTGTTCTGCCTCCACGTGCGCGCACAGACCAGCAGCCCAACGACAGGAAGTCGCCTCAGCCACTAATGACCCCAGTCGTCCCAGTGGGCCCAGTGTGTTGGTCCCCAGATGTCTGGGGTCATTGTGTGTGTCAGTGAGCAGACAGTTCACAGATTGTGGGAAGGATAGAAGCAAGCGTTCCCATCCATCGCAGCACGCTAGTCATGTAGCTTTGAACAAGTGGTTGCCTTTTAATTCAGTTCTGTTGGTTTGGCGCAGTGAAGGGGGCGGGGCTTCCTTTTTGTAGTCATTAATTTTTAGCCCACTTGGCGTGGAAACGTTCCCCTGCTGCCGTCACGTCTTCTTCGGACGGGGAACGTGAACCCCAGCTGCTCCTCCAGAGAGGAGTCCCAGGACCACAGGAGCAGAACGTCTCCAGTGTGGAGAGGAGGCCCTGACGTGTCCCCACCATTGTCCCCCTGTCCTAAAGACTCTGAGCAGAGCACGTGTCCTTCACCTGGGTTCTGATGTGTTTTGTCTCCTTCTGTCTCAACCCTTCCAGATGACGAGGAAGATGGCAAAGCTACCACGCAGCCCTTGTTGAGAAAAGGCAGGAGACCCACTTTATCGTTCTGTCTCTGCTTCTATTCTTCTCGTCCTCTGTCGTGCACTCTTTCATCTGCTTTTTTTCAGAGTCTATTTTGAATTCCTTTTGTATTAACATACCATCCTGCGCCCTGCCGTCTCTGTCCCTCGTTTCCGGCTTTAGAGAATAACAGTGTCTCTCTCTCCTGCGCGGCTGAACTCAGAGTGTTGCTGTGTGTGCCTTCTGTTCCTGCCGTAGCTTCCTCTTGCAGGGTGCAAACCTGTGTCCTGTCCTCTGGACAGCCTCTGTCCCTCTCCTGTTTCTTGTCTCCCCTGTGGTTCGTCCAAACAAAAGAAGCGTAGAATGAGAATCACAGAGCATCTTGCAGTAGAACCGCTCTGCTTGCTGGATTTGGATCCTTTCGTCTCACAAGAGTCGACTCTAATGACTGGTGGTGGCAGAGACTGGCTGCTGCTGTGGCTCATGATGTCATGACGTGTCGCTGTGCCTGTAGACAAGCGCAGTCCCACCGTACCTCTGAACGTGTCGGACCAGCGGCTGCTGGAGGCCAGCCAGCAGTTCCGGAAGAAGCAGGGCAAGGGCACGGTGGACGTGTGGTGGCTGTTTGATGACGGAGGTGAGCCCGGTGAACCGTGCGCTGTTGTGGTCGTGCCCAGTGTGAACGTGCTGAGCAGCTCCCACCTGGCCTCTCCTCCAGGTCTGACCCTGCTCATCCCCTACCTGCTGACCAACAAGAAGAGGTGGAAGGACTGCAAGATCCGCGTCTTCATCGGAGGCAAGATCAACAGGATCGACCACGACCGCCGGGCGTGAGTATTGGACCTTGACCCCCCCCCCCCCCCCCGTGGGTCCAGGTCTGGCTTCAGGTTTACTGACAGTGGAACATTGACGTGATGTTATCTTTGATCCTTTTTTCTCCTGTCGTCTTCCATGACGCACTCACACACAAACCTACACCCCCCCCCGCCCCTCTCTCTCTCTCTCTCCTACCTCCTTTTGTTGTATAAAATTAGAATACGCTTGGTGTGTGTGTGTGAACACGTAGTACATTAGCGTAGCTTCGCTGGTGATTTATCGGCCTGTCGTGAGGGTGAGTGACAAAGCCAGATCCCGCCCACTGAGCTGTGGCCACGCCCAGTGTCCAGGCACGACAGCGTAACAAACACCACATGTGATGGATAATGACTCAGGCTCCTCGGCTCTTTGAAGTAGCAGATGAAGGAAATGAGGGTCATACCCAGAATGCCTCGCTGCATAGCTGCTCAGATCAAAGCGTCTGTGTTCTCACAGGATGGCCACTCTGCTGAGCAAGTTCAGGATAGACTTCTCGGACATCACGGTCCTGGGTGACGTGAACACCAAGCCCAAGAAGGAGCAGTAAGTAAAGCGAAGCCCCGTGTGGGAGCTGACTCCTGCTTGTGCCGCAGCGGCCGCGCTAAGCGCTTTGTTCTGTGCAGCGTGTCGGCCTTTGAGGAGATGATCGAGCCGTATCGCCTGAAGGAGGACGACATGGAGCAGGAGGCGGCAGAGCGGCTGAAGAACAGCGAGCCGTGGAGGATCACGGACAACGAGCTGGAGCTGTACCGTGCCAAGGTCTCTCCCTCTGTTTGATTCAAATAGCTGCTCACGGTAGAAACGACAGGTCCAGTCCCAGGACGGACAGACACGTCCTCGTGTTGGACGAGTAGCGAGGGCGGCCACGGTGCAGATGGGAGCACTGGGAGCTGGAACCGGTCTGACCCTGCGTTTGTTTGTTTCTCTCTTCAGACCAATCGTCAGATCAGACTCAACGAGCTGCTGAAAGAGCACTCGAGCACAGCTGCCCTCATCGTCATGTAAGCTGCCCCGTGTGTGTGTGTGTGTCGAAGCACTTTGATTCTTCAGATGTGTGTGGTGTGATGTCCTGAACACGTGCTCCTTCCTCTCGCGTGTGCAGAAGCCTCCCGTTGGCCAGGAAGGGCACCGTGTCCAGCGCCCTCTACATGGCGTGGCTGGAGGCGCTGTCCAAGGAGCTGCCGCCCATCCTGCTGGTGCGCGGAAACCACCAGAGCGTCCTCACGTTCTACTCGTAGACGTTCTTAGGCCTCACATCCCTCTCTGCTCCTGGGAGCGGACACATGCACACATCCCAGTTCCATCCACACACACAGCAAACGCATCGAATGAAGGATCAGAAAAGTGGTTGACATGTGTAAATGCTCTACAAGTGACAGAGGAATGTATGGGCTGGGGGGGGGGGGGGGGGGTAAAGGTGAGGGGGGGGGGGGGGGGGGGGGGGGGGGGGGTTAAAGGTCAAAGGTTGCCCATTCTGCTCCTTTCTTGATATTTATTCCAAGATGTCAGGATGCTTCTCTCGTAGCTCTTCTAGTTTCTTCTAATCTCCTCATGAAACTGTAATTTGTGTTCCAGTTGATTTCTCTCAGGCTCCAAAGCAGTCGTGTACAATCATCACAGTACTGAGTACCTTGATGTCATACTTGTTCATGCAGTACAGCAATAATCGCCCTGTTGTTTTCCTTCAATGTGGGGAGCGCTTTGCAACACCTTCTGAAGCCTTATGGATGTGCCTTCAGCTGAGTGAGATGGACTCATCTCTATCCAGACACCAGTTAGTTTTATTGAGTTTTTAATGGGATTCCTTCTTAGTTCCACTCTGTATTTATTCCTATGGATTTCATGGAAGGTGTGTTCTCTCTCTCTCTCTCTCTCCCTCTATCTTCCCCTAATCAACACGCTCATGCTGAAATGATTCCTGGATCTTTTAGGCGTACCCTATGAAATGTAACCTTTTTAAAAGATGTGACTCTCGCTCGCCGAGTGACTGAATGAAGCTTTTCTTGAAACCCGTTTTTGTATTTCTGTGTCTGCATCTATGCTTCTTTCTCTGAAGACACAAGTGAGTTCAGACCTTGCCTTAACGCTAGAAGCAGTCTAGCTGCCAACGCTAGTCGTACAAGCCATACTGGCTGGATGGCGTGGGCACGCTCTGTCACAAACACGTCACCACTGGACCGCTGACGTGTTTGTGACACGCCCACCCGCGTAGGTCGGTTGCGAGCTGCCGGGTAGGGGGGTGGTCGGTCACCGGACGGTTCTGACGAGGCGGCGCCAGTGTCGCGCTCGTGCGCGTCCCTGAGGCGGCTGGTGAAGAACGTGACTGTAGAATGTCAGGATGTACCTCTATGCACACGAGCACACGTTACAGAAGCCCCTCCCACTGCGCGGAAACATCTCGCTTGAGTTCGCTGATGGAACTGAAGGCGCGAGGACAGCGACATTAAAGGCTAATGCTGTAAAGAAGCTCTGCTTTATATAAGCCCCCCCCGATGAGTGAGGTCATTCATTTAAGAGAAAGAGCAACGAGGACGAGGGTCAGCACTGACCCAGGTCGTGCACAGCGGTCCACTGGGACCACTGGGACCACTGGTTGGTCATGGTGTAGTGAACGCTTCTGTAGCCACTGGATGAAACAGGGTTCTCTACTTGTTTTGGTCTGAACTGCTCATTTCACCCATTCCACCCCCCCCCCCCTTGTTATTCATCAACAGACTGTAGTTCAGCCTCACCGTGCTCCACGCAGCACACGTGTATATAAATATATATACATATACAGTCAGCACACAGCCCCTCAGTAGTCTCACAGATCCACATCCTGATCTAAAGTGCATGTGTTGGTGCAGTGTCAGTAACAGTGGAGCTGCTCAGTGTAGTAGAGCTCTGAGTGTTAGTCGCTTCTGAATATGCGAGCACATGTGGGACTTGATACAACTTTGAAGGTACAATCAAAGACGACATTTCCTCTCAGTCCGGTTGAGGTTGTACCTGTCGAAAATGTGAGGCGGTACACATCAAACAATATTTAGAAAGTGAGCCCAGGTCGAACATGGTGAAAGGGAAATGAATTGCATCGTTCCTGATAGTAGAAGGTGGTAAAAGTACAGGGTTCTCTTGTATCTTTACTATCACACCAATATGTGACGTCAGGCCGTGTGTGTGTGTATATATATATATCATATATACTGTTTTTCTAATGTGCATTGGGAGCTGAAAAGGATTCAGAAATACCCGTTCACAGAAGTGCCCCCCCGAATGTCCGAGTCGATGAGCATTGTATATTTAGAGTCTCCTTCACTGTCAGAGAGCATTGCTACAAACAACAACACGGGTTTCTCTATATTTGTATATTCAAGGAAGATAATGCAGCATATATCTATATATACACCATATATACACCTATCTATCTAAATGTGTGTCCAACCTTGTGTCATTAAATGGAACAGAGGACCTCCTGTCAACATTTTACTACCAAATAATAGTGTTTGTGTCTTGTTTCCTTCACCTCTGCTCTGATGAACAGATTCTCTAAAGAAACCAAATGTTAGCTGTGCCCGTCGTCACTTTCTGCCAAAGCCCCTCCTCCCCAACTGGTCTCACTGGTGATGGATCTCCTCAACTAACCTGTAAATAAACTTGATTATCTCTTGACATTGATGAAGGGGGTGGGAGATGTATGTCCATTTTCAATATGGAGAACTATATTTATTTTAGTTTAGACTTCTCCACATATATTTCTGTCTTTGACTCTTGGTTTTAGTTGTAAGCTCATTTGCAGGATGATCTTTATTTTGTCGCCTTTTGATTTTGGCAGACTGTCTTATATTTCCCCTCTTTGACTTGGTGTATTTCAATCTCTGAAGAAAAGATGTGATAACATTAGCAGATCAACATCCTAGTCGTAATGTTTTGATACACTGTACTTTCAACAGTAACATATGCTATTTCTAACATTTTAACATTTATGATTACTGACACTTTGTACATCTTTATTGCAATAAATACATCAAATGAAATGTGCTCAACGTCAAGTCTGCTTTTTCCTCAACACCAGTAGAAATAACACAAAGTGATAAAAGCAAGAAATCTTTGTGTTACACGTTTAAGAAAAAAGTGTCTAGGCTTCTTTACACGAACAAACCAAATACTACTAATACTTCCCAACATTTATTTAAAAACAAGGTCGAAAATACAAGACGACAAACTGATGACGGAAGTGACGTCACGCGGACAGGAAACAGGACAAAGCCATTAAATTAAGGTCGGAAACAAGGAAACGAGCAGAAACTACAAAATAAAACAGGAAACAGATCTCAGGGAGAAACCAACAGACCTGTCCCTGTGCCGGAGACAACAGAGGCCGTTTATTAGGACACTGTCTCCACGTGCACGCGGCTGGGGGTCAGCAACACGCACTGGTCCTTGTGCTCAGCATCAGGTTTTGTTTTTCAGAACCACAACTGGCACTATAATCACAACAAGTGTCGCACACACACACAACAGGGTCGACACAATTATTCTACAGAGTTTTTTTCTTCTGTCTTCTGCTTCTGTCTTCTTCAGCAGAGAGTCAAATCCCGGCGTGTAGAGATCCTGGAGCCAGAAGTCCACATCTGTAGGAGTCTTCTCCTCCTGCTGCAGAGAAATTCAACATTAAGCTGCTAAAACAACTCACAACCTGTGTCTGTGCTGCAGTTAGTTAGTTTATGAACCGCTGCGCCAACTGACAGAGTCCGACCTGCAACAGCCACAAAATGGCACCTAAAAGATTATGATTATTGGTCACTTCCACTCAAGGGGGGGGGGGGGTAGAATCATTTTGCTGGTTAGCCGAATGACCACAGTCAGTTTCTCCCCGTCGCCAGTATTTGCAATAGTTGACTCTTCGTGCTATGCAGGCCCCAAATATACACCTTAAATATATGTACTAGAAGAACTATCAAAACCCCACGACTACCCCCCCCCCCCCCCCTCGTGTGTCCCGTCACTTGGTCTGCCCCGGAACCTTTCTGACGCCCGCTGTCCCGGCGGAAGCTTTTGGCCGCGCACCCGGAAGCTGACCGTGGACCGGAAGTAGCGCCGCCTGTTCAAATAACTGCGCTAACTCCGCACACTTTAGCGCCTCTCTCTGCCCCCCCTCAGTGAATACTGCTGTTAAGAGCCGTGTAAAGATAATAAGACAGGCCCCAAATATACACCTTAAATATATGTACTAGAAGAACTATCAAAACCCCACGACTACACCCCCCCCCCTCGTGTGTCCCGTCACTTGGTCTGCCCCGGAACCTTTCTGACGCCCGCTGTCCCGGCGGAAGCTTTTGGCCGCGCACCCGGAAGCTGACCGTGGACCGGAAGTAGCGCCGCCTGTTCAAATAACTGCGCTAACTCCGCACACTTTAGCGCCTCTCTCTGCCCCCCCTCAGTGAATACTGCTGTTAAGAGCCGTGTAAAGATAATAAGACAATAAGCGAGCTGCAGTCCTGCTCAGTAAAGTGTGTTTAAACATCCACGTCTCTCGGGAGACTAACTCCAAAAAACATGCAGCAATACTGTGCAATACCATGCGTGTGTATATATATGTACATATAGATTTACCTTGAGATAGCTGCTGAGGTTGCCGTGGGTGGTCTGAGTGTCCAAGTCCCTGACAGTCCAGCAGGGCTTGGACTTGTCCTTGTCCGTTGTGTCCGTGGACCTGACGTCTGAAAACAGAGGGTTCCGTTTCATGTTGCATTTCAGGGTGAACGGTGTGATGTGCTTCTCCAGGTATCTGTCCACAAAGACCACTCTGTCTTCACTCTTTGTCCTGTGCTCTCTCTGTGGACACAGCAAGGTCCCACGCACCTGTTCTTCTGTCCACGTCTGTGTCTCAAACAATTAGTGAGATGAGTTCAGTCTGTCAGCCATAGTCCTCAAAGTACAAGAAATACAAGCCTGAAATACTTCACTGTGTAATGGATCTATATATAAAATAAGAGTTCCACTTTCTGACAAAATAAATAGAACGTTTTAAACTGAAAAAAGTCTGTTTTCTTCTCTTAAAGGTAAAGAAAGAAGCAGCTGATAAAAAAGGCTCAGTAACGGTGGTAAGAGATGAGGACTCGTCCGTACCTGGGGGACGTAGACCCTGTTGAGCCAGTGTCTTGGACTGGACGTCTCTGAGCCAACCTGGAACGTTCCATGTGTGGCTGGCAGGGTCCTGGCATCCAGCTGGAGGAACTTGTGTGGGTGGTTGTTGTTGGGCAGCACTGACATGTCCATGACTGAGAGGACGAGCTCCTGCACAGCCCAACGCTCTGGAATAATTCATGAGGACCAAGCTGGTCATGAGCCTGTATCACTTGCAGGTGTGTGTAACCCCATCTGTCCATCCAAGGCAAGAGAGACAGGGGGAGGGGCCTCACAAAGACAGAGACAGACTAGTTCTGGATGATTTCAGTCAAACTTACTAATCACTAATCACCGTGATCCTCGATGAACATCAATATGATCTTCTCTCAATACTTCCCATTTAAAATGTGTGTGTGTGTGTGTGTGTGTGTGAGAGAGGGTGAGGGTTCATAGCTTGAGAATGTGCAAGGGGCTTGGAACTCTTTCTAAATGAACATGCTTAAGTGGCAGCTGTGAGTGGATCAAAGTTGTGCAGTATTACTCGTGTACCTGTGTGTACACACAGCGCATATTGCTGCTTTAAAACAATGAGGCTCATTAGTCAATGTTACGCTGTGAGGAGACAGAGGACAGATGTGTCCCCCCCCCCCCACAATTAGCACCCCTCGGTCTGAAACGTGTTCCTGTCAGTGTGACGGGGGAGGGCGGGGGGAGTGTCGCAGCCTCCTCCATGTGGATGGTGCAGAGCGGCTGCGCCATCGCTGGAGCTGTAGGGAGGAGGAGGAGGAGGAGGAGGAGGAGGAGGACAGGGAGAGCCCGTGGAGTCTGACCAGACCGACGGATGTTCTGCTTCCAGCCCGCACACATGCCGGATGGCGTCATCGGGAAAGCACCGCAGCGCAGCGTCGCCCCGCAAACATGGATGAGCGCTGGTGCCGATGCGCGGGACCGATGCGGTAAGAGGTCGCCTGGCGAGCGCGGGGATGCGGGAGGGGACCCGCATCCCGCACGGGCTCGCGCTCTCGGTGGCTCTGACGTCGCTGCGGCGGTCGAGCGAGCGTGAACAGGATTGTGCAGATTTGCGCTTGTGCACTGACATCACCGCGGCAGCGGCAGCGCAGCAATGCGACGTTTGCGCTGCTGTCGTGTGGGAGGCTGTGCGTTGTGTATTCACGTGCACGCAGCCCCTGGTGAACGCGGTGTTAGCCAGTCAGCTGGAACCCTTTCATCCGGTGCCAAGGTGATATCAGCGGATGACGTCAGAGGCCGTGAACGTGCAGTGCAGAAGTTGTCCAAGTTGATGACCTTCATTTCACAAGCGGTTCACACGCACGTGGGTCCTGTGCATGCTCGCCCGCAGCTGCCTGGACGCAGGGTTGTTGCAATGATGACACTTGTTGCTGCTTGTCGTCCAGTGAGTCTCTCAGTGAGTCTTGATGACATGACACCTGTCAGTCACAGCCCCGCCACGCAGGAGCCAGCGAGGTGCGACCACCACGTCCACCTAGAGATGCGAGTCAGGGTGGGAGCAAGTGAATGAGTGAAATCATCCAAGTGAGCTGGCTGTGAGTTTGACCTGGGGTTGTGACTAGAAATAGACCGCGTGTGTGTGCACAATCTGACCTGCGTGGCATTGCTCCAGCTTTCAATGTGATGCCGCCAGCGAGCCACAGGGCCTCGTGATCACATGACCCTGCAGGGTGGCCAATTCAAAACCCTCCATGAGAGATGTGACGACCAAATTATTTGACCCAGTGTGTCCCATGACCAGTGGACCTCCACATCAGCATCGCAGGGGGCGTTTCCAATGGCCTGACGCGCACACACACACACACACTCTGTGTCTGTGGGAGAAGTGGTGCACAAAAAGTTTCAGCCCCATTTTGTGCACATGCATTGGTTATAAATGAGGCCTGGAAAGAAGTCAAATTCCCAGCCTGAATAATTGTCCCAGGCTACCCCTGCCAATCACTGAGTGTGTGTGTGTGTGTGTGTGTGTGTGCAGTGAGGAGCTGCTGAAGGAAGCTTTTCCTCATGCTAGAGCAGTCTGTCATCATGTGTATTGTCATGATACAACATGATAATGAGATTCTGTCAAGGCTCCCGGCCCAAAACACCCAGGAAGTACACGAGAGAGGCTGAAGACATGGATGAGTGTAGGGCTGCTGGGTTAGGGTTAGGGTCAGGGTCAGGGTCAGTGTGTGTCTCACTCCAAAAAGACAACGCAGAGTCAGGAGCCATGTCGTGTGGAAGCGTCACTCAGAGGTGTTTTATGGGGGATTCGACCAGTATACGAGAAACGTACTAGTTTTGGAACCTTATCAGTCTCGCTTCTCTGTGCCTTTTGCCTGCGTGGGTATTAATGGAGTTCAGGCTTTGATGACAAGCAGCAGCAGCTGTGACACTGAAGATGTGACAATCACGCATCAGTGTTCAACTTGCTCTTGGCTTTCTACTCAGACTGCAGCCAGCCACGCCTGAGCCCGGTGCCTCAGTGTAATAAGTGATGCCAATAATTCCATTTGGTAAAGAGGAAGTAAAGCTCACACTCTGCTAGGTTCCTGCCTAAGGGACATGAATAATAACATTGCAGCGGCACGGGTCACGGAGCACAAATAAGCCAATTATAATGGAGCTTGCTTCCATTCTCAGCTTGACGCTCAGCATCAGCCCAGGGTTCAGTGCCCTGGCTCTGATGCTCCTCACTGACATCATGGCATCACGTTCTACAAGAAATATCGAAGGAAAGGTCAGTCAGTCACAAGGGCAGGAAACTACAAAATAAAACAGGAAGTAGAACTCAGGGATAAAGCACAAGTCCAACCACGAACATACACATATGGAGTCACTAGATGAGTCCATAATAAACCCAAAACACCCTTCTAAAGGTTTTCCTGATAAAACAAAGGGTCATTGTAGTGATATGTTGAGTTAACCCCACTAGGCTCGGATATTATATTATTCAATATTGTTCTTCTTTTTCTTCACAAACGTGATCTCAGCCAGATACACATGTATCTGTTTGAATACTTAGTACACACTAGTACATACAGCTGGAAGAGATTCCAACCCTGGTGACCTACTGCTTGAGGGGCAACGTGGAATCAGTCAAGTCAACACGGACATCATAGTAACGGAGAGCGGGTGTGGGGGGAGGGGTTCTGGACAGGATGAATGGATTTTCCAAGAGTGCAGTGTCGCAGTGAGCTTCATAGAAAACACCCTCAGTGCTCCGTGACCGCGAGTAACACTGTCACACGTGCACTGGAGGAGATGCATCGCTCCCCCTGTGTCGTCATTCGCTGTCGTTAAAGGGAGCTGTGAGTTGGATGCATGAACCAGATCTCACTGTCAGTGTCCCTCTACGTCGCCAGCGTCCTCCAGAGTGTAGTTTGATCGCTCAGCAAAGGTAGTACAGCCCACAGATGGTTTCTTTGTCATTGTTTCCAGGTGCTGCTCAGTGTTGTAGATGCTCTTAAAACAGGCAGCTCCACCTGAGCAGAGAGCTCATTTGTTAGAGTTCAGAAAGTGGACACGCTTCGAGGTATAAGGACCAGTGCTGGCTGCTGGATGGTATTTATACATCATACTTTTGATGCTGCTGTCAAAATTGATGAAAGCAGTAAATCCAAATGAATTATTATATAAAATGCATTCTTATTTCTAAACCTCATGGATCTCAAGATAGTTCCTATTCTATCAGTAGCATCAGTGGCCCCAGGAATATTGTCTTTTTTTTGAGGAAGCTTTGAGTGCTTTGGAAGTCAGTTTGAAGCAGAAATAGATCACAGAGCTCCCACGGTCCTGGCTTTGCTAAGACATGTGACAGATTTCTCCTCAGAGGTGTGTTTGGTCTCGTCTTCCTCCTGGATCGTGATGAAGATGCTTCTTCAGTGCTGGCAATGACGCAGGGATGGTTGGGGCTCCTTTCATCATTTGCTTCTGTACAGACTCAAACATACACCTCTACCCTTTATGCCCACTGACTCTGAGGGTCATTTTAAAAGAGAGAGAGAGAGATTTCTATTTTTTTTTTATGGCCTGCACTTACTAACACAATTCTTTTTTGTGTCTCCAGGTGAACTCAACATTACAGCAACTTGATGGAGATAACTAAAGGATTCCCTTTAAGATGACACGCACAGACCCACCTGACATACTGCTGTCAACTGTGCACCGAGATCTAAAAGTGATTCCCATTTCTTCCCACTTTGAGTCCTTACAATGTGATGCTGTAGATTGCAGCACACTGGAGGACAGGAAGAGCAACGTCAATAAAAGGTACTGCCATACCTTTGACTGCAAGTCATTGGATTTCCCCAAATCAAACACACCTTCAATGGAGTCTCCGTACAGGAAGGCCGAGAAGCACGCGGCCAACCAAGATGTCGCCTGGAACGCTTTAGGCCAGCAACAGAGATATCGCTTTTCTGCTCCAGACATTTTTAGCCATAGGTTAACTTCTCAGCCCATGGCTGCTGATATAGCTAGTGAGTTGGTTGTCCCTGAACAGAAAAGAAGGACAAGGTCAAGAAGTGCCCCCCGGGTCCAGACCAGTCTCGCTCCTATGTCTTTTGAAGGGTGCTCGTCTTCAGGGAGAAAGGGTAGAGAATCCCAAAGATCTGCAAGAGACTCTCGTTGGAGACCAGAAGTATCCCCACGCAGGGAATCGTCGTACGCTGCAAGCAGGGCCCATATGCATGAAGTACATCCCATTAAGTTACAGCCTCAAATGGGTGACAGCAGCAGGTATTCGCCTCACTTTGCTGCCGATAATTCCGAGGAGGGAGTCCTCGATAAACCAGCAACCAGCCCTCATGTCAGGTGTCGGGTGGACATCAAGCCCGATGACGCAGCATTACATCATTCGGGACCAAAACAGTGTACGTCTCAAGTGGACGTACTGTGGCAGCGGCACAACAGCGGCGCGAGTAGGAGTCTCACCGTGCCACGCCATTTCTCCTACTCTCGAACACCAACGCCCACTGACTCGCTGGGCACCGACAAGCAAGCGTATCCATATTCCCGCAGCTTGCCAAATAGTTACTTACAACCCGTGGACATGGCCTCACAAAGAACGGCCTCATCGAGTGATTACTATGGACGGGAAAGAAGAGCTCATTCCAGTCCGAATGTGCCAACCAAGTTCTTTTATGCAGACAACCCAGGAAGGTACGTTACTACGGTTCCTCCTCAACCAAGTTCTTACTTTCATGACGAACGTTACACACCAGGACAGACATATACTCCAAAAGTGCAATATGTGCAAGATCCGAGGACTCGGACACTGCACGCTGTAGCTACGAGACCATATTACCCTGAGATGGAGTCCTATCCGTACTCCGTGAAGACGCGCTATCCCAAACCGTACACAGCCAACGAACCGGGGCCGTACATCATCCAGACACCTCCAACTAGAATATTTTACGGGGATGATCCGAGGTCTTATCAAATCCAGACTGCTCCACCACGGTTTTATTATTCCAGTGACATGTATGCAATGCCTCCTGAGCACCACATCCCAGCGAGGGCATATTACACAGAGGGCCGAAGACATGCTCGAGTTGTCCAGTCTCAGCCTGATGACTGGTATGGTTCAGATGCATCGGGTTATTCCACCAATCCTGCCTCCTATGTTTCTCAAATCACTCCAACCAGAGTTCAGCAGGAGCCTGTGTTAGCCCCTTGGTATACCAACCCATGTATAGAGTCTCAAAGAATTGGCACAGATTCAAAATCTTACTCAAGATCCTGGGATAATATTCTTAACTATCAGGTGGAGAAGGAACAACCTCTTCCTGTGCAGCGGGGTCAGAGCTATGACGATCTTCTTGACTCCAGGAAGCCAGCAGAAGCTCCAGGGGACAAACCTCAACCAGTGGTCGTTAATCTGTCCAGTTCACCTCGACGCTACGCAGCCTTATCGATGTCCGATAACTCGCTTGTTGACAAAAGCCCAACAGAGATTTCAAAGAGCAGCACCAGTAAACTCTGGTTTGTCACTCCAGAAATAACCATCACTGATAATGACATTCGAACAGGGAACCTTCATAAGGCTGAAGGCAGGTCTGCCAGTTGGGACATTCTTGACTCCAGAAGCACCAAGGGCCCAGAAATGTCCCAATGTGACTTTGAGAGCTCGACCAAAGAGAAGACAAACGACAATGCCTCGCTACAGCAAAGCCTGGAACAACTCGATGAACTTCTGGCAGATCTTGTGACTGACTACAAGCCACCTAGTAGAAGGGCAAGTGAGGACATTTTGGATCAGCTTAAAAAGTTGATTGACGAGGAAGAAGCAGTATCTCTGTCCAGAAAAAGTTCCAAGGCAGGTACAGAGGAACCAGCTCCTCTGGACAAGCAGCCAACCTCAATAAGAGTAAACCGTGATCCTTTTCAAGAGATGGATGGGGCCAGTGATGCAATGAAGAGTGCGGACGAATGCTCCCCAGATCAGAGCCCAGATGAGGACGATACAATGATGTGCTCAAACAACCGATGTCGGAGGACAGAAACCCTCTTCAATGCTTGCCTGTATTTTAAATCTTGCCACAGCTGCTACACCTACTACTGCTCCCGAAACTGTCGCAGAGAGGACTGGGACATTCACAAAGAAAGCTGCCTGTATGGGAGGATTGGAAGCACATGCCGCCATATCATCAAACACTGCCGCGAAACTGTTGAAGTCCACAAAGCCTTCTCCCGTATTGCCAAAGTTGGCTACCTTTCTCGAGGCAGAGGGGTTCTCTTCCTTGGTTTTCCAAACCCGGCATCATCTAGTAATTTCCTGCAGTATGGCCTGGATACTCTGCTTATGTCCCCGACCTATCTGTCCCTTCGAGAGCTTGACAGCTTTAAGGACAACCTCGGGGAGTACTGCAAGGAGCTGCAGCAAGCGGGTAAAGAGTATGACCCAAACGAATGCTTCATCTTGAATGTATCGATCGCTGTTGGTGACCAACTGGCTGATGGGCCATCGCCGAGGAACCACGCTCCGACTGTCAGAAAATATGCAAAGGTGGCTCTGGCTTCCTTCAGCCCTGAGCGAAAGGTTCACAAGAAAGAAAGCGACATGGAAACCCTCATTCTGACTCCACCCCCAGGAACAGCAGACATTGACAAAGACGGAGAAGAAGGCCGAAAGGCCCGGGAAATCTGTTTCATCAACATCCAGCGAGAGTTAAGAATTCGAGGGGTCTTTCTACGCCACGAATACCCACAGGTGTATCAGCAGCTCTGTGAATTTGTGGAAAGTAACAGAAGGTTCACACCCACTACTATTTATCCCATCGACAAAAGGACTGGGAAACAGTTTATGTGCATGATTATGGCCGCCTCCGAGCCCAGGACACTGGACTGGGTCGGCGCCCCGCATCTCCTTGATGACATTATTTAAGTATACCTTTTGTTGTAAATATATATGTATAGAAATACATATATTGTTACACATATTTAGATATCAATTAATTCTAAACATTTCTAGACAAATATTTTGTTATGAAAATTAGTATTAGTCTTTAACAGAATAATTCCTGTCAGGTGGAGAATGCAATTTATTTCACCTTTTTTACAGGTTGTGTACTGTTACATTTCCTTTGGAAAGATAAAAAGAATTTAGGTTTTGATTATTTTATTATATTTTCAACTACTCTATGTTCTTCGTAGCTTGGTCTATTTTAATGACAGTCGATTTCTTTACGTGTCTATATATACTTCAATGATATGCCATTCAGAAAACAAAAACAACCCATTATTTTCTTAGTTACTAAGTACTTTCTATGCAAAGATGCTGTTTGAGTTAGTACCACATTCCTGTAGAAGGATTTTTTTTATGATGTTAAATGATATTATATCCAGATGTTGGAACCTTTGACTGCAACTGAAATCCTCATCCTCAGTAAGTGATGAACATGGAGAAGAGACGACTTGAAACATCTGTAATTGAGCTGACGTGGCGTTCTTTGGACATGAATTTCTGTAGTTTTGTAATTCTGTAAAGCAGAACCTGGAGCAGTGCTGAACTTTGATGGGAAATGGTGCCACTTCCCAGTCACACAGAATGTGTCGGCCTGTACTGTTTCGTTTCCAACACTGTGAATAGTAAGAGTTCTCTATTAACAAAAGAAAACTTGGTGTCATACCAAAAATCATGCAATTTCCTAGAACACTGACGTTGTATTTTTCAATATGTTTGCAAATCAAAATATATGAATTAGGAGCAGGATATTGTCCTTAGAACAAGGTGAGCCGGATTTGGCGCAGTAGCTATATGGTATGTAAATGCTTGAAGATGACATTTGTTGTGTATTTGTGCTGCACTAGATTTATTACGTGTGATTTATGCTGCCCATTCATTTTAGGATTTCACAACCATTAGAATGATCAGTGATTGCAGAAGTTTTAGAAAAATGTATCAATGCAACGTAGCCATGTTGCCTGGTTCTTAGCACACTTTCCATTTCTCAATTTGATTTTCGTAGCATCCTAAACCCCATGTGTCCTGACAGCACACTGATGATGATGTGACTGAACTAGAGTAACACACGAGCAGGAGCATCAGCCCTCACTGGAAACCAAGAAGCTGTTGTCACCACGTTTCTCCATTTCAATATGATTTCACTGTTAAATTGGCATTGCACACAGTTTTCAGAACAAAGTATCATGAAACCTTGAAAAGCACATGGAGTATGTGGCTGACGGGATGTGCTGTACAGATTGACTGCATGTGATTCTGTTCTCTATGCTCTGATAGTACCTTGCTTGACAAATGGACTTGTGAAAGTGAAAACTACTATGCTGTGTATGTAAAATCCAATGAATTTTACATTTTTGTTAGTTGTTCAAATCTAAAGAAATGTATCAAAGGCAACGAAGAAGAGACCTCACATGTCGAAAAAAATCCTACAATCTTGTATTTTTTATACTTTCAACGTATGTGACTGAGTGTGTCTATTTATAAAACATATCTAATAAATGGAATGGGAACTCTGGTCTCAGGTCTGCCAGCTGCGTCATTTACCTTCACCAAAGAACTGAGTTTGCTTGATCTGAAATTAGTCATGAACAAATGTAATAATTATAACATTAACCAACTGACAATGCAGAGCTAAGATCTAGAAGGACACTAGCAGTGACGAGTCTCAGGAGGATCAAGACTGGGGACTCTGTGATAGTAGTAGTAGTAGTAGTAGTAGTAGGATTGTTTTCCCACTGAAATCTTTGAACATTGGGCCCTACATTCTAGGGCCCATCTGTTAAACTGAGTTTCCTAATTAGGTCTTGTGTTACAGTCAAAGTATGCCCTAGGGTTAGGTTAGGGTTAGGAACGTGTTGACGTCTCCAAACTGTCCCTTTGACATGGCCGCAGCTGAAAGAAGGTTTTCAGTCAGTTTCATTTTTCAATTTCTATCCTGGGTTTAATGTGCGAGCTCGCTCCGTGTTCGGAGCCCCGCCCCTCGCGCCGGGTCGGGCTGACCCAGTCGAGCGCACCCGTGTTTGATCAAGTGACTCTGTCGTCATCGGTGACGTGAATTGTGGGCGCCGTAGTCCCGTCGCGCCGCGTCACCCTCTGTGGGCGATGCGCGTGCCTTTCACCACGCAACTCCAAGTCCCAGAGTTCAGCGCGAGGCGCAGCGTGACCTGGCGCACAGGCGACAGCACAGGCTCGAGCGGCTCTGTGCAGCTTAGCGTCAGAAAACCTCTCCGCACAGACGCGTCTGCGCACTGATACCTGCGGCGGGGACTGCGGGGGCCACGCGGAAGGATGGGGTCCCGAATAAAGTAAGGCCCCTCACCCGTTACCGTGCCAGAGGGCGTGCGTGTTAGCTGTGCGCGAGGAAGCCGCTAGCCCGGTGCCAGGCCTCGACTTGTTGCGACAGCCGCTAAAACAGCCGCTAATGGACAAAAGCAGCGCATGTGAAATGTCCCCGTTGGTTGGAGGGCCGCGAGCCGAGTCACAGACGTGCGCGTGGAGATAGCGCGAGCGAGCACGCGCCCTGCAGCTCATGTAAACACGCGCACGGTCACGTTGTGATGCTGAAGCTGCTGATGGTTGTCAGAGCTGCTGCTGGGCTCAGCCAGATGTGGCCCGGCTCTGACACATGTGGCCCTGCTCAGCCAGATGTGGCTCGGCTCTGACACATGTGGCCCGGCTCAGCCAGATGTGGCCCGGCTCAGCCAGATGTGGCCCTGCTCAGCCAGATGTGGCCCGGCTCTGACACATGTGGCCCTGCTCAGCCAGATGTGGCCCGGCTCTGACACATGTGGCCCTGCTCAGCCAGATGTGGCCCTGCTCTGACACATGTGGCCCGGCTCTGACACATGTGGCCCTGCTCTGACACATGTGGCCCTGCTCTGACACATGTGGCCCTGCTCAGCCAGATGTGGCCCTGCTCAGCCAGATGTGGCCCGGCTCTGACACATGTGGCTCGGCTCTGACACATGTGGCCCTGCTCAGCCAGATGTGGCCCGGCTCAGCCAGATGTGGCCCGGCTCTGACACATGTGGCCCTGCTCAGCCAGATGTGGCCCGGCTCTGACACATGTGGCCCTGCTCTGACACATGTGGCCCTGC